>JARYHS010011408.1:236785246-236832405 GCA_031002005.1 Vandiemenella viatica
ACGGTGGTTCGAATCTCCGTCCGGGCATCCAGATTTGGGTTTTCCATGGTTTTCCAAATCACTCCAGGCAAATGCCGGGATGCTTCCTTAAAAAGGCCATGCCAGAATTCCTTCCCATTCCTTGCCCCCATCTTTTCCCGTCTCTAAAGACCTCGCTGTTGAGAGACGTAAAGCAGATAAAAAAAAAGAAGCATCAACAGTAACGGTCCCTATACACTACCCTGTGGCACTTCCATATTTACTTCCACCCCTACTGATAATGTATTTCCTACTCCTAACACTTTGCTTTCCGGCTTTTAAGAATTCCTCTACCCAGCAAGTAACTTTTTTTATCCAGTCCAATAGTTTTCACTTTATTTAAAACCATTTTTTGTCTCACTGTGTCAAATGCCCTAGAAAGATCTAGTGCTACACTATCAACTTGGCCAAAGTCAAGAGGTGTTGTAAACAAACGGTGTCCAAAGAGTTTACGTTCAACCAAAATTTAGATGGAGAGGAGGAGAGCCAAGAAAGAGGAAAAATTAGGACTGCTTCCACGTGGATGAAGACGGGGGCGTTTTTTTCCCCCCGGAAATGTTATCAACATGGTTCGTTGATGGGCACAATAGGATTTCGAGCTTAGTTAATGCACATAATATTAAAATAAAATATTGCACTTTCTCTTCTACGGCTCTCAACTGTATCAGTTACTGCCAACAAATATAATCACTGATCAGCAAGCAAACAATGCTGAAGGAATCGTGCTGCAGAGATTAATTCTGAGATAGCAGTGTGTAATAATAATTAACGGTGTTTGAACCCCCTCTTGCAGCTGTCCGAAATATTTCCTTTGTGAGCCGCCGGCTTGGAACAATGGCCGATCCAGGCACAGACACTCCTATTGTTGCGGACGGCAGATGCCTCGAGACTTACCGGGCGTAACGGGTAGAGGCGGAGCGCTCGTATCTGCTTACCACGCAGGCCTGTGCGTGTTCGAAGCGACGTTTGTAACATGATAAATATGAGATAGCGGCGAAGTACTGCTCCTTACACCTCCAGGCTCAGGCTGCCGTAACTTGAAGCATGTAACACTGTGCAGAATTCACGACTGTCTCTAGTTGCCAGTTTCTTCTTGTACAACTTCTTCTTCCATGCCTTCTGAATGAATAAACGGAAGCCTTGTGAAATCAGCCTGATTGTCTGTCTCTGGCTCATTACTACTGAACCATTTAACTTATTAAAATTTTAATTATTAAAATCCCAAATACGATTATATCGAATAATTGAGAAATTTAAGCTTGGAAACTAAGTAGCTTTAGTGCTGGGTTGAAGGAAGTATATTCTTCTGGCAATTTTTAAAGGGATGAAATGAACATAATATCCCAACCTGCCCACTTTGAAAACTTTTTTTTTTTTTTAATTTCACATCTCCTATGATTGTTCGGGAAAAACTTTTAAGCAATTAATTAGTCTCCAGTATTACCGCAATTAACGATTCATAAATTTATTAATAGTGATAAACAGACTCCAAAGATTACGGGAAAGAAATTCGATCTTTTTATTGCTAACATGTAGTTTACACAAAAAACAATAGGAACGAAAATTATTATTAAACCTCCACTACCATCAAAGAAATCATTAACACTAAATGCTCAGTAGATAAAGAATGTAGAAAATAAAATGATAATAACTGTGTCCATTTATGCCAGAGAGGATGAAAATTACCTCGGAGGTTTTGCTTTGTATTCATGTAATTAATAGATTTCCTGTTTTATACTAGAAAATATAAATGTTTAAGGCATAGAAATATAGTAACGTGAATGTGATCATATTAATATTATCGCTGAACAAGCGAAAAAGTCTAAATATGTTTTTCCAAAGATAAAGCTGAAATGTTTATATTTCCTGGCAACACAATTTCGTGAATGTGTAATATATATATATATATATTTTCCACCGAGTTTGATAGGTGAGCGGTTAATGCTGTGGCCTCGCATTCGGTAGGACACCGGTTCGAATCCCCGTCCGGGTATCCAGATTTGGGTTTTCCATGGTTTCCCCAAATCACTCAAGGCGAATGACGGATTGCTTCCTTCAAAAGGGCATGGCCGAATTCCTACCCATTCCTTGTACCCAGTCCTATCCCGCCTCTAATGACCTAAACTTTGACGAGGCGTAAAGCCATAAGTAAAAAAAAAATATTTATTTATTTATGCATGTATATATTTGAGATTGCATCTGATGTGGACCTTACTCTAGTGAATAACCACGTAAGCACCTGAAATACATAGATAAGAATTCTTGTGTCGAGTTGATTACTACGTCTGACTTAAATTAAATACTTAACGTTTGAAATATGACAGACTCCCAGTTTCTTTAGAAACAAATTAGGCTTAAATAGACGAGTCTCAATTATTGAAACAATAACATTAAACGTAGCAATAACTATGCGGCAGGTTAGTTAGCCTAATATTTCCTCTTGCCTTCTATAAACTTATTTCGTGGCAAAGTATCGAGTTATAACAGCGTTAGAAAACGTGAAGTAACAGCACTATTCATCTTAATATGGAGTTTAGTTCATTGAATTAAATTATCCTTCATCAAAGGTAATTTCTTTGTTCTTTGATGAGTGTTGTTGACCACAGAAAACAATTCTTAACCTTTGGAGAGCAAATCGTCCATACATCATTTCCGTGTCTTCTGATTGGTTTCTTGTAATTAACAGTCTCTAAATTACTCGCCCAACCATTTGGAACTATATAAGTAAAACAGAGCTAACTCCTCGAGCAGATTAATGGCCCGTGGATATAAGAGGCGGTGCGCCGGGCATAATGGGGGTGCGGTCGTGAAATACTCCCTACCTGTAATAAAGATTAACGATCAGGGGAGAAATCTGACACGTGCCAATTACTCAAGAAACTGAGAAGGCATTTAAGAAAAATGTCGATATGGGATATAAAGGTTGTAGCCAACCTCGTTCCCTTCATTTTCGTCATCAGTATAAGTAAAAAAATATACCCGCTGAAAACGTATTGTCAGTGTCAGCAAACCTCATCAAAAAAGAATCAAAATATCTCCATCTCTAGTACATTTTCACCTTAGAATATCTAGATAAAGAGCAATATAAACCACCAAATCTATCACACGATTATTATATCTTAATTCCATTTAAGGTGTAACAATCGAATAAGTAGACCTGCGGAAGAAGAAATTAGCACGGAAAACATACTTGAAGCAAAATGATAGAGATCAGTCTAGCAAAGAAATCTGGAGTGCGCTGATTCTAGAAAATACTGATACTTTTTTTTTTTGTCAAATCGAATTTAGTAAACAACTAGAAGAGTTCCCGGCGTTGTCAGGTATGATCTATATTGATTTACACACACAATGAATATTGAAGCTCATAAAAGAGGTAAGTTTTTTGGGGATTATACGATAACCGTGGAGCAGCAATTTGATGATGGATCTATGTCACTCGATGAGTCAAATTGAAAGTAAATAATATATATATATTTTTTTTGATATCTCGCGTAGTTATCGAGATATCGTATTTCAAAATTGACGTGGTTAGGTTGAAATGCAGCCTGGACCAGAATAATAATTTCGCCTTAGCCAAATTTAATAATAAATTCGTATGTAACTTGGTGAGACAAATCGAAAATAAAGTATAAATGTTTTTGATATCTTGCTTAGTTCTCGAGATATTGCATCATGAAACCACTATATCTACAAGACGGAAATGCACTATAGGTGTTTTATTTTATTCTTAGTGGTTGTTGTTTGGTTGAAATACAGCCTGGACCAGAAGAAACGTCACCAAAAGCACAAGGAATTATAGTTGATTTTTGACATGTTAAATCTTGAAAACCAAGTGAGATATCAAGAAATGTTATTCATTGTTTTAATTTTTTTCGCCGAGTTCTATAAGAATTTATTATCAGATTTTGGCGCCATGACAGTGATAGAACTGCCAGTGTTTTGCACTTGTGAATTAAATTTCATGTCAGTCGCCCCATTCTTCTATACGTATTTAAACGGCTAACCCCCCTGTGTAGCAGGAAAGAGATGGAGTTGGGGTTGATTTATTCCTGCAATATTTTTAACCATGATATCAGGAACATGTATACTATGTTTTATCATAATAACCAAAACAATTCGTGCAGCAATAGAAACAATGATTTTTCAGGAAATGTAGTAAAGACAGAATCGCTCGTCAATAAATTACAAAAAAAAAAAGGTAACACTATGTCAACACTAAAGGTTTTAAACAGTTCAATTTCATGTTTCAGGCCGTGCATTACTTACTATTAACAGCGAGAATTTAATTCGCATCCAGAGACTAATTTCAAAAAGCAACAAATTTTTCGGAAGGTTCTTCACTAATGGTTTTAAACAGCTCAATTTCATGTTCAAACCCGTCAAATATGCATTACTTAACACAGCCATTAAAATTTCACAACATCAGAAATTGTAGCAGTTCAGCCTAAGATAGTAACATCAAGAAACAATGAAGATATCAAAAGATTTTTTCATTATATTATTAAAATTAATTTAAATATTTTCCACTTTACGTAGTTTTCTCTTCGCATTCGATTTTTACTATGTATGCGATTTAAAGACTAAAAACCAAAATTTAATAAAGTAAACGTTACATGCGATAACATGGCTATTTTTTACGATGTATGACGTAAGCATCGTATTTCTTTTATTTTTTGCTTCGGACCGTACGTTAAGATTTTCATTTACCACTCCTGCGTTATGTTACTTTGGAGCATAAGACATACCAAACACTTCAATTGAGATTCTAAACTTCAAAACGGTGAAAACCCCATCGAAATCTGCCTGTAGTATCCGAGTTTTTATACTTCAAATATATCCGGTTTTCGTTTTATAGATTTATATAGATAAGACGTTATAACCACTTTGTTATGAACTGGGTAGTACGGAAAAAGTTTATTGTCTGCAATAAAAGTGTATAATTCTAGTGAAAAAAATCCAAAGTATCTTAAGCAGCGCTTCATATTATTGGTTCCATTCACATAAGAACTAAATTCTCACTCAAATTCGCTTAGGGAGCGTCCATAAACTACGTGTCTCGGTCTAGCAGGGGAAAAAGGAAGGGGGGGGGGGTTTCCAGTCATATTATTTGTCACAGTTAAAATAAGGTACAGAATACACAACAACATATGAATATTTATTTCCGTCATTTAATTATCTCCGTATTTAATTTACGACAGTCTGACAAGAGAAAACAGTACAAAATGTCTTCTGAAACCAAAAGGGGAAAAAGCTACGTGCTACGTGGTGGGGAGGGAGAGGGGGGGCGGTTACAGGAGGCCAAAGTGGAGCCACGTAGTTTACGGACGCTCCTTTATTTACAATTAATGAACTTTCAAAAAATATGTTTCTGAATGTGTATTTTTATAATCATAAACCAGTTTGCGACAATAGTTCTTCTATTCCTCTTTCCAGGATTATTAATATTTATTGACATACTATTAATACTAAACTTTAGCTACGAAATTATTTATTGTTATAACGGTTATTGGAGCAGGAGTGTGAAATACCTGCTGGTGTCAAAGAAAGACAGTGGATTTCTAAAAGGAAAGCCTGAAAGGTTGATACATGGTGGAAATGAGAATTTATGATGGAGGTGATAAACATTTGCATAGATTAACATCTGAAGTGATATGCTCCTTTTAAAGACGTAGGAAGAATTTCACACCGTGAAACCGAACAAGGTCTATTCAGTGCGATGAATAAAATGGCAGTGACCGTGCTACGTAGAGGCCCAGACAATTGCTTAGAATACATTGTTTGTATGTGCTTTATTTTCACACGCCTAAGAACTCTGGCAATGACGGATATGATTCCTGCGCGCGGTAAAAAAGTATCGTTTTCGTATGTGAACCAATTGGAGAAACTAGTTATTCCGCACGATCGTTTGGACAATAAATATACACTACGTATCCTGCAGAATGAATAGCACTGCATTTCGAAGGATCTGCAGTGACTGCTGCTTTTATTCTATGTTAAAATATCGTTTCCAAACTTATCTACTGTCAAAAATCGTCGGTCAGTCTTCTTTTTGGCATCAAAGAAGCCTCAGATTTTGCAAACACTTCATGTTCGTTTACCTTTTGATTTACTTTCAAAATTTATGGTAATAAACTAACGGTAACATTTCTCAAGTCAAAGTGATGCTCCAGAATGCTATCTATTGTTGCTCCTGAGCCTGTCACCGTTTTAACCCTTTGTCTGTTAACACCTGCTCATAAACGTGGTCCAAATTTGCAGGGGTTATCCATTCATCTTTGCATCAAGAACAAATTTATCAATACACCATATCGTTTCGTGTAAAACATTGACTAGTGACTAAAGTTAGTTTGCCATTTTCGGTCTGTAATTTTTTTTTCTACTCAATTCTGTCACTGTTTATACCTTTATTTTCATTTTCTCTCCTCAGCACTTCATATGGTCCACTGAATCTGTAGTTGCCCAGTTACTGTCCATACAACGCGCGTTGTATTCTTGCAGCGTCTATTTTATTGTAAATGTTTTCACCACGTGAGTGTACGCATGGTATTTTTATACCGTAATTAGAAGTAAGTGCTGGTTTTTTCTTGTTACACGAGAGAACCAAAAATGTTTACTCTTTCATTAACTTTGTGAACACACTGGAAGGACGTTTGAGTCTCGTTAGTGGCTATAAAACGCCGTGTTTCGTCTCGTCTCGACTCTTCCACCCCAGCAGGTGGTTGGTGTTTACACGCTGGTGGCTTCTGGAAGGCGTCAGGGCGCGGTTCCAGCCGGCTGGCCGGGCGTTTCTGTCGTCACCGGCAAACGCCCGGAAACGAGTCTTGTTTACGCCGCCGCCAAACACTGATCGCAGAAACCCGGAGGCTGGAGTGTGCTGACGGATCGACGTCTTGATTACAAGCGGCTATCACTGACACCTCTCCGAGAACACATTCACACGAACGATTCCTTTTAGCTGCGTTTGTTGCTCGCTACTGACGGTAGAATTTAGGTCGTGGCTTTTCCATGATGAGTAAATTGGTTTAGTAGGCCAGGCTTCCTTCTCAATAAACGATTCTTAGTAAACGAATTTTGGATACAGGTTAGTGCATTTCTTTCTCTTGCACCTTGTCAAATAATTAAGAGATAAAGGTTTATTTTAGAACATTTATAAATTTCAAGATAAAAAATGGGTTTCATGTGGTTCTTGGTATACCCATCTCTTTCACTATTTTAACTTATTTTGCAAGATCGGCATTATAATAAAAAGTCATTCAGCGAAATGAATAAGATATTAAAACAAATTAATCAGTTTTTAGATGAATTACAGCAGGTAGCCTTACTTATTCCAGTGAATTATTCTGACTATATAATTTGTGCTTCTAAAAAACGAAAAAAAAATCTGAACCTTGGATTAATTTCATGTTCGTTTAGATGTAATTTGGGGACCATTCTGAAAATAGCAGTGACAATGGCATTACAACTTCGTGAAAATATATGCTATCTGAAACAAATGCATGTACTAAAGATAGATTCCTTGATACTTCCAGATCAGGATAAAACTATTATAATAAACGTACCATTATAAAAAATACTTTGAAGTGTTTATGCCAGCGACTTTCAAAATGAATGTAAGGAATTTCTGAAATAGTTAAATCCACTAATAATTCTATTTCTATCAATAGAACTGGGGGGAACAGTGGTTTGCTACTGTCCCAAATCTCTAAATTTACAGAACTATTAATTGCCATGTTATACTGAAAAGATGTTCATAGTTCATTTATTTTAGTTTTAACAGATTTAGTATAGAGTACATGGTTTTTTTTTCCAAATGGAAATCAATTCTTCATTTTTGTTGGATAAATTTTTTGCCATTAGTTTTCTCAGGTTTTATCAGATTTTAATGCATTTAATTTACAGTTTGATTTGATTTTTTTTAATCCTCCATATTTTTTACCATTTTGAAATTCAAAATAATCGTAAAAACATTTAAGAAGCGATTGTTGTATTGTTACAGTTTGATGCCTATCATTTCATCTGAATATTAAATAGAAAATTTAATCAAGCCATGCAGGCAGTCGGTACGCTTTCCACTTTATGGCACAAAAGGCTATGGGGATTTTAACTGAATTATATTATCTCACCAAATACAATTTTTAATTTTAAAAAAAGGTAAGCGTCCCAATGATGCAAGGGTAGTTAGAATTTTATTGGCTGTGGATTCGTTTTCAGATTCGTTATTCAGTTTAAATTTTCTACTAATTAGGCTTGTATGTATGTTTGGAAGCTGCATTATCTTTAAACGTATAATCAATACACCAAAGGTACTATGCTTTAATAGTCTTGACTTCCGCATGGATTGAGTTACTGCTGGTTGCTGTTTAGGGCTGTCGCTTATGACAGTAAATAATTTTATGATATGCATATATCAGAGGCCTGTTAGTGCGTGACGCGTCTTTAATCAAGAGAATAGGCGACGTTATTCCTGCCTTATGAATTCTGTCCTTGCTTAACGATGGTGTCCAGTAATCTGCCCCCATAATATACACAGCAAGTTCATCCATTTTAAACACAACCAATTCCATTAACTGAACACGAAGGTTACTGTTTATTAATCTCAACAAGCATGACCTACTTGTCTGGATTGTCTGAGGAACGCTAATACAGAGCTGTTACATGCAAGAGATCAACTAAGTTAAAGAATATCTTATATACTTTTTAGTATGTAACTGCTGGCCTTTCGATTTTGCGTCAGTTTTTAGACGTGGCCGTAGAGCAACATTCAAAATACGTGTAAAATAACCTATCCCAGAATGTCTGGATATAGATGCTTAGTATCAGACCACTTTTCATTAGTACTTTGCGCGGGCTAAATCTTTTTATTGGTGCTTCATTAATTGCCTCATGGAAATGGAACTGTCCAAGAGCAGATGGGTGCGATGATTGATGGAAACCATTTGGAGATGCTGCCCGGCGTTACTTTCCTCCTAGTAAGACATTAAATTGCTATCATTCTGTACAAGACGACGTTTCACATACAGTTCACCACTCCTCTGTTTCACCATACCGAGCGTGGTGGTGTAACGGCTAGCGTTCTGGCCTCGCATTCGGGAGGACGGCGGTTCGAATCCCCGTCCGGGCATCCAGATTTGGGTTTTCCATGGTTTCCCAAATCACTCCAGGCAAATGCCGGGATGCTTCCTTCAAAAGGCCATGGCCGAATTCCTTCCAATTCCTTGCCCCCCCATCCTTTCCCGTCTCTAAAGACTGTTAGAGAGACGTTAAGAAGATAAAAAAAAGTTTCACCATTTTTGTTATTGCTGACCCTTTTAAGGAGAATACATTAATACGTACCTTTTAATGATTCTGAAACACTCCGAATTTCATAAAGATTACCTGTAGGCTGTTTCGCTTTCGACTCAACTTAAGATTCATAGGACAATCGGTTCAACGTACACTTCTTATAAGAGGAGGATGACGAAATAAGTTTCCTGATGACGGTCACTATGGATAATTCAGTGACACATTTACAATAAGGTATTAATTTCCATTAAAACTGAAACTAACCTATCCCAATCCGATTATAACGGAGCAGGATGGATGTGAATCAATATGACTGGATACGCATATTTAATATAAATAAATAAATAAATAAAAATGTAATATCTGCTCAGTTTTCTTATACCTAGAATACAGGATCCGCACGAAGCGTTGCTTGTCAACGTAATAAATATTAAGCTTGCAAGACGGAAGGATCACCTGCATGAATATTGTTAGTTTTTTCAGTAATTTGATAACGAAATTAAAGTTAATACTTTAACCGTTTGTGTTTCTTCCATCAGTCCTTGTAGCTACATTTTGAAACTATAGCAAATACTAGAAAAAATTTATGATACCATAAATGTTTGTAAAATTGATTATAAATATTGTTAGGACTTTCTTATTTTTCAGTCCTCGTGTAATAAGATTATCAGTCTTTCAGTCTGTTGGTTGAAATCATTTTTGAATTAGGATATAAAATTTATTGCAGATTGATATAACATTTTCTGGCAAGTCGCTTATTTTATTTTCATAACAGAATTCATTATAACTATGTCTTCTCAAGTTGCAACCTTTACCGGTTGCCCTAACAAGCACCACTTGTTACAGTGGCTGGATTCTCCGTGCTAGTGACTTGAGAGTAAATGTTAATTGAAAAAACACATCTTCCTCAAAAAAACACCGCGTACCTACGGCTTCACGTAGTGTCTTGTTTATTTTGGAAAGTGACTCTGTTTGAAATAATTTAAATCAACTAAATATATGTTGGACGTTCAAGAGTCTAAACAGTGGATGCTACGTTTCCAAAGCTCCTGTATACTGGGCTTTCCAAAACCAAAGGCACAAAACCCAAAGAAAAGGTTGGTAATGGTAGCAATTGAATAAGGCTGCTGATCAACATCTGTGAATAACCGTTAAAAAATACCGTCAACCGGAGTTATAAATATTGTTTTACCCGCGTAACCTCACCCACGAAGTTCTCAATAGTAAGCAGTTTATATTGTTCGAAGCTTGTTCCTTTTGTTGCAATTTGGAATCGATATAAATTAAAGCAACACATCTGATACACAAATCTGCAAGGATATTGTAGGTCAAAAGCTGACATTTTTTTTTTTTATCTCCCATATCTACTACATTTTCTTTATCAACCCTGACAGAACATTTTCACTACTAAAGGCTGTCTCTTCTACGTTTCTAATGACAGCTCGGTTGCAGGAAGCTCTGCGTAAATATTTATTTGACGCACCTCTACGATGAGGATGTATTCTACGCACCGAAAGATTTACGAGACATTACTTGGAAAACCAAGCTATTACTAAAAAGCCTACGTAACGGTTGGTATATGTATTTGGCGAAACCACAAATCAATCGCAGATGAACAAACTTACGTCACGATCTCTACCTGTAGTACAATCCGGATGACGTCAGCCAGAGATTAACACTTCCGTGAAATCGGCTCCCACGCCCCAACAACAGCGCCGCATCCCTCGCGCTGCCCCAGTCCACCCTCATTTGTCACGCTGACAGATCCGGGACACGGGACGGCCACACTTCTCAGAGAGGGAGTGTCCCCAGGAACATTAGCCACCAACCGCGACCGGACCCAACGCAAAAACGGGACAACGGATGGACCTCTGTTTTGTCTGCGTAACTGGGAGTAACAACGTACTACTGATTTCTTTTTCCAACAACATTTATATACGGTCGCTGTGTCTACTTGTGTGTTTGACCGTTTTTATTTTTGAGTGATTCCATACCCTAAGTCAAGGAAGCATTACACCACAAAACAGGTCGCTGTGTAACAGACTCATTTTATTTTCTCTTTCTCTCATACCTATCTTAGGGAGCATCCATAAACTACGTGGATCAATTTTGGCCACATGTGAACCCTCCTGCCCACGTAGCCTGACGTGGTTTTACCTCAACCCCCCCCCCCCCTCCCACTCCTGTCGCACGTAGTTTTTTCCCTATTGATTCCAGAAGATATTTTGTACTGTTTTCTCTTGTCAGACTATCGTAAATTACATACGGGGATAGTTAAATGACAGAAATAAATATTCACTTGCTGTTGTGCGTTCTGTACCTTATTCTAACTGTGATAAATAATATGAATAAGAAGCTACAGGGTGTCCAGAAAAGGACTCCCTGATTTCAAAATTAAATATCTCGAAAACAAAGATCGATAGAGGAATGCAGTAAACGGTATGTTTATTGTGACAGCTGTAAGAAGTGTATACAGCAGTGTGAAATAATAGTTACAAAAGCTGCTAATAGATGGCGCTGTAATCGCCATACGTAATGCCTAAATAGTGATCCGAAGCTCAGGGCGATCAGTTCCACCACTGAAACGTGCCAATGGTGAACATTTTGAAAACATTGTAATGTGATTGTTTGCAAAGATTGTTTTCATACGATTATTTCACTTATGTATGCTGATATGAGCATACAGCGCCATCTGTTAGCAGCTTTTGTAACTATTATTTCACACTGCTGTATACACTTCTTACAGCTGTCACAATAAACATACCGTTTACTACATTCCTCTATCGATCTTTGTTTTCGAGATATTTAATTTTGAAATCAGGGAGTCCTTTTCTGGACACCCTGTACGTGGCTTGGCTTGGAAACTCCCCCACCCCTCCCCAGCCAACACCTCCCCCGTCCCCCTCCAGACGGAGCCACGTAGTTTATGAACGTTACCAGGTACAAAGAGTGAAATAACTTCTATTGATGATATAAGTATTAGTCATGGTGATCTAGTTGCCAAAATAGCACTAGCGACAAAAGCATCCTCGTAAAAGAGAAATCTTTTAGATTCAAATACTGATCTACGACTAAGTAAGAACTTTTGAAAACTCTATACGTGGAGCACATCGCTTTATGGCAGCGAAGGAATATCAGAAAGAAGGAACACTGGATAGTTGAAGCATTTGAAATGAGGTTTTATAAAAGGATGTTGAAAAATAAGTGGATAGATAAAGTACAAAATAAACGTGTTTTGGACGTGATGGGTGAAAAAAGAAATTTGTGAATGAATCTTGTAGAATGAAGAGACCGGATTGTAGGTCATATTTTAAGACATGGAAGATTGGTTATTTTGTTAGTTAAGAGAACAAGACAGATATTAGAATATACTATGAGGCAGACGTGAATTAAATACACAAACTTTACCATAACAGTAATTTAACACCACATTGCGTCTCCCACATCCACCACACATGCACATTTTAGCTAAAACTAAACCAAACACACACATGAATGCAATTACACAAATTCTAACTCTCCGCTCACGACACTTCCGATAGAGCACCGCCGAGAAAACATCTGAACAGCAGCAGCGCGCATGAGAAAGCTGAAGGTTGATAATGACGTGCATAAAACTGTGCCTCAAAGTTGACTACCAGTGGAGGCATAAGAACCACACTATATCGAACTGTATAACTAAATACAATAGTGGAAACAGCATGCTGGTTGAGGTCACAGAAGACCAACTACCACACCTCAAAATGTAAACGTAAGTTGCAATATGAATCCCATCCTATTACACCAATGTAAACAAACGTTCTATAAGATAATTCATAACTAGTATGTTAAATATAAGTCATATTATGCAACCTATAGATAGAATAATTTCTTTATACGTTAACAAAACAAAAACATTTCTTCAAATTATAATTAATCGCATATTACAATAAACATTGCACGCTGAGGATACCTGGACGAGAGGCGAAACGCGTCCGAAAAATAAAGAATACCCAACAACAGTTGTATTGGCGTATTTACTAAATAATAACTAGTATAATAACATTTCAACTTATTAATAATTAAAAATTAAGACTCATCTGAAAAAAAGTTACTTCTTTGTTGTAACGAGCCGCGCTGTCGCCACGTTAAAGGTGCATTTTTATTATATATGTAATAATATAAGAGTAATTTACATAAATCTTGGGCGACCACCTAAATAGATTTTTGTTGTAATTTTATAAAGTACGCAAGATTCCAAGTGAGGACTGTAATGAAATGATGAACATACAGTGTATCTTGGTAAAGCGAATATTCAAGAATTATTGAGCTATGTAGGCTTGAAGCTAATCGTGGTGTTCCCGAGCCTTGGCGACAAGAAGTCGCGGATTTGTGATTTGCCAGACCACACACTCTGCTCCCTAGGGATAGGCGGTCAACAAGGTTACTCACCGGGCGGGAAAGGCCGGCCGCCAGAACAGAGTCGTCCCCGAACATAGCCGAATATGTCCGACCTCTGTTAGATACTCTAGGCAAATCACATATAGAGGATATCACGTGACATTAGGTGCCGACCTGAAGATCCAATCAAAATGAGCGTATAACTCAAAATCCTGGGAATTTTTGTTATATGTGAGCTTCGAGACTACAAATGGGCGGAGCGAGAAGTTTCCTCGTGGACCGAAGAGCGAGGAGCTGGAGATTCTAACTTCGATCTTCGAGTCCAAGCTATGCGAGTCTAGTCTTAGGTTGACTTGGAAAGTTGACTTCTTTCGCAAACTGCTGCTGCAAGCTTGCTGGAGCAAGCTTATCACAGCAACACAGCCGGTAATGCGATGATGCGCATTGTCAGACCAGAGATGCCTATAGCCGACTTGCGAGATAATCTCACATATCGTGGGTCCGCTACAGTCACCGCAGACATCAGACGCAGGACTACAATGGTAATTTATTACGACCAAGCCATCTGATTGTGCATTCCGTGAAACAGAACCCGTAAGCGACTTTGAGAGGATAGGTCCATGTTCTCACTTTGTAATTGTAAAAACCCCTGAGCTAGCGGCATAATTTGCCAGAACTAGTTATTTTCGAATGCTTCTACTTCCTTCGAAATCTTGTTGTTGAAAGCAGTAAAGACGAATATTCACGACGCAGAATTATTTTCCAGAGGAAGATCCATGGACGTCTCAAATTCGTCTTGTAGGCATTGTTCAACAAGTTGTGTAGCATGCCAAATACGATGACGAAAAGGCTGACTATGAATTGACCGATTTGAATCATAAAAAAAGGGGAAATTAAATGTACAGTACACATTCTTTTAGGATAGACGCCTTACCGAAATTAATCATGCTTGAAAAACGCCGATGCCAGTTCCGCTAGTCTAAACCGTCTGTTCTTCTGGAAAGATTAGATAAACGGAAAATCAAACGAAATTCAAGTTAGCGAATTTGCACTTACAGTTAAAGCTATTTAGGATATTTCCATATTCGGAATTTTTTTTTTTCGCTATTCCGAACTTTATTTTTGTCCACGTGAAATATTAATAGTCACTTTTAACTTTCACGCTGTTAAGTGGACGTGATTTGATAAAAATCCTGTATTATTAAATGTTTTCCTGAGCCAGATAAATTGATACGCACTCGCGGAAAATGAAGCGCCATTAGCAAGCACAATTTCTTGTCTTCGCAATCACAATGGATCGGACAGCGATACAAATATTGTGATATGCTTTCTAAGATGTATTTTGTGACATAAACGAAAAGGGTTTCAACATTTTGTGATGCATGAGTTCGATGTAACGTTTTACCTTAGGTAGTTGCATTATATCTTTTCTGAGCAGAAGTGTACAGCGAGCGTAATATCGCTTTGTCTGTGTTGATCGAAGATCGCAAGTTATCTCATCAACGATATTTTACTTCTTTGTTTTTGTGTATCTATCTGTAAAGGGTGGCTAACGTGCCATAGATAATGCCCTATAGAACACGAAACCTTGCCAGAAAGATTTGTTCAAATTTGGTCATCACAGAAATTAGTTGAAGGATTACAGATACACAGGATAGCTTTCACAATACCTTGCTGTTATTTTGCTAACGATAGAGCGAAGTCGAAGAGCAAAAAGTTAAAGGCGACTACATTTGTAAAGGCTAAGGGGAAAAACTTTATTTACGGGATATATTCAATAATTCAGCTAACTTTGCAAGTTAAGGTAATTATATTTGATGCTAACTTCAATTGAAAAGGAATTTTGTATATGATAATTGCACAGATGGTGAAGACGTGAACAATAAGATTATTGGTGATATCGAAGTTTTTCTGCTATATTTCTGGCCGTATTTGGTGGCCAGAGTGATCTCGAAGAATTGTTATATGTTGACGTACGGACAAACCGAGATCGGGCCTCATAACGCCCAGAACCTAAAGCCATTCAATACAAAGTAACGGTTGCGAAAGAGTTGGAAACAGCTACCCTCTGACAGCTGAGCTCATTAGCGCAGGGAGGCAGCTGAACTCAACCGGCAGGTTCCGAGAATTGTCAGGTAGCGAATACCCCAGGATGAATGAGAAGGGAAACAAGTCGTTCCACGCCTCGTTCTAGCGGTATTTCGCGTACCCTAACTGTAAATTGTATAGTATTCCATAAATTAGATTAAGACTATTGTTGGACAGCACATGTTTAGCTCAGAATTGTGTGCACTCAACGCAAATAATTGGAAGGTTTATATTTTTGCTTTATATAGATTTGTAGTATTCTGCTAGCGTGAAATCTCAAAATTGCTTTGTATTGGCAAACGGAAAACCTGAGATCGGACCGTTCTATGCACAAAGCTTACAACCTTTTTTCATACAAGCTAAAGAAGCATAAGTGTTTAAAAGGAAAATATTCGCTAACTGGGTGGATTTTCGGCATAAAACGTGGAGTAGATGGACATGTTAAGAGGATTATAATAACTCCTAAATAAAGGGAAAATTTTATTCTTTGAATGTCGAGATAATCTCAAGTCATCAATAGACCCATTGTGAAGGAATCGTAATATTACTGAGGAATGATAGTCACTCTATTCATTATCATTTCATTTATGTGCGGAATGGTTATATTTTGAGTCCGTTTGTATGCCAGAGATGCTACAGCGACTTTGGTTGACGATGTCGAAAGGTAACGTCAAACCGCATAATATGTATAAATGTCTCATAGGGGAATGGTAAATTTTATAGAAATTCCATTACATATACCCATGAGCAAATACAGTTTCCATTCGCCATGAAATTCGCAATCACTTCACAGACGGTATATTAAAAGTTAGAGATGTCGACACATGAGAGACTAATTAGGAGACAACCTAACATTCAACGAGTAAGGTTCATAATTTACGTAACACACGAAAACATGCACTTACATCGTTCATTCCACACCACGTAGAATTATAAGTGAATGCCGCGTCATTCAAATCCAGGATTACAGTTGCTGATATTTGACCATGAACACGAACACATCTTCTCTGAAATGCTTGTTGAATTAACCGTCGGTCATGACGCAAATCACGTCACCGAATCCGACTAAACAATTCCGTTGTTTTGAGATTAAAACCGCGCAATTTAATGAGATATTTTCCACTCACCTCTAGCATCTATATGGATGCTTGTTGAAGGCAGAATTATTTTTATGCACATGAGTAAAACATCACGCTAAATTGTAAATACAATGTATAGTTCAACCACTTTCTGCATAAGTGTTCTGACAATGTTTTGTTTTATTAATGTGTTTCATTTTATTAATTTAATGATAAGATTTGATACAAGTTATTTTCAAGATTATTATTATTTAAACATGTATGTAAATAATTTCTTTTCATGTATATTTTAGTATTGTGTTTAATATAACTTTGTATTTGGGAAGGCTACCTGAATTCACGTGCTTCTGTTTGTAAAGAATTGTAAAACGGCCAAAAGGACATATGCTCCCGTTATATATTCACCTTACAAGGCACGAATACCGATGGTTATTGGAATCACATTTAAAATTAATGTAATTATAAAAATGCTTAAGTTTTTGTTGAGTCACAATGGAGATAGAATTAGGTAGTTAAAAAATAAAATTATTCTATCATAATTTCATTTTTCACCAACGGACGGCCATATTGTAACGAGCCGCGCTGTCGCCACGTTACAAGGTGCATTTTTATTATATATGTAATAATATAAGAGTAATTTACATAAATCTTGGGCGACCACCTAAATAGATTTTTGTTGTAATTTTATAAAGTACGCAAGATTCCAAGTGAGGACTGTAATGAAATGATGAACATACAGTGTATCTTGGTAAAGCGAATATTCAAGAATTATTGTGCTATGTAGGCTTGAAGCTAATCGTGGTGTTCCCGAGCCTTGGCGACAAGAAGTCGCGGATTTGTGATTTGCCAGACCACACACTCTGCTCCCTAGGGATAGGCGGTCAACAAGGTTACTCACCGGGCGGGAAAGGCCGGCCGCCAGAACAGAGTCGTCCCCGAACGTAGCCGAATATGTCCGAACTCTGTTAGATACTCTAGGCAAATCACAAATAGAGGATATCACGTGACATTAGGTGCCGACCTGTAGATCCAATCAAAATGAGCGTATAACTCAAAATCCTGGGAATTTTTGTTGTATGTGAGCTTCGAGACTACAAATGGGCGGAGCGAGAAGTTTCCTCGTGGACCGAGGAGCGAGGAGCTGGAGATTCTAACTTCGATCGCACCAGTCTGAGGTTGACTTGACAAGTCGACTTCTTTCGCTAACTGCAGCTTGCCTTGCTGGAGCGAGCGTATCACCGCAACACAGCCGGTAATGCGATGATGCGCATTGCCAGACCAGAGATGCCTATAGCCGACTTGTGAGATAATCTCACATGTCGTGGGTCCGCTACACTCATCACAGACATCAGATGCAGAACTACAATGGTAATTGATTACGACCAAGCCATGTGATTGTGCATTCCGTGAAACAGAACCCGTAAGCGACTTTGAGAGGATAGGTCCATGTTCTCACTTTGTAATTGTAAAAAAAACCCCTGAGCTAGCGGCATAATTTGCCAGAACTAGTTATTTTCGAATGATATATTGTTCATTCTGGCGCCCATGATTTTCTTTTTTAACTGTAAAGTCACAGTATTATGATACCTTTGTCTGAGGTCGTCATAACTTGTATTTTTCATTGTATCCAATTTTCATTATTTCTTGCATTTTGATTCTGAGATATATTTAAAAGTAAATATACAATTGTTTGCTTGCTCATGACGGCTAATTGTAACTCTGAGCGTTGCTTTTACGATTTTGCCAATTTGTGTTAATGTTAACGGTAAATTCGCTCAGGCTTGTAATCGCCAGTGATAAGAAAATAAATGTCATATTGTGACAATTTTTCCTAAATTCCAACTAACGTCGAGATTCTTGCAAAATTAAATAATTTTCACTCCTTCATAAAAATTAAAATTAAAAATCCACAATTATTAATCATAAAGGTATGAAATATAATTGTAACGTGGTTGGCCCACCAAGGCACCCACCACATTGTTAAATAAAAAAAATCATCAATGCAAAAAAAATGATGCATGTCATTTATTTCGTTTTGATCGGAATCGGACGAATTTGTATGAAAATTATTCTGTTTTGAATTAAATCGGTCTCGTGTCTTCAAAGTTGTTGATATTTTAGTGTAGTTATGCCGTTTTGATAGAAATCACAATCTTTGGGTTCGCTTTTAGTACAGTTTTATGTCGTTTTGTTTGAAAATGAGTTTAGATTCAGATTCAGCAGACCAAAAACTACCGAATTAAAAAAGAGTGTTTCGACTTCAAGAAGTGTAGTTAGTATGCTTTGTTCATCACCTCCTCATATAATTGTTGCAGTTTACTCAGAAACGTAAAATATTTAATCTAGAATAATCTATAGAAAATTAATGCAGGAAAAAAATTCATTTCTCAAAAGGCTATATATAGATCGCCAGCTTGTCAGAAACAAAAACGTGAAACTAAAAGACCTGTTTATCTATATGTTTTATTGAATAGGCGAGTGAGCGGGTACAGTACCAAAAACGTTTAGTGTTCATTGAAAATCGTCTAGGATTGAAAACACTGAAACTTTGAACGAGTATGAATGGTCTCTTACAAACGGAAATTTATAACAGAAAATAAAATTATAAAACCGGGTGAACTGTTGCACGGTAGTTAATTTGACATCATAGCGGTAGATAATATTGTTTGACAGAAATACAAACGAGCAGTCGGAAGAGTAGCAAGATTTTGCAAGACCATATTATCTTTCCCGTTCCATGTCACCAATCCTCTCACGACTCTTATGACATCGATGTCGACGAGGCGTAAAGCCATTAGGAAAAAAAGTGAGAATAGAAAAAGTTCCATTAGCCGTATGATATATGACATCTGTTTCGATTTGCTCACTTGAATATTCTCTGCATTTTTGGCAAAGTAAATCTCATTTTCTTGAAGAAAAGGGCTCTCTTATCCTCAGTGAATAAGAATCAACACAATAACTACCTGTGAAGCACTTTCCCAATAGTACTACGATCACATTGAGTTCCAGAATCGTATTGAACGACTTTCGACGCCAAACCATAACGGCATTACGACGAATCAACTACTTCAAAATTTTGTGTTCTCAGTAAATTTATCACCACCGTCCTGAACAATATTTTACGTTATTCGTATTATTTGGATAACATTCCATGTTAGTGCAGTTTCATTAAAAA
Organism: Vandiemenella viatica; assembly: GCA_031002005.1. Lineage (NCBI taxonomy): Eukaryota > Metazoa > Arthropoda > Insecta > Orthoptera > Morabidae > Vandiemenella > Vandiemenella viatica. Next base: position 236,805,269 of record JARYHS010011408.1, read on the forward strand.
TGAAGACGTTTCACTATAACATTTTTATTAATACTGGTATTTTGTACTCGTAGATTCAATAAACCAACCATTCTTACTCACTTAATTAGCGTTTGAAATAAAATCCCTCTTTAATCAGAAAATTGTTTTCAAATGAAACATTTCAAATTTTAGTATTGCATTTTGTTTTACATAGATTCCAGATATAGTAAATTCTGCACCCTACCGTAAAATACCATATCCAAATAAAATATCTTTTAATATCTCTTTTTATTTTATCATAAATTCATTCTAACAACCTCATAGTATGCGATTTGTGCAAGTTTCGTAAAAAGAAAATTTACTGTTACACATTATACTATAAGTGACTTTCTGTTATCTCAGGTTCCGTAACTTCAGATCTTATTATATTAGTTCTGTTTGTGATGAGCCCTGGTTTTACAGGGTACCCAATTGCTATCAGAAATTAACTATAAGAAAAACTTAAAATTTTCTAAATCATTGGTACACAATGAAAGCTTGTGGCCTTACCAGCAGCCATGTCAGGTCGTCAGGAGTATGCATTCAAATGTGTTTGACAAAAATAAAAACAAAAAATATAAAAAAGTGAGTACAAACTAATAAGATCATAGGAGTTAGATACATTACGTCACAAAGTTATTTATTATTCACTTTTTATAAAAAAAAATTAGCACTGAAGTAAAGTCCAGTGCTTGTTTATTATTCATCTCAAGCCAAGTCAGAAGGAACTCAAGTGGCCAAAATACTTCACGATATCTGTGTGTAGGGCAGAGCGGAGACAATGGCTGTAGAGCAAGGCATGATAAAGTATTGCACGCGAGGTCTTTAATAGCCCCCCCTCCGCGAAGCAGAATTTAAATAAACAGTCTCCCCCACAGCTAACATCAAACTTCATAAAACAATATTCTCTAGAATTCAGTTAATATAATTCAGTTTTAAAAAAACTTTTATTTAAAAGAAAACTAAAAACGCACAATCTAGTTTAATCAAGTTTAAAACCTGAGCAGAAAATAATCGGAATCTTAACAGACCAGCAGAATACATATTCGCGTATTATATAATATTGACAGATTAATGTGAATGCCCCACTAGTTCATACCTATTGCGGTAATCGACTAAAACGTCTTAGTGTTTCATCAATCCTAAAAGCTGTATTACTTCCTCATTTGGTGATAAGAGCACTGAAGGCTTGCTTCAAGAAATTAAGATGAAGTATTCATGTTTATTATGATACTAGCCGATACCCGCGACTTCGTACGCGTGGACTTAAAATTTCATTGCCAGAATTGAATATAGAAAGCTGTTAGTAATTTAGGATTGGTCCCAAACAACATCGAGTCGGCAGAATATGACACGAAAGCCATCACTATATCTTCTTCCGTAGTACCTGTCCCATAAAGAGAATAAGTATCCAACATATATACAAACTGGAAAACAAACGAAGGTGTGGTCAGGGATTCAAACCCGCATCCTCCCGTATACGAGGCCAAAGCATTACCACCCACCCACTGCACTCAGTATCTGTATTATACCATATGGACTCACTCTGCGGAATTTGAACTATATATTTATTACTAAGCAACTTAGAAATTGAAAAGATAGGGATTTTGTGCTGACAGAGACTACGCTATATACACCACTGTGTTAAACTTAATGGCGAAACAGATAATGCAACACGTGTACAAGAAGCTGGTAGTCACATAGGATGAGGTCACCGCTATTGTAGCGCCAAATGTGTCCGGCCCCACCACATAAGGCAATTGAAGGAATGGGCAACACATTGTGGGCCAATCTGCAAGCTATTACGTTAAACAGTTGTGGTGTTCTTCATTACAACGTGTCCCGGAGACCACATTTGGATAACTTCAAAAGGGAAAGAATGATCGGGAAACCGGAAGAAATACTAAGTGAGACATGTGTAGCCTAGGAGGTTGGTATTGCTTACACGTCCATGGAGAGCATTCCTAAGAACAGATAGTGTTGCTCGAGGGAGAGGAGGTCGTTAACCACGGTCAACTACAGCAGCAAATGGCCACTGAATTGTGGAACAGTCACAAAGTGATCCACGTCAAACTGCGGTTGCAATTGTAAACACATTTAGCAGTACTGCAAGGCACTCTATCTCCCACTCAACAGTGGCACGGCGACTGCGTGGGATTGGTCTGTTTGCCCGACGACTACTACGTTGTGTTTCGTTGACACTGGCACATCGGCGATACGGTTTGCGAATTTGCCAAGAACTTCAGGTCTGGATCGATGTGGAATAGGTCGTATGCTCTTCTCAAATGCCAGCAGATTCAGTCTGAGTAGGGATTCTGGTGGTATCTACATCTGGGGAGAGTTGGGAAGACGCAACGCATCCAGGAAAATGGTCGAAAATGATCACTTTTGTGGTGCAAGTGTGATGGTGTGGTGAGCATAATGTTGCATGGGCATACTGACCTCCAAATCATTGAACGCGGTACACTCACTAAACAATGTTATTGCGACACTGTGCTCCTTAAGCTGTGCTCTCAGCCCTGACTTCATTTCTATGGTTCACCAACGACCGTTCAGCAGTTGTCGCCATGCTGGTGGTGGAATACAACGCCCTACCACAAGAACTCCTTACCAACCTACTGGCCAGCATGGAAAGAAATTGCAGACAATACTGTACATCGCTGTCCGTGGGGATCACATACCTTTTAAGGACCCTGTTCTTCCATTTAGTAACATCCAGGAGACAATCTTGAGTTCCCTTGACTTCAGTGTAACATATTGTCTACGTATAAAAGTTTCATTTCTGTTTGTCTCTTTGCCTATTTCTTTCAGTTGCCTAGTGAACCATTTTTAGCAGTAATTTCTAGGTCTGGTTTAAGTTTCAACGAGCTATGTCATTTGGCAGCGACACAGCATGCGAAAGTTACTTTCGACCTTAAGTTTTGCACACCAGTGTATGATGCGTAACCTGAACTGGCTGAATTACAACATGCATTTCTATGTGACCCCGATGTAAACTCAGACAGACACTATCTCTGTACTTTATAAAAGAGTCAGCAATTTACACCGTGAGCTTCATGATGGCGTCGACACAAGCTCAGTCAGTTACGAAACACAAGTGTTATTGCTCGCATCTCTCATATGTCCTGTAGAGGGCGAACAGTTTATATATCCAGAGACGTTGTAAACAAGAGGGTTTCGGCTTCCCGCCAAACTTAACTGAACCCTGCCCCAAATCCCTTCAGTCCTCCCTCACCCCTAATTTTCCCACTTTATGTTCCACCGCAAACAGGTCTTCTTTATACTTCTTTCTCTCCCCCATACCAGTTCTCATAAATAAAAAATTACATGGAGGCAAGCAATGTGAGACATTTTCCCATATCCACGCGAGGTAAGTTTTTGCCTATTAACACCCAGAGGAAACCTCGTTTAATACACTCCTGGAAATTGAAATAAGAACACCGTGAATTCATTGTCCCAGGAATGGGAAACTTTATATACACATTCCTGGGGTCAGATACAACACATGATCACACAGACAGAACCATAGGCACATAGACACAGGCAACAGAGCATGCACAATGTCGGCACTAGTACCGTGTATATCCTCCTTTCGCAGAAATGCAGGCTGCAATTCTCCCATGGAGACGATCGTAGAGGTGCTGGATGTAGTCCTGTGGAACGGCATTCCAAGCCATTTCCACCTGGCGCCTCAGCTGGACCAGCGTTCGTGCTGGACGTGCAGACCGCGTGAGACGACGTTTCATCCAGTCCCAAACATGCTCAATGGGGGACAGATCCGGAGATCTCGCTGGCCAGGGTAGTTGACTTACACCTTCTAGAGCACGTTGGGTGGCACGGGATACATGTGGACGTGCATTGTCCTGTTGGAACAGCATGTTCCCTTGCCGGTCTAGGAATGGTAGAACGATGGGTTCGATGACGGTTTGAATGTACCGTGCACTGTTCAGTGTCCCCTCGACGATCACCAGAGGTGTACGGCCAGTGTAGGAGATCCCTCCCCACACCATGATGCCGGATGTTGGCCCTGTGTGCCTCGGTCGTATGCAGTCCTGATTGTGGCGCTCACCTGCACGGCGCCAAACACGCATACGACCATCATTGGCACCAAGGCAGAAGCGACTCTCATCACTGAAGACGACACGTCTCCATTCGTCCCTCCATACACGCCTGTCGCGACACCAAGGGAGGCGGGCTGCACGATGTTGGGGCGTGAGCGGAAGACGACCTAACGTTGCGCGGGACCGTAGCCCAGCTTCATGGAGACGGTTGCGAATGGTCCTCTCTGATACCCCAGGAGCAACAGTGTCCCTAATTTGCCGGGAAGTGGCGGTGCGGTCCCCTACGGCACTGCGTAGGATGCGACGGTCTTGGCGTGCGTCCGTGCCTCGCTGCTGTCCGGAACCAGGTCGACGGGCACGTGCACCTTCCGCCGACCACTGGCGACAACATCGATGTACTGTGGAGACCTCCCGCCCCACATGTTGAGCAATTCGGCGGTACGTCCACCCGGCCTCCCGCATTCCCACTATACGCCCTCGCTCAAAGTCCGTCAACTGCACATACGGTTCACGTACACGCTGTCGCGGCATGCTACCAGTGTTAAAGACAGAGATGGAGCTCCGTATGCCACGGCAAACTGGCTGACACTGACTGCGGCGGTGCCCAACCGCTGCGCAGCTAGCGCCCTTCGACCGCCAACACTGCTGTTCCTGGTGTGTCCGCTGTGCCGTGGGTTTGATCATTGCTTTTACAGCCCTCTCGTAGTGTCCGGAGCAAGTATGGTGGGTCTTACACACCGGCGTCAATGTGTTCTTATTTCAATTTCCAGGAGTGTATAATACTGATCTCCTCGTCAGTCCACTACACCGCCACAGCAACAAACGCCGCTGTTGTGGCTTATTGAGCGGAAGGGAACACTTCTGGCCGTAGTTGAGATACTGGCTTATCCCTTTATGGGACATAAGCAAAACTACTTTTTTCTTTTCATGGCACTCGTCTTTCAGCCACTCAGCCAGCACTCAATTGTATTGTTTATCGTCAATTTTATGTTAACGAACCTTTCCATATTTGATGCGAACGTTCTATTATAGGACAACACAAGACAAACACACACATAAACACTCATAAACACCCATACCCTTGGTCGGACTCAATCGGCGAACTTCGGCACGCGGAGCTAGCACTCTACCCACCTAACCAAACTACTTCTTCGCATGACCAGTAATCGTTTCATTACCACAATTAAAAACTTTCAGATAGTACGAAGCGGTTAGTGCATTTTACGCTTGTTTCCTTAAAGTAAGTGCAACTATGGCTCAGAGCTTATCATTTATGCTCAAGTTAACCTAGAGCTCATAAAACTGTAATTGCTGGGAATAAAGCCTCGAATACTTGCCGGAACTGACTGAAGTCTGTTCTGCAATACTTCCTAGCTCACATGACTAAAACTAGTGTGCTGACGCTTTTGACGTAGTAGTAGTTGGTGATCTAATATTTCAGACGTAATTTTAAAGCTAAATTGTTGGTAACCTGTACACCTGACTTCGTTATTGCTATTATTCATTAGCTACTACCAATCGTCAATTTTAGTATGAATCAAATGCTTCCAAAACTTATTATAAATCAGTATCGGGGAAGCTATTACTGTTTTTGTCACATTTAAAGCCTTATTCCTATATCCACTAAAGCATGGAAAATAATAAATCACTATATAAATATGTGTTATAAACTGAAATGTCTTACTTCTTCTTACATCTGAAGATGCAAAACATTGTGAAACAGGTATGACAATTTTGAAATCTTCTTAAACTTTTAAAATATTTCCTGTCTCTTTTCTGATAACCTGAAGCCAATGTGAGATTAGATACATACACCGATAAGAGTAATATTCATAAATATTATGACATCTATAAATATAAACGAATGGAAAATCAAAGTAATGATATTTTTAAACAAATGTAGCAATGTAAACCTTTATATCCACCTCTGGCAAAAGTTACAGAGAACAATTGCCCTTAAACAATAGTGATCGGAGAAGAAATAATTGATAAGACGAGGAAGAAACTCTCCGTTACGTATGATACAAATTACTTGGTACGAAAAGGAGAAGTTTTAGATTAAGCTTTACCGAAATATACGTTCCGGTGGTTTGAAGTGTCTGCATAGGAGTAAAATCTGATTACAACAAAGAAAACTCGGATGGTAGCATCCATCTTAGACAAATAACAGCAAGGTTTTTTTTTTTTTGCAAACATGTTTTACGTCGGAACGAAAAGAATCAGTATGTGAATAGCATCCATGAAGTTTTCCTCCAAGGTCTAAGAGAATAATTTATTTGGTGTATGTTTCTATCATTGCTTATGCTTGTTTAATATGAACGATAGAGGAAAGAGATTTGAACAGGTCATAGGCTAGTGAAACAAAGAACCTCAAAAGCAGAACAGCAGTTACTAGAACGCAAGGAACAAGACCTAAGGAATTTGGGGAAGCTGTAATCAATAACGAAAAAAGTACGATATAGTACTGAGACGGCAAGAATCAAATGGTATGGCAAGGTTACAAAATACAAGTTTACACTTCAGAGAAAGATAAAGGGGTGTATGTTTTAACAATGCAAAAAAAAAAAAAAAGGAATGTACGAGACCAAGATGAGATAGTGAGGAACGAGATAAAAATTGAGAGGCTTTTTGCTCAAACTATACCTAGATAACGACTCAAAATTATGTATGAAGATGATGGTGAGCTGGCAATAAGATTTAAAGTAAAAATGATACAGTGAAAAAAAATATTAACTGCGTATTTTGCAATTCCGATTAACCTAGTCACTCATTCATTGCCAGAATGACTTTCCGTCTCCCAATGGCTCAAAAATACATTATCGGAGACATTTTCTTCCCCTTTGGAACTATTTATTTTATGGCAAGAAATGAATAGCAAGAGAAAAATGAAGACAGCATGACATTTCAACCTCTAGCTCCATATTGCATTGGTGACAATGTGTTTTCTTTTAAATTCCTTCTACAGAGGCCAACTAAAATTCTACCCCCTATCCTTTCCTCAAAGGATTAAAGTTAATGAATGTTTATGCGTAACTGCTAATTTATTTTAACGTTCTATCTTTCTAGGGATCAAAGAATCATTTCTTTCCCTAACTAAAGAACCGATCAGCAGCAACTTAAAATGGCACCTTCAAGGTTTCAAGTTACTGTGACTGCCAAACATGTGCTTATAGGTCTTTAGAAACGTGCTTATTTCTGTAAAATTGATAGCATTTTTGCTTCGCTAGAAAGCTATGTGGTTGTCGAGAAGGTGATTTCGATCCGTGTCTTTCTCGCCACACTCCATATCGCTTAGGAATCAAACACAAAATTGAAATAAATTGATTGTAACTTATTAACGTTTTTGCGAGAAAAATTTATATGGGCAGCAGAGATATTAACTGTAATCGAATTAAGTGTATAGATTTAGCATTATATTTGCCATGGTGATATTTATACATAGAAATATTTTTTTTTTTTTTTTAATATAGAAATGCATTTCTTTCTATCAGTACCATGAAAACTCATATTACGAAGACGAAAACGAACGTTGGAACTGGTGGAGTTCAGAGATTTTTGGAGGACGCTTTGGTTCTTGAGGTCACATCGGAAGGTCATATTCTGATTCCGGAAATTGTTCCTAGAGGGCAAACACTATTTGTTAACAGGTGAACTGGATCTGACACAGGTACTTAAATCAGAGATGAAACACAGTGGTCTGACAAACTCATCCCGTGGCGATCTGGAAAGGTCACTCTGTTGATTTGATGGCGAGATCTTTTCACTCGAGATTGCCAGAGACATCGGCGGAGAACGCTTCAAGATCACAGCGGAAAAGATGTTCGCCGGACGCCGCCGAAGAAGCAGCAACACTTCAGCACCTGAAATCACTAAATGAAACTGCAATCAGTAACCATCTGGAGAGCTGACGCCTAGTACAAAGCCATCTCTTGTTTGTAATTAGAAGCTGAGGTACATTAAATGTGATGTTCATACAAAGGCTTTGCAATGAGATAATTTCAGTTGACAGCTTGCGTTTCACCAAGCGATTCCTAAAATCAGTATTTCCATATTTCAGCTTTATTACATTGGTGTCAAAAGAACATCAGCACAGATGTCATTTTTATTTCTCCCCTTTCAAATATCATTAACTGGTATAATAGTTAATATTATTATAAATATGTTACCGAATCGTTTACGTTTCGGGTCCTATCTCTCTGTTACTAGAATGAAACAATCATAAATGAGAATTTCCATGACTAATTAATCAAAAAATAAGAGGGAACAAAAATTCCAAATCTCAGTGTTGAACTTTTCGATAAAAGTAAATAGTTAAAAGTTTTAAAATTCCCTAAGCACTAAAAGCGTGAAATTGAATAAAAATAGAAATGTAAGTGGGGTAAGAGAACAACACGTATGTGAGGGAGCATATGGGATATTATTATTTTTATAAGTTATTCGATGCAATATAACAGTATGTAGTTAAATGTTTTATAATTCTCTAAGAACTAAAAGCGTGAAATTGGATAATAATAGAAACACAAGTAGCGTAAGAGAGTAACCCGTAAGCGATTGAGAATATGGGAAATTATTATTTAAAAAAAATATTTCGGGATCAGGAAATTAGTTCTACTAGAGTTATAAACTAATAATAGAGTTTTTTTTTTAATTCTGAAAAGAGTCTAAGCATTTGGTTGTTATCTGCTCCTTCTCTCCTAATTATTTTTATCTTACACTAGCATTTACCCGTTGCTTCGCACACGCGGGTCTTGGCGTGAATAGAAATAATCTGAGCCTTTTTTTGTATTATATGAAATACTAACTTGGAGAAGCAAAAAATATAGATTTCATTTAAAGATTTTCCTTTCTTTTAGTTACTACCTTAGATTCAGTTTTCATAGTACGAAAATGTTTGTAATACTTAATTTAACACAATTTAATATATGAAAATAAGAAATTAAAGCTACATGAAACATTATCGCTAACGGTCCAATAAGGACGTACCGATAATCAGTTGTCCTCTTGGTCAGAAATTTGAGACACATTTTCCGGAGGATAGAAACTGCCTATTAATGAAAAACAAATGTACCTTAGACATAAAGGTGACACGAAAGTTACCGTCTGTTATAGTTTTGACAGCACATTCAACGGCCATTTATAAAAATATCTTTGCCGCCAACGATAGCATTTACAACAAAATTGCTGCCTAGTTTTCGTATGCCATATACGTATAATACATTCTCATGCCATTGGTAATAAATGTATTTTTTGCTTATAACTTCTACGCATTCACCCGAACTTCTAGCCATATTTCTTCACCGTATCTCAAAATCGAAGTGATTAGATTGAAATAAGGCCAGGGCGAAAAAAAATAAAAATATGTTGCCATTGCCACGCGGAAATATAGGTTGGACATGCACAGCGTTTATTTTGTTTTTCACTAACATTGCATTCATTAAAACAGCTTATTAATTATTAACAATAATTGAGTGCATCATGTCTTTTGTTGTTCCAAGAACATTCTTGTTTAGGCTTCATTTCAACCTAACCACAATCTATACTAATATTGCCACTTCAAAACCAAGCGATGCAGATACACCTAAACGCATGAAATGCATCGCTAAATTTTTATTTATTTTTTGTAATGACAGGATTTCAGGATTCAAAGTACTCCCAGCATAAATTATAAGAATTAATCTCAAAATACAACTTCAGTTTGAACTGCAAGAGTCACTAAAACACGCAGAATAATACATTGCTGTATCGCCATGCAGAGTCTATTCTTAGGTGGTTAGGATGAAATGCGGCCTGGAGCAGGTTAAAAACGTCACCAAAGGCACAAGGAACTGTACATATAACTGCTTTTGACTTGCGATATCTCGAGAATAACCGCTAAACGATATAATTGTTTATCACTATCAAATTGCGGCGATTCGGAATAGTGAAAACACTGTAGTACTATCTATATTTAACACAAAATTACTTACCATAAATATTACACATCTGTTAATCTTATTGAAGAGTTAATATACTATGAGTGGTTTGAGTAACGATTTCCTTTTAATTATAGTTATCAAAATACATGAAATATATAGCCAAAGACAAATAAAATATAAACAATCCAGAAATCAATATAATTTTCTGTAGTCAAACACTTCAACTACACCATTTTTAGAGTTAATGAAGTATCAGTAATGATTATTACATCTGATTCAGGTATTCCATTTATTTACTGTATTCAGAAAAACGAAAACTAATTATTCCAAGTCAAAATATTAAACAGAATTCTAAGTTAAGCAGTGTCATATATAATTTTTAATTAGTTTTTTGTGCAAGGAGTGAACATCTCAAGTTCAGTGTGATCGGTATCTCTTAATTTTATGTCTAGAAATGTATTTAATTATCTCCCCCATCCCTCGGTACATATAAGACATTAGCCATTTCCGCAGATTTTGATACGGACCATTAGCTTCGAAAACCCCGTCAAAATGCTGCGGTAGTTTTTGCGGAGCTCCCATTCAAATAAAGAGACACACGCAGCTTTCTTACAGATTTATAATAGTATAGATGATACAGCCTTGCATTAAAAGCAATTCCAAGAAATTTTACTTGGTATGATATGTGTACCAGGGCATAAAACAACCAGACGTTTTGCAACTCTCTCTATATATCTCGAAACATTACTTTTAGATGTACTGATGTTCAGAAGTACAGAACAAGCCAGGGATATTGAATGTTTTACTCTTCAGCAGTTTATTATATTAATATTACAGAGAATAAATACGCTGTCATACTGTGTCTCCAAGACCACTTCATTCCTTGTTGCAACAGCATAAATTTGTGCTAGGAGAGCCATCTGTCTCCATATAACTAACTCCAGCATCCTGCAGCTACTCATACATGCGAACTAGGGCGCCCTTTCCAATACAGTTAGATGGCAGTCTCTCAATCAATGTGGAAATGTGTCCTATCGGATGAGTCCAAATTCGATTTGCGTACTGATTCCACCCACAAAAAGATCTGTGGAGCATAGAACCGACGCAACCAGCGAATATCGAGTAAAGGGGCAAGTCGAGAGATGGTGTTCCCCTTTGTTGAGGCACCGTATATGTCCGATGATTGCCTTAATGCTGAAAGACGGAAAGGTGAAGCGATCTTGACTATGTTTATTTATAGTTACAGCAGATTGGAATCATCCAACACAAAAAAAAAAAAATTTCATAGAAATTATTTAGTTGTCAGTGGGTGCAAATAATATTAGTGAACTACGTAGAAGAAGCAGAGCATATGTTTTAGAGTGAATGTTTCAAGCTGTGGAATATTCTGGAAAGGAAACGGTTCTGAAAAATAATCGACAGGCTTACTCTCATGACTTACAGGTCTCCGACGGAATCAGTGGTATCGAAGTGCTATGAAAGGAAGATATAAAATGCAAATAACTGAATATCCCATCTGGCATTCAACTTCATGATTTTACTGAAGGAGTCAACATCAACGAACATTTTTAGGATTCAGTGTCTTCCTTTCAACAATTATTTTTCTAAATAGCTACAAGTAATTTACAGCGATTTGCTGAAAGCATACTGTGTTTTAAGTGTTCCATTATCTTGTTCATTGAATGCTGGTGCAACTATAACGAGTGAGGGAATTAACTAAATACTGATTTATGCTTGTTGATCGTTAAACGGGCGAATTCCATTACAAATTAATTTGTACGTAAGTACTATCAATATGGGATATTGTTTACTCTAGCATCCAATTTCATCGGAATTGTTAATGTTTCTGAAATTACCGATCCGCTATAGATATTTAATATACTTAGATATTTAGTCCACGGTTGCAAATTTTCGTAGGTCAGACTACGAAAAATTACAATCTTGTAATAAAACGCGCCAAATAGCCGTTAATTCGGAAAAGCAAGTTGGTGAAATCAATAATAGTCTCAGTACACTGACTTGTGTTCTTACATATCTCAGCGGTATTTTCAACTATTAGGATCATTATCAACACCTTACTTCTGTGAAATGGATATTTTCGTCAATACTTTATTAGCGTTGACATTTAGGAAAGATCTCTGTTACTATGGATGCCAGTTTGAGGCGTGTTGTATTTTTTCTTTTCAAATGAATCTTTGTCACCAGACTTTATTCAGCAGAAAGAGAATCTGTCCTACCACATGGTTACATACCTGCTGAAGTTCTGAACACATGTAGTACTTGAAACAATAGTGTCAGCTACATATTTACTTTGCCAGAATCTTACATGCTCGGGAGAAAAATACGACCCGCCATCATTAAATTTTTTTAGAGAATTTAACAATGTCCGTGGCTTCTTTCAGCCTCCAAGGATGCGATTTTTAGTCCTTTGCAATTTTGGAACCTTGGCATGCGCAACAGCTTAAGGAAAGATTTGGTCCAAAGCCTCTAGCTATTGTTTCACATTGCATTATAGTGGAAGCGTATTAAAGTTGATTTGTCTTAAAAGCGTCTGAAGGGCTTTTGATACCTTTGGTGTTGACAAACTATGTGATATATCTTTTATAATCTGATGAAACCCAGATATTTTCTATCTTTCCCATGCTTCTCATGGTAATGGTTTCATTATGTGGAAGATTACTGCACGTTTTAAAGAATATTTATCGTTTGATGATCGCCTGGGTTACTGATGGATATTTTATAGCATACACTATGCCCACTATTTGTTGGATTCTTGGAAGTAGATATACCTAAAATTTTCACTCTGGTAAGTTGCCAAGTTTTGGTAATAAGAATCGGGTATGAATATTTCTGGGTAGTGGTTCACTTTTCTTCCGCAAGACGTTGCCCCATTTGGTTTAACTTAACATTTTACACACTCCTCGCTTGTTGGTAAACATAAACCACTTTCGTGCATGAACCAAAGTAGCTTTACGTGGGAGAACTGAGAAATTTCGGCCTTCATTATCGTTTCCTATCAGAATTATTCTAAGTTACAATGAAAAATTAACTTATTAAATGTCGTCAAAGGTAAAACATATTCGAAATCGCTTCAGGCATATGCTGAGATGGGTCTTTTAAAAATCCCATGGCCGAATTCCTTCCCGTTCGTTGCCATCCATCCTCTGGCACTTACAATGGTCTCGATGTCGATGTGGCGTAATGACAATAGAAAAAAAATACACTGTTATTATAAAGAAACAGTAGTTTGTCACCTACATCCTATTAAATTTGTAATTCTGGTCTAAAATCATGTGAACCATGCTCGAAATTAGCGTAATTTCTATGAACAGCATCAACAATTTCGAGACTTTCCCGTCATCAAAAAAAACTTTTAACATGTCACTATAAGGGTTAATTAATTCTTAAGTTTATAATCATTTGGAAATATTTCAAATAATTGTTGCTTGAATTACGAAACTCCACAGATTGACTCCTTTAGACAGTAAAACATTAGCTAATAAATTTTTTTATTTTAATCTTGCTTTGACTGTGTCACAAATCGATGTGAATTAAACCATTAAATTGTATTTATGTGTAAATCCATTACTAACAAAAGCCAATTATTGTTTTCAATACTATTTTCAACCTTATCAGACAGTTTGATTTATGAATAAATTCATTGAATGTAGAGGCTGGCTAAATACATTTTATTGTTCGTACTCCATATTTCTGGAACGAACAAGAATTATTTACGAACCTGACGTGGTTAGAAGTAACGTTTTTGAAATATATAAAATTTAACGTTTCAACACTCTTTACACACTTAGAAAAATAGCGTTTTAATGTCGCACTTTTGGAAAGATGACAGTCACTTGCGTTTACCCACAAAACTTGAATTAATCATATGGAAATTATGTTTTTCCCGGCGTATGGATGAAATGAATAATTCTCGGGTTTTCTACCGGGTTATATATTTATTTAATTCTTTGTACAACGTTTCAGCAACTATCTCCGTTGTGTTCATCAGGTTAGCTGTCATTTAAAGTTACCGAAACGTTGTATAAAGAGTTAAATAAATATATAATCTGGCAGAAAACCCAAGAATTATTCATTTGATATAATCGTGTTCTGGAAAAAATACTGTAGTACTCCATGTATCATAAACTATAAAATTTTCTTAGTTTGATATCAGAGCATAAAGATTAAGATAAATATAGATATTAAATATAGATATTAAATATAGAAAATAGTCGAGTACAGATTTCAATGCGTAAATGGTAACAGAGTGATCTGCACAGTTAGAAAAAATTGCTTAATTAAAAAATAATTGGTGCTCATTGACTCTCTGAATGATAATAACTTCCCAAAGGTAATATATTTTTTGTTTTTGATAACTTTTTAAACTGTTTGTACCATCAACTCTCCTAAATAATCTTAGTTTTTATTAAATCCGATTATATACTGAATTAGTTGTGAGCAGGCAAGCAATACCATTAAAGTACCACTCTAGCGGAATTAATGATTGCGCTTTTAGCCACCAGAGCGCTATCGTATCCAACTTATGAAAACAGAATAGTAATTACAGTTTAAGCTAGCAAAACAACGACGAACGTTAAATAGCTTAATTCATTTGAAAACCACTCCATTTTGCTCTCAATTCTAGAGCTATTGTAATCTGCCTACAATATGCGCATGAAGAGGAAAATGATAAGAGTTATGAAACGCGTACGTAATTACTGTATCGACTGTTTTATAATACCTTTTAAAATGAATGGTTCTCAATTCAAATTTGTGGGTATCATCCAACGATATTATTTTATTTAGCACGTTTGGAATCGTACAACGTAGACCCCATTCAATATGAAATTCGCTTTTTCTCTTACCACAAGTTAATAATTCCCGATGAAAATGGTGGGTTACAACAAAGCTGCTAACCATCTTGTTTTTGATTATAACGGTAGACAGATCTATAATGTTTTCGAACCACAGAGTGAACAGAAAATTAAGAAATTACAGTCGTACTATCAAGAATACAACGCATTGCTATTATCCTTTAACTAGAAAAAGATTAACATCATTAAAATTCCTCTAAATACATGTAAGAGATGTAAGAAAATAGTTGATATCCTGTGTCACTGAAATGTATCTATTCAGCACAGTAACAGTTTCCGGTATTTTACACCATAAAAGTATTCCAAGCGATTCCAGCTTTTCGACTTAAACTTCTGATTAATAGTAATGGAAGTTGATTTTACTGTTTATCTGACACATGTTCGAATTACATTCTGTGTGTAAATATCAATAGGAAAGTTACGGTGCTCTGGAAGTTCTCAACAAAAGCATGAAAACAGCAAACAAAAATGATCAACTAGTACAATTGCAAGCTACGAAAGCTACCATCGAGTTTCAATTATAGATATTACTTACCCAACGAAACGCTAATAAAAGTGCAACTTAGACTCAGAAAATCTATAAGAGCAAGAAATTTTTGTCAGTTGCATTTCGTCTCAAGAGTACACTAAGTTGAACAAGCGTGTATCAGCACTCTCCAAGTATAACTTAAAAATATTTTCAGAATCGCTGCTGGATAAGTTATCAAAACAGAATGGTGACTTTTTTGTATGGTAGGTTCAGATATCAGCTAAGGGGAGTAACTCACATTTCCAAGACGTACTTTCCTTGCTGAATCTAATTAAGTTAAATCTTCGCTTAATTATAATGATACACATGCAGCATGTAATAAGTGTACTCATTACAAGCGAGTCAAAGAAGTGATATTAAACTGCAATAAGTTTTATGAACACGCGAGACCAGCAATCTGCTGACAGTCACGACTAAGTTAGTACCTACCCTCGAACAGTATACCGCACAAAAGCGGTTTTGAAGGAATTGTGTGGAGGATGTTAAACCCCGTTAGCTTAGATTATACTGGCAGTTAGTCCACCCAAGCGATCACTTCATCACAACGGCAGCAATTAACCCATGGGAATTAGAGGGCTTCCTGCTAACAAGACTGGAAAGTCAGAGTCGAAGATAACAATGTTGACCAATCTCTGTACAAAACGTTTGGTGTCATGGATGACTGAGAGAGGTTATTGCCATTAAAAATCTTATATTTAAAACCTGTGATTGTTTTTCTATGAATTTTCTTCACATGTGAACCTGTAAACGATACTATTGGTGATTCCAGAAAGACGATCGAGGGAAATGTCAGCTCCCAAACCAAGAAGGGGGGGGGGGGGGCTTACGATTTACAATATCACGATGGCTGATCGAAAATCGTGAGTAGTTGCGCTGCTGACGACATTTGCTGCAATTATGTGCAGTAAAGTGCTCATATTTGCCGGACATAGTGTTGTGCACAAGTCACTACTCGCCCATATTACTCACCTTGTGAAGCTTGGAGTGTAGGTTCGCATCCTCTATCGACTGTGTAAAAGTGAGGTAAAGATATTGCCTAGAGAAAAGAAAACTTTAACTATCAAGAATAAATTTTAGTGATCATACTTTTTAATTAATGTACGGCGAACCAAATAACCCCTCGCGTCTATTTGCATTGCTACATCATTCTTGTATTATTAGATGTCCTCTTGTTATTATTTGGAGTGGAACAAGACGTATTAAATTTAATTCAATTTTACAATTTTCGTTACCTGATGTAGACCAAGGTGTTGATTCTTGCATTTTTAATTGTTTATAGATACTTAACTTCAAATACACCTTTGTCTGTAGGCCAAATATTCTTTTATGAAATAAATTGGTCAGAGTAGGGCCAATGTCTTGATCGTATTACCATGCCTTTTAAATTCACACTTCTCTCGCAAAATTAAATTAATTAAATAACATTTAAATAATAATTATAATAAAAAATCAACCAGACCTAACCCATCCCATTACAAACACCAAAAAAATTTTCCGCCTTATGAAAAATATAGGAAATTAAGCTACACTCGTTTGAAACTTTATTTTTTTAAATGCCCGAAGGTGTTACGCAAAAGGACTATTACCTGTACGTATAGTCTAATTTTGTTTGTCAGATTAATACTCGCGTACTTCAAACTTTTCCCCTCTTCTTGTACTACTTTGATTGATGATATTTTAATTTTAGTTAGTATATCACTGTCAGGCGGTACGGTGACAACTTGATAAGATTGATAACATAGAGCAAATGGATCAGGATCAAGTTCGCGTGTGGATCTGGGATTTGGATGAGATATCCGTGGTAAGATCATCAGGGTCAAATGACTCTAGAAAGATGAGCCATTTTTACACAGTTTAATGTAAAGGCACGACTTGAATGGGGTACTATGAAAATATGTAAATGTTTTATAGTAAAGACTGAGATGCAATACAAAGTGCCTTGGTGTTAACTGCTGCAGATGCTATTAGAACATAAATCAAAGTGATTGATTATAAAGTCTTGTCTGTCTACAGTGAATCAAAACTGCAGAAACTATGAATGAAACTATGTCTATATCTATGATACATCTGTGGCTTTTCTAGACACTGTACCCAAGTAATAGAGCTATCCTGTTAGATCCTGTCCATCTTCTGCTGTACGTGGTTAGCAACCAACGGCTGTCACAGCTGGCGGGCGTAGTCAATGTCAGACGTCAACTGTCTGCTCAAACCGTAACTGACAGCGATCAAATAGAGAATAACGAGAAACACGCACTTGGTTTTAACACTTCTTCCCACTATGATTCCAAAGGCGGAGGGTGCGCTCTGTCATCTGTGCTACTTAAACCGGCCATTGGACTATTTCTTTCCTAACTCTCAGCGCTCCAAGTACCAAGTCGTTCCCTTCCTCCAAGTTTTCTAATGGTGCAAGCTCGCGGCCCCGGATAATACGTGGGAAACACCTGCTCCTCCGTAGAGTTTAAGGTTTTATATATGTGTAATATTAACTGTCTTGCTCTTTTTTTATTTGTTTGTACTCCCCATCAAAAAGCCGGGAATAGATGGGCTATCGAAGTAGGCAGGTTAGACCAAAACATACAATTATACAGTATTCACCAACTTATAGAAACTCAGTCAGCATGTGTTGAATTATGCGAACCTTGCATTAATAAATCTTTTAGAATCGTTCTTGAAATGGGATTATTTATTATTTATTAACATTCAGAAACACACTCCATTCTCAGTACATTCATCTTTCTTTTCACAGACATAATAATGATAACATTCTTTTCCTTTTGCGTTCAGCTTCTACCTGATACTCACTGCATACTGCACAACACTTTCGTGACCTACCCGCCAAAGTACATCTTTCAAAGACTATTATTACTGAGAACAGTTTATAAAATATATACATGTCAGTTAACACTATTACGTGACAAGAGTGATACCTATGATTTACCACAAGGAATCAATTTTTCACTGACTTTTACCAGTTTGAGCAATTTATACTGTTGATAACCTCTTATTGACCATTCATTTATTTCATACTAGCTGACCCGGCAATGCTTCACTATTGCTGGACTTGAGTAGGCACATAGATTAAATGAAAAAAATATTTACATATAAATTTTAAACTGCTGTTTCATTCATTTTCAGTTGGAAAGGGTGAGAGGGGATGCGCTTTGGAAAACATATACAGGCAATATTTTTCTATTTGTTTCAAAGTGTAAGTGTGCAAAATCCCATTGCAATCTGATGAACTATCAAATTACAATTTGATTATGAATTCTTGTAGAACTCGACTAAATAAATCGAAAATAAATAATAAAATTTTTGATATCTCGCTTTGTTTTCGAGTTTTAGCATGTTAAAAATCACTTATAGGTTGTCTATTACTCCATGCACTTTTGGTGACGTTTCTTCTGGCCCAGGCCGTATTTCAACCATAATAACATTCAATAGGAGAAAGTAAAACATATATAGGTAATTTCCACCGCGAATATATAGTGGTATTGGGAATTTTTATTCAGGTCCAGGCCGGATCTCACCCTAACCTCCTCACTTTTGACATACAATATGTCGAGAACTAAGCTAGATATCAAGAAAAGGTATGATTTGTCTCGTCGAGTTACATTATGGGGAAGAGGGGTGGGTTTTAAATATTTGTTTTTTGACAGGAACCATTTTCGACATCCCCTCGACAATTCACCATCGCTTCACCGTAATCGTACGAACGGTTTGCGGATTTGTTTAAATTATGGGGTGTTATGGGGAAGAGGGGGTAATTAAGGTGGTGGAATGAGAGGAGAGGGATTGGGTTTTTGTGAAATTAATGTGTACAGTATTTCTCTCTCTTTTTTAAAGTATAAGTGTACAAATTCTTATCTAAATCGGATAAAATATGTGGTTTGCCTAAATTATAGGGTGAAAACGTAATGAGGTTAGAAAGGGGGAGAGGGGATGAATATTCGGAAACCATACGTAGACAGTAATTTTCTGTTTGTTTTAAAGTATAAGTGTACAAATTCTTATCTAAATCGGATAAAAAATGTGGTTTGCCTAAATTATGGGGTAAAAACGTAATGGAGGTGGAAAGGGGGAGAGGGGATGAATATTCGAAAACCATATATTGGCAGTATTTTTCTGTTTGTTTTAAAGTATAAGTGTACAAATTCGTATCTAAATCGAATAAAAAATGTGGTATTGCCTACATTATGGGGTGAAAAAATTATGGGGGTGGAAAGGGGGTGATGGGGTTAATATTCGGAAACCTTATGTAGGCAGTATTTTTATGTTAATTTTAAAGTATAAGTGTACAAATTCCTATCTAAATCGGATAAAAAATGTGGTTTTGCCTAAATTATGGGGTGTTATGGGGAATAGGGGGTGACTTTTTGGAATTTTTTTTTCACAGGAACCTTCCCAGACGCACACTCGAAAACTCTCCAAAATTTCATTGCAATCTGATAAATAGTATAGGAATGCATAGAAGACGAACAAACAAACATTGATTTTTATATACACAGACGGAAAAAAAAATCCCAACACCAAGAAAAAATTATTGTAGAGTAATGAAATTTGGACAATGCATTTGTCAAGTTAACATGTTTAATTGATTAAATTTTCAAGATCACAGGTTAATTTAAGCTCAAGAAAATGCATTTCAAATGTGAAATACTGTTAAATTAATAGCCGGTGTAACCTCCAGAATTTTGAATGCAAGCCTGCAAACGTGAATGCATTGTGTCATACAGGTTTCGAATGTCACTTTGTGGTATGGAGTTCCATGCTTGTTGTACTTGTGCTGTCAATACTGGGACGGTCAGTGCTGGCTGTGGATGATGCTGGAGTTGTCGTCCAATGATATCCCATACGTGTTCAATTGGAGACAGATCTGGTGATCTCGCAGGCCAAGGTAACATGTCGACACTCTGTAGAGCACGTTGCGAGACAACAGCGGTATGAGGGCGAGCGTTATCCTGTTGAAAAACTCCCCCTTGAATGCTGTTCATGAATGGCAGCACTACAGGTTGAATTACCAGACTGACGTACAAATTTGCAGTCAGTGTGTTTGGTATAACCACAAGAGTGCTCCTGCTGTCATAGGAAATTGCTCCCCAGACCATGACTCCAGGTGTAGGTCCAGTGTGTCTAGGCCGCAGACAGTTTGGTTGCAGGCGTTCCCCTGGCCTCCTTCTGACCAACACTGGAGATCTGTTGTGTTTTCTGATGAAAGCAGGTTCTGCCTTGGTGCCAGTGATGGCCGAGTGTTGGTCAGAAGGAGGCCAGGGGAACGCCTGCAACCAAACTGTCTGCGGCCTAGACACACTGGACCTACACCTGGAGTCATGGTCTGGGGAGCAATTTCCTATGACAGCAGGAGCACTCTTGTGGTTATACCAAACACACTGACTGCAAATTTGTACGTCAGTCTGGTAATTCAACCTGTAGTGCTGCCATTCATGAACAGCATTCAAGGGGGAGTTTTTCAACAGGATAACGCTCGCCCTCATACCGCTGTTGTCTCGCAACGTGCTCTACAGAGTGTCTACATGTTACCTTGGCCTGCGAGATCACCAGATCTGTCTCCAATTGAACACGTATGGGATATCATTGGACGACAACTCCAGCATCATCCACAGCCAGCACTGACCGTCCCAGTATTGACAGCACAAGTACAACAAGCATGGAACTCCATACCACAAAGTGACATTCGAAACCTGTATGACACAATGCATTCACGTTTGCAGGCTTGCATTCAAAATTCTGGAGGTTACACCGGCTATTAATTTAACAGTATTTCACATTTGAAATGCATTTTCTTGAGCTTAAATTAACCTGTGATCTTGAAAATTTAATCAATTAAACATGTTAACTTGACAAATGCATTGTCCAAATTTCATTACTCTACAATAATTTTTTCTTGGTGTTGGGATTTTTTTTTCCGTCTGTGTATAAGAAGATTCGATAAGAATCTAAAACAAATCGGACCTCATCTGCTTGTCTGTTTAAGCTCTCGAAGAGAAGTCCTAGATTCAAGAGTTCGTCTGCCAGTATGTTTTATGCTTAATTGCCTCACGAATAAATGAATAGATCTCTGTTTGAAAAACAACAAAACAATTCTGTTATAAAAATGTTACTGCTGAAAAAACAACCTTAAGCCTATAGGTATCTTGGTACCTTATGTTTAATAGGAAGATATTTGGCGCTAATAATTTAAGATTGTGGGCTGCATGTTAACTCCCAGTATACTAGTTTGCACTGTGCCTCATGTAATTAAAGAGGTTTCTTGCAGTATTATCAGTTAAGGAAAAGCATTCCATTCTCTACGTCTGAAAACAAAGTTCAGGAGCACGTAATACCGCCACAAACCATATTACCTGCTCACACTGTTTCTCTGTTGCGTAGGCATCCAGATCTTTTGGAAGGTAGCTCTCAACTGTAGGGAATGTAACACTGGTACGCCTGGCACATCCACGCTGTCGCCGCGATGCATGCGAGGCGTGAATGTATGCGGATCAAGACGCGGCTTGAATCCATCATCCACACTGCGCCACCCCAACAGCACATTAATGTAGGTTATGATATATCTTGCATGAAGACACTCAAGCGAGGGAGTGGCATACAAATGGTATATCTCACCGTTACATTTTATACATCCATTTGCTTTCGAAATAATTAAGACAGTTACTCGTATTTACTAAGTTGCTCAGTTACAGTTATTTCCCATTTGCTTTTTGAACTTAAACGTCTCAGAAAAAGTAACAATTACTTTGAATCTCGAACAAAACCACAAAACAGTTCCCCTTTGAAATTTTAAAAACACAGGAAGGTAACTTGCTACCACTCGACGGACAGTTCCGTGGAAGATGATAAAGAAGAAACAAAGACAATTCATATTTTCTGTTTGCACAACTGTTTTACTTTCCTCAATACGCGGTGGCATCGGTTCCAGAAGTTTTGCATTGGATATTGGCAAATAGTTCAGTGCTTTACGAATATTCTCGATGCTAATTCGCGATGATGATATATTCAAACAAAACATTGAATTTATTAATCTTTCATTTACCTCCAACATTAATGATAATTAATTGTAACAAATGTTTGAATGTGGTAATCCCATGTAGGACACATCAGGCATTTTTCGTTAAAATAACAAGAAGTCTTTCCGACAGTTGATGCGGAGAAACTAGAACAAAGGATCTTGGAGATTATTAAATAATTCATTTATACGACAGACAGTTTACAAATGTTACTTTTTAATGATTTTTAACGAAATTCACCTTTTTTAAACGTTGTTTCTGTTTTTAGATATTTTGATTTTATCAGAAATTAAATAATTTTGATATTATCATTAACTGCGATAGATTTTGCGGCCTCATCGCTATTTCCCTCTATAATATCTTTCATTTTAGGTGGAAGTTATGCATTAAATTCTTTCACTACTTGAGATAAAATTGTCAACTACCTCCATCGATAAATTGTTTCCATCATTGACTCCCAAAATAATATTTTTTTCCTCCTTTAAACCTGAAATCAAATGCTAATATACGTTAACTATACGTGATACTGTTTATTTTACTTAACTGACTTCAGTAATTCGTGAAGATATTTCTAATTACATTCGCCCTTTCTTTGTCATTAAAGCGTTGTCGAACTATATCTTCGAAGTCAAAAACTTTTCACAGATTAATTCATCTAAAATCAGCCGGAAGAATACTCATTTTTGCTGCACATTTCATGCAGATTGATATCTAGCAGGAATTTTGAGTACTGAGTGAGTTATAATCAGAATAAAATTTCTCAGTATCATCTTGATTTTATTTCAAGGCGCAATGTATCAGATGGTAAAAAGTCCGTAGTAAACGAAATATTATTAGAGTAAACGCAATCTCAATAAGCAGCTGTTTGACTACAAGATTTCTAATCAATATATACGCATAATAAAGATAAACGCCCTTCTCAGAGAACATACTGACATTTCTTCTGTACAAGTGATATTTTACATAGCTATTTCTTGATTTTAGGTCAGTATTAAGAATAATGTTGTTCCATGTTTATTAAACGGTTTAACTCGCATGGTGCAGGCTACTACCTGCCGGATTTTTCTTCGTTGTATTGTTCTGTATGTTTTTGTTTTATTGTTTTATTTATTCACTCTACATAAAAATGTACTTCCATGTCTTGGCGTATGGTGAATATTGACTGGTTGTAGCATTTATGGTTTGCAAATGATAACTTACTCTGGTTTAAATACATCACGTTAGCTTGGTTGTTGACCTCCTACTGTTATCATCTCTTAGCTCCATCGTATCAAAATCGACAATGCCATCGTCATAAACATTAAACATGTTAAGGGCCCTCTTGTCATGTGATCTTTGTTAGGATAAGCATAAATAAAAGCGTTCACGGATTTGTTGGAATTAACATCAATATCATAATCAGCTCTAAGAAGAGTAAGACCGGCTTGAGAAAGACGTGTCTATCTTTCAATAACTAGAGTAGTTAGGAAACTACTTGTTCGCAAGTTCAAATAAGTGTTACAGGGAATAGAACTTCGATGCATTCAGAAATTTTAATTTCAGTCTCAGCGTTGTTATTCCTTCTTTTCGGATACTTCGTTTTATACTTAAGCGAGATTTATAATGCTGAGTGAGTTTAGGTCGTAACTTCAGGTCTTGGCAATATGGTCAATCTTAGTTCGAATCACGTTCGGGCTTAACGGACATCAATTTTACGTGGTTTTCAGAAGACGTCCCAAACAAATGCAACTATGTTTCTTCAATGAGAGCCACAGAAGATTTCGTTTTATCATCTGGTGGCAGTTTTATTGTGGCTTTAACAATCCTAATGTAATGGAGTATGAAACAATAACGAAAAAATAAAAATCAATTTGCCGATTCAAATTTATCTTTCGCTACTAGGTCTAAAAGATTTTTGTGAGCATTATAACACAGAAAATTGTAGTAATACAATTTCCCATTACGTTTTGGGATTTAATGGAGGTTTCGAGGTCTGTTAACATATTTAAAGTAACATTTCCGAATTGCATCTTCTCTGTCGTAAAACGAAATTCTAAATCAGTTTAGTATTTTTACTAAAGGAGATACATACATCTATGTGTAATAATTTCAATAAAGTTTACTGAACTAGATAACACAGTACCAATAGCTACCTTGCAGGGTGCACGTTTCATTTTCGGTCAGAATGAAGAATTAAGTAAATATGTATTACAAAATTTCATACGATTTGCAGGCGTCATTTTAGAAAATTGAACTTACTTTTAGGGTTTTGTGCTGTTTGGGAGGTAAACGTTTCGGTCCCAACCTGGCGCAAACCACGAAATCAGCAGTAGTGGAACATCAAATAGAAGGAGGATACATAGTTCTCTGGGAAAAATCTGCAGTCATTACAAAAAAAAAAAAAAAATTTAGAACATAAAATAAGTGAATCCATTGTGATTTATAAACACTCTAACAACTTCAACAAAGAGGGTAGGCTATTGCTTGAGTTAAATGTGGAAGTAAGAACTCACAGACGAACACGTTGCAACAACTACTAGATCTGTGACTCAAGTTTTTCCCCGACTTGCTTTGTCGTCGCAGTGGCAGCTTCGATATGACATCTCACCTGATGAAGGCAGCGGAGGTTGCTGCCGAAACGTTGTGGTAAGAAGAAATTATCCGGCATAATACCCGTGAAGAATTCTTGTCAACTGCTAAATCGTTCCGCGGAATGCAAACCTCACTGGGACCCCAGATATACTTTGCCGGTGATACATCATCATCTCTGGCGGATAATATGAACGTATAAGTTAGAAAAATATGTGAAATAAACTAACTGTCATCGGCACAGTTCCGTCATTGCAAGGTGATGGTTAAATGTCTAGTTCTCATGTGCTTGGCCTTGAACGCGCAATTACGTAAACGGTGGGTGGGGAGTGCGGAATGATACATGGCGCATCAGATTATGGGTTATATTTGTCAGAAAGGAACTCAATCAGCGCGGTAAACGTGCGTATTGCGTGCGCCCATACGCGTGTCGGGGCTGGGTGGCAGAATGCAGATTAGGTCGGTCGTGACTCAACGGGCCAGGCAGGGGTGGCTGGGAAATCACTTCGCCACGTGCCGCCACGGCGCCGCAGATGTCTTCAAGGAGTGCCGCGATCAATGTGAATGGCGGACGAGAGAAACCAGTGGCGTACCAAAAAAATTGCATTCATTGTGGACAGCCAACAGAAGTGAACACCATGAATATCATGCGCGACGCGTCATACTTATGTAATAAAAATTCTGTGTGATCTTTTTTTTTGCTTGGGCTTTACGCCTCATCGACGGTGAGGTCATTAGAGACGGGATAGGCTTGGGGCAAGGAACAGGAAGGAATTCGGCCATGTCCTTTTGAAGGAAGCATCCTGGCACTCACCTGGAGTGATTTGGGGAAACCAGGGAAAGCCGAAATCTGGATGCCAGGACGGGGATTCGAACCCACGTCCTCCCGTATGCGAGGCTAGAACGTTAACCATTCACCTGGTGCCAGGGTTTCTATTGGCTGTGCATTCCGTACCTGTGTTAGCCTCCTTATCCTAACCCGGTAGTGCTACAAGATAGAGGAGACCTACATTTTAACGTGGAATCCGAACCACGGATGCGTTCTGACGTACTTCATATTACCCAGCCAGCTATGTCAGAGGCTTAAGGTCGGGTTAAAGATCTATGAAAATTCCCACCGAGACAGGGATTCGAACAGTGGACCCTTAATTCCACCGCCAGACATCTTAACCACTGAGCCACCACATCGCAAAAAAAATAAACACACGCTCACACACATACACATTCGTTCGCTCTCTCTCTGTTAAAAATGTCGGTGACGACAACCCATCCAAAAATCGCCCAACTTGCCTAAAGAAGTTTTCCCTTCAAAAATAAACATCTAACTTAATTCACAACCCGAAGAGTAGGAGGAGACTGTCTTTCCTGGCCAGAAACCGGGAAAACCCGTGACGTCACTAAGTGGTGGGGGGGACCTCCCTCCCCTCCCCTCCGGCGGGCTTTTTGAATCAGCCAATCAGCGTTCAGGTGGTGGGGGTACCTCCCTTGGCGGGCGTTCAAACCTCAATTTAGTTCCTCAACCAGCCGCACAGATAGCGACACCGGGTGGGCTTGCGCATATGTTAGTTCACCGATCGGACGCACAGATGGCACCATCTCCCAAGGGCTTAATATCTTTGGGCGCAGATATTCCACACCGCCCACCCAAGCCCTGAGGCAATGGCTATTTCTGTTCTGGAATGCGCGCGTTGTGAAATGTGTACACTGTTTCAACACACCTACGGAAATACCCACTCGACTGTTTGCATGCTACCTTCAAAAGGCCATGACCGAATTCCTTCCCGTCTCTAAAGACCACGTTGTTAACATAAATTCCGTTCATCGAAGCAGGCAGACATTAAAAATTAATTCACCGACGAAGAGACGGGAAACAAACTCACTTTTTCATTATGAACAATATAATATAACTCACGAGTGTCACCTACAGTCCGTGTATTTTAAAGGATGTATTAAATTAGGGGTATTTATATTTTTATTTATATTTCTCGTGTCCAGGACATAACAAGTTGAAAAAAAATAACATTAATTAATTAATATTAACTATAAACACAATTATAGAATGTGACCAGAATTCCGCAATCTTGATGGCCTTCTCGTTTGCCCTGTAAAGGTCGTCGATATTGCAGGTTTCAGGGAGATTCCTGCATATCAGAAGATGTTGTGGGTTC
>JARYHS010011408.1:236833405-236964659 GCA_031002005.1 Vandiemenella viatica
TTCCTATGGCCATTGGATGTAATCTGCCCAATTTGTGTCCTGTGGTTCTCTCGTGTTGTTCAGTATATTCAGCGTAGACGTAGAATGGTCCCACATCGTTTTCCTGATACTGATAGAGTGGTGCAGCGTTTTCCTCTCTCCTGTTGTGGCCGCGTTGTGATCTATACTTCCTGTAGCGTTCGGAACTGATTTAAGAGTTTTAGTTTCCTGAATTGGTCTACTGGCGGTTTCTGTCTGTGCCAGCTCCATCTCTTCACTCCACGAGGGTCTTCTATCTCGCTGATTGCTCGTTTCGCCTGTATAGCTGTCGGAAGGATCTTGATTAGAATCTATTTGGTTATAATTTAGCTGGTTAGCCTTTTGTGCCTGGAGTATTTTCACTTTGACTACCGGAACGTGAGTTTTTCCTTTGTCTTTGTTTTTACGTTTAAATCCGCCTACACTTTGTGTTCTGCTAGATGCCGATAATTTATAGGGCTGCGTTGCACTTACTTGGTTATTAGTATCGTCCTCGGAATAGCATAGTGATAGTGCCGTGTTTACTGCTTCCGCTGTGTCAGCCATAGATACCGCAGGTTGTATTGGTGTCTGTGTAATGGCTTCTGCCATTACTCCATCACTTTCTTCTGACATCACTGCCTGACCCTACGGGTCACACACGCGTTGCACTAAGATCTGGTCCACTTGTTTAAACAATTCCTTCACTAAAGAGAACACAGAAGAGTATTTCACTGTATTCGCGTCACACTACGCTTTATTGTTTACGACTGTCTCTATGCTTCGGTACAAGGAAGTTACCTCCTCGAGCGCTCGCGCTAGACTGCATACCGAGTTTCTACGATTGATTACATCACCGGATCTGGCGTAACCAGTAAGAGAACCCCAAATAAATAGTTTGAATTGTGATTTATTTGTATTTTAAAGTGAAAAATTGATGTGTTTAGAGTTTTCAACATTATATCTCCAACAGACAACTAGACTAACTTGTTGACGGGACAGATCTGTGAAGATGGAGAAGAGGGTACAGTTTATAATGGCGTTTTGGGGCAGATGTGTAAAGAAGTCTTGCTCTGTTATGACACTTCAGAATAAAAAAAAAAAAGAACCAGTTGGGACTGCCAACAAAAGTGACAACTTAATATGAATATCATACGTGCATACGTCATACTTATTGGTAGAGATATGCTAAATAATAATACAGTAATTGCACGTGGCCGTAAAGACTGCGCATTCCGCCCGTCTTAGCCGCCTTAACTCAACCCGCTTGTGTTACCAGGCAAAGGGGACCTACTACAGTTTAACGTGGAATCCGGACCACGAAAGCGTTCTGGCGTACTTCTCATTACGCGGCAAGCGGGGCCAGATGAGAAGGTCGGGTTTGGGGTTTATAAAAATATCGGCCGAGACATGGATTCAGATCAGACACCTTAGCCACTCAGCCACCAGACCGTTCCAAATACACTGTTGACATAACATGTCGATGAGGTGAACTCACAAGACTTTTACCCATCAAAAATTCGCCCAACGCACCTGAAGAAGTTTTCATTTAAAAAATCCATGTAGATAATAATTATGAAACTTAACGTTTGTTGTCCTGGATACAAAGGTATAATAAATTGAAACTCTTTACCAATATTTTCTGTCTCACTGCGCGTTCATACAAAAGATTTTGTTTAGGATTCCATTCAACTGGCTATGTAACTCGTAACTGGATCTATATCATAATGTTGAAATATTTATGCGAATTTTGTCACTTGAAACCAGTACAAAACAATCTTGTTTCGTACAGCTGTTTCTTCGCCAATGGTCAATACCGACGTGCGTAAACTCATAAAGTAAGATTTGTATCATGCTGGAGAAAAGAAAAACGTTGTCTATTCTCGACGTGAAAACAAAGTTGAAGTAAAAGGATAATTTTCAAAGAGTTGTGTGATTTAAAATTCTTTTGAAAAATAATACAAAGTGATAATATTTTTCTTTCGCTTCCAGTTGCTGTATCTACTACCTTTAAATTTCGAAGATTCCTCCTTCGTTTGTTGTTCTTTATTTTGGAAGGCCAATTAGAGCTCCAGAAGATGAGTCGCTCGCACCAACGACTTTCATCCCTTACATCAATTACGGCAGCTGTGTTTCAGTGAAAAGTTCCATCGAATAAGGTCTTGTTAAAAAATAAAACTTTTTGTTTGTGAATTATTTCTGTCTGTTTTGTATTACCAAATCACACTTGGCTGCGAAGAGCACATCCTCATTATACAACAACAGATTCATGACAGCCTCATATATAACGAAACTGTTTAGTTGTTTCTTTTTTTTTAATTTATCTTCACGACGGCTGCAGAGATTAGGGAATAGGTACGAAACGAGCATGCAGTGAATTTTTCGCCATCTGTCTATGAAGCATGTAATTTATTTATGCTAGTTTGCTCAATTTTTATTTTTGAGGTGAAAATTGGCGTCCATAAGCAATTATCCATTCCTTATCACTTAGCTGGATATCTAAGTGGTTAAAAGTTATCTGAATAGCCGAATAGTTTGTGGTGGTGAGATTTAAAGTCCTCCTATGTTGTACCTTGAAAAAATGAGCCGCGTTGGTTCTTCAAGGCACTCAAGAATGGAGTGGCTCGTTTCTATTATTCTGTGTCTTCTTATTTAGGTTTTTTTTTACTTGGTATGGCTTTACGCCTCGTCGACGTCAACGTCGAGGTCATTAGAGGCGGGATGGGACTGCGGACAAGGAACGGGAAAGAATTCGGCAACGGCCTTTGAAGGAAGCATCCCGACATTCGCCTGCAGTGATTTTGGGAAACCATGGAAAACGCAAATCTGGATGCGCGGACGGGGATTCGAACCGGCGTGGTTATTTAGACGGAGAGGGATATATGTGGAGTGATCGTATGGGATCCGTGAGGAATGTGACATTTTTGAAAGAAGTACACATGGTGACTCCGGGATTGGGGTCCAAAATAGAAAACGGAATAGGCTGGCTCAATATTTACCAGAATAACTGTCAGATTCGTTCAGTGATGTTCTCGGATTCGGAGATACAACTTACAAAGTATAATGCCTACTTGATGATGAATTTAATATTTCGCTTGAAATATTGGATCTAATTACGCGCCGATTTCCAGTTCATGTTATGCCAAAGTATAAATAATTTTTTTTTTCCCATGATTCTTTGTCTCCCTCTAGTATTTGGAGTAAGAGGCATGTTCTATTTTATGTCATAGAAGACGTCGAATGTTGGTTGATTCCTATTTTTTAAGTAATCTCCTTTCTTCTGAAAGAACACATTCTTATTGTACTAGAAAATAGCTTATCTTGATATCAGGGGTATTTTTCATTACTTTTTCATTAAATTTTCGCGTCTTTTACAATTAATTTTAATAAACAGGTTTAACATTCCTTTTAAATAACGAAAACAGATTCATAATATAACATCTGCAAACCTTACAATTTATTGCTTCATTTATATTAGAACAAAAGACAATTACAGCTGATTATATCTGACACATGGAGTTTACAAAGAAAAACATTCGTATGGAAATTCCGTGATTAGCAAATTGTTCAACCCAAATAAATTTCTTCTATCTCAAAAGTATATGTATGGAACATGAGTTTCTCTACCTCTGCAAATTAATTTGCAGGTCGTTTTCAGGGTGTCTATGAAATTTACTGGAAGCTTGAAGAATGCAAGTAACTAACTGTTGCGCTCACCAGACGGCCCACGTGGTCTTGAGAATATCAGCATTTCCGATGCAGTGTACATTAACTACCCGTAACCTTCACAATCACTTGTAAGAGGAGGTCTCTCCGTGCTTTCCAGCTCCCAGGCACAAGATGGAGAACGTGTCGCTCCACTATGCTCCCCACTCCTTTTTTCTCCTCACCAATCGCCGCTATCTTCTGACCGAAATTTCCCTCCAGAACATGCAAAATAGACCCTTTTGATAGAACAAAATATTGTTATTCTGTGTTCATTCGTCAGCCACTCAACAGCTTACCCACCATTTTCTGAGCATCGCGAATTCTCCAGAAACTACACGAACAGCTAAAATAGAGAGGCTTTTTCCACTCTCTCCCTGCTGATTGAAAGGCTTGCGGAATGGGCATTTCACAATAAAATCGTTGCGTTCCTCTGAGTGCCGCCTACCTGGCCCTTAAGCCGCGTTCCCACGACGTCTTGTAACGAAGGCTGGACGGGACGGGACCTCATTAGTCGAAGTGTAGGGACGAGCGCGCGCCGCAGGTTAGCCCTCGCTTACCTCGCCGCCACCTCCCCACCACATTGCCCAGTGTCGTTTGGCACAGGCCACTTTACAGCAACAGAAGGAGTGTGCACCGCTGCTGCGAATCGATGGCAACACGCCTGTGATGTTTACCGACATAGAGTGTGTAGCTACGTCTCGTCCCCGCTAGCAGAGGCGGCCCTGTTCCCATGACGTGTTGTTGAGTATTCGTCCCGTCCCGCCTTCGTTACAAGACGTCGCGTCGTGGAATCGCGGCTTTACATTATCCTTTTCTACTGGTTACGGTAGATACTTTTTCTGATTTCAGTTAATACTTCTTACTTGTAAATATACCTTCAAACACTTATTTATTTGACAGCTGTCCATTTAATGTTTTACTACATCCTTATATATTGCATCACAATTACACTTGACCCAAGCCGTTTAATATTCTTTACAAGCAACATTATTCAACATTATTTCTTCAAGATATCTTTCCCACAACTTTTTAGCAAACGGACTTGGACTGTGCTTTCGCATATCTTGATGCATCACTTATTTCTTGTAATCGGGTCGCTCACTGCTCGCATTATGCTTTTTTCTTTAAAACAGATACTTCAATACAATATCTTCAGTAATTGTCTCTGCAGTATTTATTACATTTATAACAATAGAATTGTAATTAAAATAAGCCTTTTCCGCCTGCCGATATATATGTCCCTTACAGACTTTTTCTCAGTATTTCCAAATTTGAATCCGTAACTTAATTTTTTCGGAATCTATTTCTGATTGCTTTTTGTTACTTTCCCCGTGTTTTCAAGCCAGTAAACTATCAGCTAAAAAGGTAAAAGGCACACATCTCATGTAAAAATTAAGTAAGGTCAAATATAATTTTCGTATTTTTGGGAATTTTAAAATTCTTTTGTTGATGAAAAAACCTCAAAGAATTAAAGTTATCATTGAAACTGTCAGGTATTTTAAAAACCTCTCTTTTAAGTCATATTTGGGGGCTTTAGTAGTATCATTTTTCATCTTGTAAAGTGAACGATCTTCTTTTTGTGTTTGTGATAACCTACTAACAAACAATTTATTGAAATAACTGCCACCTTTTTGAATTCAGCATCAATGAACTGAAACAACAAATTTATGAATTGACTTTCAGCGAAATGGTTTTTAAGTGGGAAATTAGTATTTTTTTCTTTTTTAACAGATTGGTTATTTACTAAAGTATGCTATTAAATTTAAATGTAAGAGTTAGTCGGAAAGAGACAGCTAAAAATGAAACTAATTTATTGAAATAGATCTGAAAATTAAAAAGAAAATCATAAATGGGGAAAAATCACTGCACATATTATTGTAATAGGTACTGAGACATCTTACTCACTTTATATTTTGGAGGTAAATTTGTTTAATTAATCTATAAGTTAATTTTACAATTATACAATTATACTGTCACGTAAATCCAAAATAATACTATTCAATCTTCAGATTCTTAGCACTGTATCATTTCATTGTGTTGACTACGGGATGAATAAAAAACCGCCGTTTGGTCGCTGTAAAGCCAGAGGTATGCGCGATTTAACGCCAAAAGGTTAAACTCACAAGAAGGAAATGGTAAACCAAGCTGAAGGCAGCCAATCTACGATTCCATTTGGCTGTATCACAAGTACAGTTTCCTGGAAACCATAAAGTTGGATTTCCGGCTTTATTTCTAAACACTTCTTCGCCGAATCTCAGTCGCCTTTTTTTATTCCTAGCTGAATTGGCGATGGTGAAAAATAACGCAGTCTTGATTCTAAACTGGTATTGCTGTAGCTAGGGGCAGACTTCACTGGATACTTCATGTAGGTATATTGTCTTCCAGCGGAGATTTCATCAATTCGACCACCCCCGCTTGAGAGACGTGATTTCGAATCCCAATCCGGCAACCAAAAATTTTGGATTGCATGATTTCCGATAACAGTCCAGGCCAAAGCCTGGATGGTTCCTTCAAAAAACCATGCACAATTCCTTCAATTTCTTAGTTTCCAGTTCATTCTCGCCTCTAATGACATCGACGTCGACAGGGCGTAAAGCTAAAATCAAAAGTCTTCTGTAATTCGCAGTACTTATATGTCAATGGTTTGTTTTTAATTCTTCTTTTAGCGCCATTGATCTTTTGTGTCGATAGCTACTCATATTTCGTGGTATATAATTAAATACACGACCGTTCTTAGGATTCTGTACAGCGCCCTATCACTGACATTTCGCTCGCTGTCTGTCCGTCAGTCACAGGCTAAACTAAGAAAGCTGTAAAATTTAAATGTGCGCATATTATAGTATTCCTTGACCCAATGCCGCATATCATATTTGAATACTTAAAAATTATATTCTGGTGATTTTCGTAGATCAAACTGAACAAATATTTTTTCCACCATCGTTGAGGTTCTGATGCATAGAGATCGTTAACTAGAGAACTACTTTTTCTTTCTGGTAAATAAAGACATAAATGGTTGAAGTTTTTTATTTTAATCCGTTTTTGCTATCGAGCTAATTCCCAAAGCGGTATGATCTATTAATTTGAAATTTGTTCCCAATTAAACTGATCCTAAAAATTAAATGAGCTTGCAGCTATAGATCATATGAAATTAGCACAGTAAATAAATTGAATAAAACTGCCAATATTTTATTTTATTTATATTTATTGATTTTATGGTACAATTTATATATTTATTGAAAGGCGAAGTTCCAATGAATGCAATCACTTTAAAACGTGCAACCCTAATGTGGCCCCCGAGCCAAAACAATTACCCACACCTGCATTAAGTTCGGGCCACACTAGACCGCACCGACACCGCTCCGCGTCCGAGCCAACACTCGGCCGTGTGTCGGCTTGCCCCCCTCACGTCCACAATCGTAGCACGCCCGTGTGACGGACGGGTTTCTTCGCGGCCTTCAATCTCATTTAACGTAAACACTTGGTTGTTTCACGGAATTAATGTTTAAAAATTACCTTAAGAGTGATTTGGGGATCGTAGCTGCGGCTACCACCCGTACTTTATTACAGAGTACTGTACTTTATAATCTACGAAATTAATAAAGTACGTAAAAATACTTTTTTTTTTTGTCTGACTCCTGCTATCTCCTAATTTTTTTGAACTCTTATGCACAAAAATAGTATTCCAAAGAGGTTTTGAACCATTATTGCGCTAGGCTCAACTGATACTGGCCACCAAGCGTGGTGGGTGAGTGGCAAACGCTCTGGCCTTGCATTCCGGAGGACGTGGGTTTGAATCCCCGTTCGGGCATCCAGATTTGGTTTTTCCATGGTTTCTCTAAATAACTTCAGACGAACACCGTGATGCTGCCTACAAAAGGCCATGGCCGAAATCTTTCCCGTTCCTTGTCCCCCATGCTTCCCCACTTCTAATGACTTCTACGTCAACGAGGCCTAATGCCGTAATAAAAAAATAAAATGTTTGTAGCACGGTTATTTATATGATTGTTGTTACTGTCTGAAGCCAAGATGTGGGGGCGGCTATTGCCAGTTTCACGACCAGACAACTCAGTGGGGTGCCCATAATTGGCAACCAATCAAAGACGTGCCCGCACCGGGAGACTACGTGGGTGGCATTCCGCCTGTCCGTATGGTCTGCTATTTTGTGGTAAGGTCTTTTAAGAGCATCAGAGCTGAGCGGCTAAATGCGCTCTCCAAGGCGACTCATTAGCTGCGTTCAAGCGGTAATAGCTCGCTTACCGAGCGCTGGAGTGTGGCTGCCTGTGTAAATCACGACCACCGAGCTAGAACCGCCGCCGCGGAGCATTCCGTGGCCACTCGGTCGGAAACTGGCGGTAATTAACCGACCTACTTTGCTCTACGTTCGCGGCCTCGCCCGGTAGTCTCGAGTCTCTCCAGTTGTTAATTACTTCATGTCATCCTACTTCGATTGGTACCTTAACAGTTAATGGTGGATTGTAATGTTCTGTAAGACAGAACTTCCAGGGGCTGAGTGGTGATAGCTTCGATTCTTATCACAACCCACGCTTCTGCTTTATTGAGTTAACATGTTCCGCCAACTCTTCTCCTTCATGTCTCATGTCAGCGCACACAATACGATCCAGGAATCCTTGGGTATTGCAGTGAAATTACTTACAGTCTTGAAAATGTACACATTGCAATGGTTTCGTCCCCAGACCGTAGTGTCATTGTCTCATCATAATCAGCAAGTTCATCCATTCATCTGACCTCTTACATTAATAAGTTCAAATACACCAAGAGAAGTCTTCTCCAGGATTTTGCACGATCCTCTGCCAGTTCAGGAAACCCGCGTATGTCCTTGTCCCCGGTCTGGTGGTCTGTGATGATCTCTTGCGCTCCACTCTAACTCTGCTTTTGTCCATCTTTCGTCTTTCATCCACGCTACATGGACGACGTACTGCTGCTTCAAGGATGCTGTCTTCTTCAAGATGTCTATGACCCTTACAACTGATCTAATGCCGGTTGCTCTCTTCTTGTCTTTTATTCTCTCAAGGAACACCCGATTGGCCCGGTTGGCTGCGGTACAGTGATGGTGACTGGCGCTGGTAGGGGCTTAACTGGTTCGAGAAACTTATAACATCATGACTTGGCCGCCAGGACAGTAAAGGAGGTGATGCACAATTTCTAATCACGAGAGTGTGCACCAAAGTCCTGGGTTAAACTCCAATCCAATTGAAACTACAATTTCAGACAAAATTAAAAGGAAACTTAACATATAAAGTTAAAAATTAAGTTAAGATTACATAAAAATAATGAGCTGGCCAATGGCCATGATAAACGAGTCGTCTGCCCGTTTATATAAAGGTCGTTTATTAGGATAACACACGGATCCTTGGTTGTTACAACTAAATGCCTACAGTGTTGCCAACGAGCGGTGCGGCTGCAGGGGAAAACACTTCCATCTGCAACAATATGGTTTGATATGCACCCCTGGTTCACATAAACAACCAATTGACCACCATGATAACCTCCGATAATTAATGTCAGTGAATCTCTCATCCTGCAACTGAGGCACCCACTCCTGGATACAAAGTTAAGGACGATAAGTAAACACGAGACAAGGTTCTGGCTTATGCACTCTACTTTACATAGAGAAGAGATGACGTTATTTCTAAAACAGTTATAAGAAAACACTTCTCTTCTTCCATTGATTTACTACAGTGGTTCCCAATTAGTGGTAAGCGTACCCCCAGGGGTACGCGAGGTTTCTTCAGGGGGTACGCGCGGTAGTCTCTGGCTAACGTGTTCACTAAAATAATTGAAAAAATCCACTTTTAATCAACCAAAAGAAACATTACTATCACCCAAATTTATTTTAAGATAAACTGTGTTTGTGTCAATTATATTATTGTAATCCTGTGGCTGTGAGAAGCACTCTACTGGGATGAACGAATTCATTTATTTATCATTTCAGCTGTACGGGGTACGCGCGGTTGAGCTCCTTCTTGCAATGGTACTCGGGAAAAAATAATTGGGAACCACTGATTTACTAGATCATTACAGTAACCAATAATATAATGAGCATATTCACTGTATGACTTTGCTTCATGTTAACTGTTAGTTAGTGTGAAATTGCTGTTCCTTTTCCATGGAATGATGTGACACGGTAGTTGGTTACAAAACTATAATCAATCGAGGTGGATCTAGAACCTGATGGCACATTGATATCTTTGCCGTCTTTGTCTTGATTACGCTTGAGCAAACCCTTGACATACAAACAGGAGCTTCAAGCACAGGATTCATTTTCTTTGTTTTGTAACTACAAAATTTTATGAATCCTTTCAATAACATACGTCCATGTTGTTTTGGTGATAATATTATTTTTTTCAGTTAATTTTTAATT
The DNA here is from genome assembly GCA_031002005.1 of Vandiemenella viatica. NCBI lineage: Eukaryota > Metazoa > Arthropoda > Insecta > Orthoptera > Morabidae > Vandiemenella > Vandiemenella viatica. The sequence continues at coordinate 236,843,493 of JARYHS010011408.1, forward strand.
TAAAAAAATTACATTTCGATCCACACATTTTACTCTGTTCTTTTTTTATTATTATTAATGTTCATTTTAAATTTTTAAATTCCTCCCAGATGGATTAAATCTCCAATTTGCATGAATTTCCAAGAAATTCCTGGTATGTGAACAAAAATTGGGAACACCATTCCATTGGAAACCTTATATCGACGTCACTCGCTGAGACACAGAACTGTAGCTTCAATTAACGCACTCAGACAATCGATATGTAAGACGGATAAATTACATTAACAGTGTGGTGCTTTCACACATCTTATATATAGAAAAATCTCGCGTCACGATGTTTATCCGAGATAAACTCCGAAACTACTTACACTATTTTTATGAAATTTGGTTTGCTATGTGTAATTTAGTCCAACTTAAAACATAGTTTTAATCTTGATTATTTACCTCAATATTTAGTACTGCGAATTAAATGTTCATTAAATGTTTGTAATAGGATAATGGTTTGTAATTATTTGTAAGCTCCGTAAGTTTGAGCCGAATCCCTGTCTCAGCGTGGATTTTCATCGGCACTTAACCCGGCCTTCACCTCTGGGCGCATCTTGCTGTGTAATGTAAAGAACGCCAAGGCTCTACAGTGGTTCGGATTCCACGTTAAACTGTAGGTTCCCTGTACCAGTCCGTAGGGGCAGGCTAGGTTAAGACGGCTACGACAGGGGAGGAATGCGCAGCCAATTAAAACACTGTCACCAGGTTATTACGACCATACGAAATTATTATTATAGTTCCATAAGTTTCTAACAGATGGCGATGTATTAATTTATCGACACAGCACTTGGTTATCTATGTTGGGTAACCATCCAGTAGATGGCGTTGTGTTTCGGTTTCCTTACGCTACAGTCTATTTCACGCCATATGTGTTTATGTTTACGACATAACCGAGTTTCTTGAATTTTTCGTGAATTATCATTTTTATAAGTGTGCTGTATATCTAAACTAATATTATAAATGTGAAAGTAACTATGTCTATCTGTCTCTCTGTCTGTTTGTTACGTTTCTTGGGCTAAATGGCTAAGCCGGTCGTTATGAAATTTGGCAAAGAGATTGTATTTGGCATTAGGATGGACATAGCATACTTTTTAGTGTATAAATAATACACGTTGATATATAATTTTGAAATATTACTGAACTGCGATAGACAGACGCGTAGGATGTGTACGTCTCTCTCTCTCTCTCTCTCTGTGTGTGTGTGTGTGATCTGCCCTAATAACACTATAAATGAGGAAGTAAGTCTCTGTCTTTATGCTACGTTTTGATTACTAAATGTCTATACGGATAGTGGAATTTGCCAAGGAAATACTTTGTATACGTAGGAAACACACAGAATTTTTTTTTTGTATGAATAACAGTTATAGTCACGAAATTTTGAGAACTTATCGAATGGTGACAGAGACGGATGTTTGTGTTAGTCTGTAATGTTACGTCGGTTGCTCAAGCTGTGCTTCTCGCGCATTATGTTAGTTATAATTTGTTAATAAATTTCGTTTAGAGAAAGAACGCAATATTCAGTATAGATTTCGATTTTCTCTGGCCTATTACATTGTGTCTGCTGAAATGTTTCTGGCACCAGATTATGATTCGTTCTTTTTTACATGCCTTGCGGGAGTAAACTGGGCTATGGTATAGCTCTAGCACAGCACAAGCAGCTAAAGTTATTGGAACCTAAGAATCGGATGCTCATGCTGAAGATAGAAGAAACGACCAAGCTGAAATAAAGCTGCCCTTTCCCCCACATTCCCGCATCTTCGTTTGTTTTTCTGTTTTTAAATATGTTGGAAACTGATTCTTTTCATGAGACATGTTCGACGGTAAAATGATATAGTGATGGCTTTCCTGTCATATATTGTTGTTTTGAACCAATCCCGCGGTACCAACAGCTTTCTATATTCAATTCTGGATAACTAAATTCTTAATCCACGCGTACGAAATCGCGGGTATCAGCTAGTCTACTATATAATTTCCTAATCTTATTCATTCACTCACTCACCTCGTTAGCTATTGGCTGGAAAACGGTGTCACGTGTGAGCCTTCGCTCGCAAAATAACAGCCACCAAAGATATCATTAGAAGAAATTTGAGGTTATGTCCACAATTTAATATCCAAACAACTGTTACCAAATTAATTACAATAATACATTTATTAAGTTTGCTTTTCGTAGCATTTCATAGTTTTAAAAAATCGACAAACTTTATGGCTGAAAAAACGACATAAAAAATATTTAAAAAATTCCGGCTAAATATCAATTTAATTAAAATTTTCGCTAATGTTGTTGCTTGACCGAAGTTCATATATTTTATGATTTATTTACTTTTTACATATTTTACTGACCACTTTCGTTAATGGTCTTTGTTCATGTTCGCTGTACGTGAGTTATTAGGTTGTTTAAAGGGGACATCAGACCAAATGTTGCTGCATCGAGTTTTCTGGCAACTCATTTGTTTGGAGTTATTAAGTTTTCTGGCCGTTACAGAAACTATGACGAAAGATTATATTATGAATGCCCAGCTCTGTAAAAAAAAAAAAAAAAAAAAAAAAAAAAAAAAAAAAAAAAAAAAAACATTCTGCTTTCAGAGCAAACAGGAATTCTTTCAAAGTTTGCAGAGTGAACTTTACGGTCAAAATACAAGACAAGTTTGTATTTCAGCAAGTTTGAGTCTAAGACCTTTGATACAATTATACGATAGCGCGATCGTCCTTGTCCGTGTTTAATAACTAGGTCTATCAATACTTGTAAGTTCTTCAAGCTCAAGAGATTTTACTCACCCTAAGGATGAAACACAGGTCAATTTCGTATTTGTTCAGATCAGGTCAACCTGTCATAATCTTTGACCCTAAAAACTGTAACTATTCTTAGACGGTCACGTGCTTACACTAGTCAACAGTAATATTACAATGCGACAAAACTGTCACATTGCCTGATTCATTGAACAAAAATGAGTACGAAGCATTTCAGTCGCAAAATTGGTGGACAGTTTTTACAGCATCGTCTGGGATGCGAAAACCGGTTTTATTGCAGTGTTATTTGTGGCGGTGTTTATTGTTAGTCGGCGCCACCTTTGTACAGCTCTCCGTGGTACTGTAGTACCCGTGTAGCGTGTTCCAGCGTTGACGGCGTCGCTCATATAGTGGCTGCCACATCCCTGCTAACTGCAGTCTGCGATTTCCCTGGCGGCCCGGACACCAGTTAAATTAAAAAGCCTTGGCCACACTCCGCCACGTTATTACATTTGTTACAACTCTGGCCGCAAGGCAAGCTCTCCATAATGGTAAATACTCCACACCGGCCCACAGGAGCCATGTTAATTTAAAAACTGACTCGGTTAGTATCTGACATGACTCCTACTAAGGTAAAAGTGTTGATACTGTGTTAGGGAAATAAGGCCACGATAAAGTTATCACTGGACAGATGTTGCAGGAATTAAACTCCTTTTAAACTAAACAATACGTACTTCTGTCACAGATGCTCAAGACACATAATCAATTACAATACATTCCTTCTCAGTCTCTGGTATGCAAGTTTGTGATATATGAATGATAAAACTTATTCAGCAGGAAAATAAAAAACTCACACCACTGTGACAGAAATAGTGACTGGCTTACTCTCTAGAAACTGTGTTGCAACCTGCTTATGTGTTACTTTTAGATCGTGACATCACATCATACGTAACCAAAATCGATTATTATTATTCTGGTATTACAAACATCAAAATACACAGTTAAATACACTGTGCAAATCAACAACCTTAAACACACTTTGCCCAGTACTTCGCAACCTCAATTGTATTGTGTGTTGCTTGAAACAGGTCTTCGTTGTTGCAGGATGATGGGCACATAGGGCACTCGAGAATATGATTCATAGTTTGGTCTTCACCACATTTGCACTTAATACTGGTAGCATCAGTATAGCCCCATCTCACTAGGTTTTCCTTGAACCTGCCCATTCCTGTTCGTAATCGATTTAAGGACCTCCAGACGTTCCAGTCCTCTGGATGACCAGGTGGCAAGCGGTCTGCAACTGTCAGTGGTCCCGAGATGTTAGGGACCTTAAGTTTCCACAACTGTACTCTTGCCTTTTCAGGTGACCCAATTACTTCCCGTGATGTTCTCAGGAAGCTTTTCCTGGATTTGAGTCTCTGGGCTGGTGGTGTATGGTCGTGCAGTGGATGAGCGCTTTCCCGTTCTACTTTGGACTTCTCCTTGTTCGCAGCACCAAAATCGATAAATCATTATCACTATCAGTGTTCTACCCTAAAGGCGGGTTTACACGGTTCAATTTACGCAATCACTCCGGATGAATCAGTCGCAGTTAAAGGAAAGTGAACTGTGTAAACAGGGAATTATCCAAAGTGATCAACCAAGATGACGGATGAAAGAAGTTGGCTCGGGTTCAACTTTTCGTTCAGTTTTGGTGTTTCACTCGGATGAATCGTCAAGAGTGACAAGTGTAAACAGTCAAATTATCGCAGTGAAACCTTCTCCTGGATCGACGGCAGTTGTTTGTTTCTAATTGTTGTTGTTGTCAACACATATTGGTATTTAAATGGGGAGAAGATATATTTCTTTATTTTTTAAATCTTTCCATAACCAGTGTATATAGAAAACAAAATTTGAAAGTTGCCGGCCTCGGTAGCGTAGGGGTTCGAATCCGGCCGCGGGCATGGATGTTTAAGTGTTGTGTGTCTGTGTAAATGTCCTGTCCGTCCTGTGGTGTCTATACATAGGAAGCATAAACGCACTGGATAAATTAAAAAAAATCACATGAGATCATAAACACATTGAGCTGGCTGAATGGCTTAGTCGCCGAAAGCCATTAAAAAAAAAAAAAATGAAAAAAAAAAAATTGAAAGTTATGAAAATAAATACATAAAAGATAGTGCTACGGAGGACACGATTAAAGAATTGAATCTCCCACTTTTTAACAATAGAATACAAGTGCAAAATTAAAACTATCCGAACCCGGTACTCTAGCGAATTAAATAATGTTTTAAAATCAGAAAAATACGTTGTAAATTGTGCTTCTATGTAATGTGAATGTGTTTCAAAGCAGTTATCAATTGCAAGAAACCTGAGAGTAATTTCTAGGTTCAGTTTAGCCAGAAGACATTTTCTCATTAGTGACCTGTTTTATAATTCGTGGTATGTTTTCTGATACCAAAAATTTCTTATTCATGCATTCCAAGATTATTTTTATATGCAATTTTGTCCTGCAATACCCATTCTCCTATGCTGTAAGATCCAATTTCTCGTCTACAAACTTCTCTTTTTTCAGTTAACTTTCTTCATGGTGTAACTTTTTTAATTCCTTAGGGGAGGTTTCCGAAAATTAAATCCACTCCAACACGCACACGTTTGTTTGTTGCCATCTTGAAGTGAATTGAATGGTTCATTTGTGATGATATGTGTAAACGAAAAGTGAACTCACCTTCAATTTCACTGCGAGTGATTATGAAAAGTGAACCGTGTAAACCCGCCTCAAGGCAATTTTTCGCATGGCTGCTCTCCATGCTCTTCTGTCTTCTACACTTCTCTTCATGTCCATGTAGTTGCCATTTTCTCTGATGTTATCTCTGATCTTGTATCTCCTTCATCCTCTCACTCTCCTCCTTCAAACAACTCCTTCAAAAGCATCTTTTACCAAACACTCCCTTCTCAACAAATGTGCCATCCAGTTCTTATTTCTTTCTCTTATTAATTGTAGTAGTTTCCTCCTTTCACCAACCTTTTCAACGCTTCAACATTACTTACTTCATCCATCTAGCTTATTCTCTCCATCGATAATTGAGGTACCATTTTAAAGATTAAGTTATCAGTTTCTGACGAAATGTTAATTAGGAATTGTATATCTCATTGTTTGTTTATAATTCGTAATTTAGAATGTAGAGTTTCTTTCCTGTGTGCGCCAATACAGCACTGGTGACATGATACATTTTTCAAGGCTACGGCCATTAAATATCTCATTTAATACCCTACGAAATCTCAACGCAAAAGGACTTGTCAATAGTGTCAAGATGGTTATCAGTCACTTAGAGAAGTACACTATAACTGCCTAATTGTTAAATCTCTGGTATAGTGTTATTAAAATCCACTTTGTCTACAAATTTTCCACTCTTTTGTGTTACGTTTCATCTTAAAATTTACTAATAAACAATGATTCTAAAGGAACATGTTATTTTTTCTTACTTCTTAAATCTTAACGCTTCTTCGTATTTTACTCGGAAGGATGGAGCAGAATCGAAAATCATTTCATAACATTTGCATTTAGGTAAACTCTTTCGGAATTTCCACACGAATCCGGTAGCAACGTAATAATATACCTTCACAAGGATGGTTCTGCTCTCACAATTTCATTCTGTACGTAATCAGTTTTTCTCAGCAGATTAAAATTTCGAATAAAAACGAAAATAATTCACTTAAGTTTAAACAGCATAAAATTTCGATCTTTTATTAGGCAATATTATTAAAAAAAATCATTATGAAAGTTTGCACCAACTTCTAGATAGTCTATCTAAAAAATGGCAGTTCAAACCAAATAAGTCATATTATATCAAATACACAGTTTATTTTATCACTATCGTACAGAATAACTTATTTCACACGCTTAAACTTGAAATCTGATGTTAATATTTGAAATCATGGAAAATATTCTTGCTGATATCAATAAAGTTGGCACTTGTGAACATACCCTTTCATATAAATCTTTTATCTGTAAAGCTTGATAGGAAATTAGACCAAATAATCTATTAACAATTTGAATATACACTTAATAACACTTTTTAAACGTAAATATGAGCTTCCAATCAGAGGTTGTTAATGTATCTGTGTTCACGACTAAATGTGCAGACAATTAGCTATCTAGAATGAACCAACAATTGTATAACAATTCTAATAGTTAAGTAGTTACTGGAGTGTAACTATCTTTAATACAGTGTGCAGAAACTCTGCATACTACCGAAATTAATTAACGTTTAAGAATAGCTTAGCAACATATTGGCCGATTTTCAGAAATTTTATACCTCTTAGTCACTAATTACATAAAATTGGATTTTAAGTAAAACAAGAAATATAAAGAAAAGTTGGAAGGAAGAGTCCCTGCTACATACGAAATTGCTTCGTCGTGGCGGGGTTGATAAATTCGACACAAGATATGAAATTCAATATACAGCACTATGAGAATTGCGGAAAAACGCGTTTCATTTGAGTATAGGCAGATACTACCAATAACATAATAAATACATGCTGTCTTTTATACCAGATAGTTCTTATAATTTGTATCAGTGTAAATGCAGTAATATCTCTCTGTCATTTAGATATAGTTGTACAAACGGAAGAAGGTGTCATTCATTTCTTATCACCTAGTACTACATATGTTTAGCAAGTGTTCTATTCTTTAACACTCCACGCTAAAAAAAAAATGCCTCACAAGTGTATTAAAATATAGAAGATTTACCGCATTATTGAGATACATTATTGTTACTTGTTATTGCTAGAGGAAAATCTGTTGGTCAAAGACCGTGGTAAGGAGCACTTCGAAATAGAGTATATGTTTTCTCTGATTTTGCTAGAAAAAAAAAAAAAAAAATCCCTGCCAGTTATAATAAAAAATAGTGATTGTGATTTAAATAATGAGATCTTTCTCGTCCAATGGTAATGGAATTCTACCACAGACTTGTGTTTTGGCAAAATCAGGCATCGTAACGAATCTTCTATAATAAGAACAATTTCTAGCCATTTATGAAAGACTAGAAACCACTGCTTCAGAACAGGTTTAATAGAACATATCGCAATTCTAACTACAGCTGAGAGGAAATTTAAGCAGCACAAATTTCAGATTTATGAAACAATATTCTTTAATGATAGATCAGGAATTGAAGAAATATATGTTCTAAAGTTAATTTATCAAATACAGCTAATCGAAAACAAATAAAAACTTTAAAAAAATATTAATGGCTTTTAAAATTAGTTTCTAACTGATGCGTAGCTGATGGGTTCACACAGCAAGAAACAGCGTATTGTTAGAATATTAATAGATCCTGGTTCCTTATTTACCTTAATGGTGTCTGAACATACATTGCTGCTTGTCTTGTAATTTACGTCAATTACCCAAAATGGAAAACTCATTAGAAGTTGAGACAATTTTTCTCTTCAGCGATACGACATCATTAAAATATCTCTAATCATAAAGACCTTGCAGTTCTTCGAACTGATTAAAATTTTATGCTCTTAGAAGGCATTTGAAATTCTTGTTATGTTCTCTGAGTTTGATTACCCTGGAAATAAGTATTAAAACATTTCAGTAAAATTTTTAAAGTACTGCAGAGCATATGGCTATATGGCTTACAGCTTTAAAATAAACATATGGACGACGAAAATAAACAACTGTACATTAACAGCAAGCTGCAACCGCCAATGGAAAAACAAACTGGTAATATTAATTGCAGGTAAAAATAAAACATCAATAGCTTTTAAGTATTTATTTTATTATTTTTGCTGCTCGTTTCTGTGTGCAATATAGCTGTACTGAAACAGCGCATTATTTGCAACGTTAACACGAGTTTTAAGCTACAGCGAAAGGACGAAATACATTTACTCCGCAGTTGACTAGAACACAGCAAACAGGAATAATCTTGCGCTATCTTTAATAACATGAACGCCGATTTGTTTAAATTCTGAACAAATATCCTGCTGAACATTTTCCCTTTCTTCCAAAATTTTTCTTATATACATTTTGCTGTTAAATTGCACCATTTTCCCTCATGTATGGCAAATGCTGTATACCATCTAGCTCGCTAATTGTGTTAACATATAACTTCTCCGATAAACTTCAACAGAAGTACAAAATTTTAAATTTAGATTTAAAGTGTGTACTAAGTGTAAAATGACTCTTTACACCGATTTTTGCTCTCTTCTAAGATTATTATTTTGCAGTTCTACCGTTATTCTTCCAGGACACCAATATGTTCTATACGTTTAGTTCACTCACTATTATTACATAAAAACAAAAGGTACTGCAAATAATAAAATCTTTGCTCTGTATTTCTCTTCCTAATTATATGCAAGTTAATTTTTTTAACGTGAGGAACAAGACAAACACCGATTTTTGAATCTAATTAATGGACACAAAGAAGAATTTCTGTAAATACGACAAATTCTGTTGTATCATCCAAATTAGAAACATGCCTGAGACTTAGCTGAGTAGTAAATAATATCACACCGTTCATTAGCTCAACAATACTAAAAGTTTTGACTGTATTGAGCATTCGGAAAAAAAAACTCGCACTTCTGTATGTATTTTTTTTTTTTATATATATATATATATAAAGGCCTTGCGTCTCGCTGACGTAAAAGTAATTAATACTGAAAAAGTGTTGCTAACAAGGAACAGAAGGGTATTTATCCATTGCCTTTTGAAAAATAAAAACTATCCCTTTATTCGCTAGGAGTGATTTACAGAATATAAAACTGATATCTGGATTGCTGAACCATGAACCAAAACCTCTCCATCCCAAATACCAAGCGAACGCTTTAATCCATCGCCCACATAAAATGATTTATTCAAATGTAAAAGGTGCTCACAACGGTAGTAGTATATTTAATGTGTCAGCAAAGTGAAAGATGAAGTCTGTTAAAGTTGTAACAGTTGTACGAGGTTATTAGTTCTGTTAACACACCGGATTTAAGAAACTATAGTACAGTAGTGTGAACTGATTTCCTGTGAATATATATATATATATATAATGTGACGTTTGACGTTACAATCTGTGGCGTATTTTAATATGCTAATGACAATATATATTAGATTAATTTTTCTTACAATCTTGGGCGATCAATATTTTTCTTTATATAAGGTACGCAGGATTATAAGAAATGCTGATGCCAATACGATTATTCAGTTAATTTTAATGCAATGGACAAGAGGCATTCCGTATGGCGAATATTGAGTATCGTTGCTGGATTGGCTAGAAACTTCTCCTTCGAAAAGACAATGACATGGAGAAACCGCTACCCAGTCGGGACAATCCGCCGCCAGCCTCCAAACAAAAAGAGTGGGGTGTTTAATCCTGGGACAACACTTCTGCGAACCTTGATAAATATCCCAAGGGGACGGTGGTCAACAAGAGGCAGGTCAATGCGCATGGCGGGAAATAACGCGTACTTTCAGTTAACGGCATAACCCACCGATGATACACGAGTCACCCGAACGTCGTGTATCCCACGTAGGTTGTGCGATCACGAATAAAATCTCAGTAATATCACGTGACATCACGACGCTCAGCCCAGCAGAATATCAAAATGAAAATGTGACTGAAATTATGAGATTTTTCTGTTCAACATGTTTCTATGCGACCAAGAGGCGGGGCCAACGTTTACTTCAGTGATGGAAGACATTACAAGACTTATTCTGGTACGGGATTTTGATCCCGAAGTTTCCACTCTGGTATGGGACGCTGAGCCTGCCGTTTGATTCTCCTGACTTCTGATATTGGTCGGACGCTACCCGTCCCAACTTACATTCTGAGTGACTTACATTCTGAGTGGAATGCTGAGGCGACGTCCGACTGCAGCAGAGTCCGTAATGCTAAAATGAGCATTACCTTGCTGAGCTTGATTGCAGCAGACTTGCGACGCACAGGTCTCACATTTCGATGGTCCAACTTCGACCATCGCCGGTCACAGACACGTGTGTAATGAGCAAAATTATCCACTCATTAAATTTTGTTTAAATAGAAGTAAACGCGAAGCGATAGCAGAAATCTTCGGCTGGTGGACTTGCAGATTCCAGCCCGTCTCGCCAATTCGTGTGAAGACTACCAGGGCCGGCGCTAGGAATTTCGGGCACGGGGTAAAATGGGCGACCTTTTTTTTTTTAGCTCTACAAAATGGCCAGGCGACAATGGGCACATTCTTGGATTCATGGCCTGAGGGCCCCTATAGTCGGTGATGTCGGTGATCGGGCCCGCCATCAGCCGGCGGGGCCCGGGAACTTTTGACCCGCTTACCCCCCCTTAACGCCGGCCCTGAAGACTACCATAAATAATTTCGACAGAGGTCAAAGGAAGTTTCACACAGTTGAAAGGACCTTCCCATTCATTCAGTGTCATCCACGCTAAAAGCATAACAGCGGGGAGCTTGGCTGTGGTTGCAAGTGTTTGAAGTAGGGACAGTGACTTTAGAAAGTGTGCAGGGGGCGAGAGAAGCCAAGATTAGAGAATCCAAGATTTGACGCGTATAAGAAACGATTGGGGTTCATAAGTACTGTAGAGTACTTGTGGTCGTAGTGGATGTGTTGGCCACACCTGCAGAGTGCCTGGGGTTTTTTGTCTGTGGTGCCGACACGTACAGTACGTCGCCGTGTCAACGTAAAGCGTTGACGGCTTCAAGTGTTATGTTTGCGTTTCTGACGCGTACAGTCGCTACGTCGCACATTAATAGTGCAGCAACCTGATCGGTATACAGAGCGAGGTGCCATTGTGATCGATTGGTGAAGCTAATCGCTATGCTAGCAGTAGTGAAGAGATCGTCACATTAAACGGTAATGTACGACGTGCAATATTTCGATTGTATAGCTTCAATTTCGATCCAACTGAGCACGCCTCGGCAGGACACCCTGCGCAGATAAGAACTATTCTCATTGGCTCTACCCTTTGTTTTGTTATAGTAAATCTGAGATTCGCTCAGCTTTTTATAATTTGCAATTTTAATGCATTTTTTATGATTTGAATTAAGAATAGTTTGTATTTTATTTTGATTCGTAATTTTTTATATGACGAGTTTAAATAAATATTAAATTGTGAAATCTGAAAATTATATTCAGCTTAATGTAAAAATTTAAAAAATTTAGTCCATCACAAAAAATAATATAATAATCAATAATTAGTCCCGTGTAGCAAGTTATTTTTTATTGATTATTTCACGTGTTACATCACCTAGTTTAGTGCTTGTGCATTCCATGAAACAGATAGTGACTTTTAAGTGCCCCTGAAATAAGAAGTTTCTGCTCTAACTGTATAAATAAACCCTACTGAGCTAACGGCATAATTTGCCAGAACGTAGTGGAAAAAGCAATTCCCTTTTTAATATTATTTTGGTACATTCTCGTATAATTTAAATCGCAAATTTTCCTTTAATGGAGCCAAAAATTATTCTTATTGTTCAAAGACACAAAATCATTGATGACAATGTCTGAGGTAATAAATCTGATAAGTGCAATACATTCGCGTGCCATTCCTTCAAAAGTATTAATTATTTGACCTTAATTTAAAAGTAAATTTAATTTGTTTGTTTCTTGAATAAACGGCTAACTGTAGGCGTTGCTTTGTGTGTGTGTGTTTTTTTTTTTTTTTTGCTATTCTGTATTAACAGTAAATTCGTCTAGATATGTAATGACGAATTGAAGCTAAATAAATGTAATATTGTGCCAGTTTTACTTAAAATCCCGATAACGTCCAGAATCTTGCCTCTTTAGACTTGCAAACATCATTAAATATAATATACCCAATACACAGCAAGCCTATTAAAGGAACCATCGCAGCAATGACCTGGATGATTTTCACAAACCATTGAGAAACAATCCCTGTGTGGCTTTACTGGACTTGAAGCCGCGTCCTCCCGAATGTCAGGCCCGAGCTTTACTACTCACCCACTAAGCTCTGTGACATGAAATCAGAAATCCGGGTAGTTGGACTGGACTATTATCCTTGATTGACCTGCCATGCCTCCACGGAGGTTCCAATAAATTTCTCGTATTTTGGTCACATGTTTTAAATATACAAAAAAAGGAAGATAATTTTTGACGAAACTGCTGCCTAACATATTGCGTCACGTTTGATTTCAGTGTTGAGAAATCCCTATCACAAGCATATAGTCATCGATTTTAAAATAAACATACCATAATTTTGAACCCTCGAAGCTAAAGTGTACTTTTTATTTAAATGTTATTTGGATTAATTCTGGATACTTGCTGCTTGCCAGAGGACTGGAAAAGTTCGATAGTAGTACCGGTACGTAAAAGAGAGGTGATAAATAGTCGAAGATTATAGATCAATCAGTTTGACATCAGCGGTAAGTAAACTGATGGACATATTGATATGCAACCACATCTGAAATAAATGTGAGGACAGTAAGTGGTTTTCAAGTCGGCAACATGGCTTTAGTCAAGGATATTCAAGCGAATCTCAGTTAATAGGACATATGCAAGATATTTCGGATGAAATGGACAAGGGAAGCCAGTTTGATAATGTTGCTCTAGACCTTTCAAAGGTTTTTGACAGAGTGAGCCATAAAATGGTGGTAAATAAGGCAAAAACTATTTCAGTAGATGATAAAGTTATTTGCGGGGTAGAACAATTTTTAAAAGATAGGAAGCAAAACGTTAGAGTTAGAAATGCCGTATCAAAAGAAGTGGAAGTAAAAATGGGAGTGCCACGGGATAGGGTATTGGGACCATTTATGTTCATTATTCTAATGAATAATTGTGTTGATGGTTTAGTTTCAGAAATTAGATTGTTTGCGGATGATGTAATGCTATATGAAAGGATCAAGACAGTGAAGGACTGTCAACAACTGCAGGGCGATCTGGACAGGATATCTAAGTGCTTTGGTAAACATGGGATGAAGATAAATGCAAAGAAGTGTCAGGTTATTAGGTGAACAGATAAAAAATTAATGATTGATTATGATTATTAGGTGGAGAAAGAATTACTTGTTTAAGACTTGAAATGTAAATATCTTGGCATTACATTTGATAACAAGCTTTACTGGCGGGACACATTTGACAGGTAGCAGGAAAGCATTTCAACATTCTTCACTTGCTGGAGAGAGTGATGAGGGGATCTACGAGAGAAGTAAAGGAATGCGGTTACAAAACATTGGTCAGAGCATTGCTTGATTATGGTGAAGTAGTATGGGACCCACATTTTGGGTATCAAATACAGGGGTTGGAGGGGGGTGCAAAGAAGGGCTGCTAGATTTGTCTCTGGAAATTACCGTATAACACAATCAGTAGCTGATATGATAAAAGAGGTCGAATTGGATTTATTGGAAGACAGAAGGCTGACGAGTGGTGTTGGAGTGTATAACCCGTTTATTGGTAATGAGGCGTCGGAAGCTATTGATTTAAGAATTGAAAGAAATACTTGAGCAGGAAGAGATGACCATGACCACAACCTGGCACACTATTTCAGCCACAAGGATGTGGGAAGACTTTCTTTTGTCTGTAAGGGGGTCAGGGATTGGCATAAAACCAAGAGAAATGATGAATAATTTACCAAAAACTGTGAAACAATTTAAAGCTGACATTTGTAGAGGGCGAAAGTAGGTGAATGCAGGAAAGGGGGAAAATGGGTGTGTAGGGAAATAGCTATCAGAGTGTGGGCTCCATCGCAATTAAATTAAATTTAATTAAGAGATCTATCAAGTTTGGTGGATAAACGGACATGTGCAATGAAGACAGTAACAAGAAGTGGATAAGAATGGGAAATAGAAAACCGAAGAAATCTAACTGGTTGTTGTGTAGTAGTCTGCATTAGAGCAGTATGTTAACTGACTTCCTTTACCATATATATTTCAGAAATCGCTGTCTACATACCGTTAATAAAGAATTTTGAATCATTATGGAAACAATTATGAAGAAATGCAGCTGAATAATTGAACTAGGTTAAAAGTTTAATAGAGCTATTGTCAATGAAAATTAAAAAGTTTATAAACAGTACATTATACCTTTTTATAGTCCAAAATACCAAGAGAAACGTAAAATTACAAAACATTTCATTCCTTTTCTGTGGCAAAGTATTACTGGGTGAGTAGTGAACCTGTAGTCATGCGTACGGGAGGACGTGAGTTCAAATACTTGTCTGGCTCTCCAGATTTCAATTTTCCTTGGTTTCCCGAAATCACTCCAGGCGAATGCCGGGTTGGATCCCCTCCCATTCTTTATCGCCGGTCTTTCTTCCCTGTAATGTGCTTGACTTGGACGAGGCGTAAATTCTTAAAAAATAAAAGTAAAGTATTTTTTTTCTTACTATATATTTTATACGATAAACATTCCTTCAGCATCACTTAAGCATCTTTTAAACAATCAGAAGCAGAACTTTAGGCTTATATCCTCGCAGAGATTATCATCAAAGTTGGTTCCTAGAAGTTGTGTCGACTTGGCACTATCATTTCGGTCGCCTGATGGCTTGCAACTCCGTGGCGAATGCAAGCGGGGTCTTCAGGTCTTTTTTCCTGCCTTTTATGGCGACGCTGTCACGGGCATAAAACTTTGGATGATGGATGGCTCCTTTAGCGCTCTAAGCCTTCGGCTTTTTTGTCACCGGAACTGAATACACTTCGTGCGTTTCCGACGCGTGGGATATTACCATAAAGAATGGAACGTGAGATTAATTTCGAAGACGCTTCTCACTGCTCTGCGAAGCTGGAAATTCATGCGGAGAGTATTTGTGCACTAATGTACCTGAGAAACGTAAACGTTGTTATCTTCAATTGTACTTGTGTGACAAAACACAATTAAGTATGGCTCCAGTTTTGTATATAACGTTGAAAACAAATGAAAAATGAGACATGACATCTACAGAAAAAATTAGTATTGATTTGCATAAGCAAGGATGAGGAGATGTACGAGGGAAGTAAAGGAATTGGGTTACAAAACTTTGGTCAGACCATTGCTCAAATATAGTAGTGTAGTACGGGTCCCACATTTTGATTATCAAATTCAGGAGTTGGAGAGGGTGCAAAAAAAGGCTGCTAGATTTGTTTCTGGAAATTATTGCAGAATAGAATCATGAACAGATATGATAAAAGAGCTGGAATGGGATTCATTGCAAGACAGGAGGAGGGTGAAGAGGGTCATGTGAGTGTACAAGGCGTATACTGGTGATGAGGCATTAAAAGTAGTGCATGGAAGGGAGAAGATGACCATGACCACAAGCTGGCAGTCTATTTTAGGCACAAGGGTGTGGGAAGATTCTCTTTTTAAGGTAAGGGTGTCAGGGATTAGAATATGTTACCTAGGGAAATGATTAATAATTTACCAAAAAGTTGAAAGAATTTAAAGTTAAAATCTGTAGAGGGAAAATGTAGGTGGATGCAGGAAAAGGTTTACGTAAATTGCCACCGGATAGTGTGCTCCATTGCAATTAAATTAAATTAAATTAAGCACGCAGTTGCTATGATAGATGTGGATTACTTAGTTGTGGTGCAGTACTTATTTCATATCTGTTGTGAATCATATCCCCGACCAGCCACGGGTTCCATAAATCATTCGAATCTAATGGGGGGTTGACTTTTTCAAAAGGACCTAGGCGAATTCCTTCCCGTTCCTTGTACCCGTCCTCAAATGCAGTGAAGCCAAAGAACCAGAAAAAAATCAAAGATAATTCTGGAATCGCTAACTTACATGGCCTAATTTTTTACCTATTTATTGTACCGTTATAACATAATAAAGCTAAAGGCATGTTTTGAATTTCTGCTTAAACACAGTTATGAAATTGGAAATCAACTATTAAGAGTGAACTATGAATTGTGAACAGTATGTAAGGGATGAGTATTAAAAGGATATTAACACCTCTGGGTTTAACCACGTTTATCAGCATCTTGACTCAATTGTAGTGCAGTGTCGAGTTTTACGTCAAGTTTTAAGGCGGCATGAAAGTTGTGTTTTTCTTACCGAAATCATGAAAGTCTCTTTCTATTTAGCTGGGAACTCAGAAAATCATAAAAATAATCAAATTGAGAATATTCCTCCATATTTTAATTCTTCTCTGGTTTTGGTGGGTGATATTAAGGATTATGCTCAAAAGACTATAAAAAGTACAGTTCGGATTGTTATTACACCTGTGGTAAGACACATCCGATACCGTGCTCCCCCCTCGTTATCTACAATATTCTGTATGGTGACACATTGGACCCTTCACGTTTCTGTATTTATGAGAGGAACATCACGTTTACTCTAAATAAGAGCAGTCCTCTTACGTTAAACTTTTACCACCACCTGAAGTACAATGAAAAATATTCTTTCGACTCTACAAAAACAGAGGACGCAGTTAATTGCTCTAAATTGAGAGAGCAAGTGGAACTGAGCTGACAGAAACAACTGTAACCTACTTCTTTCTCTAAAAAGGACGAGTTTTCGACGAATGTATTAATTAAACATTCTAAACAAGATACAGTTTTCAGAACGATCTCCGAGTCGTTACGGAGCGTCCAGTTAATTATTCTGTTCCTTTTATTGAAACTCTCAGAACTCACGTACGTGGCATATGGAGCGAGACGTGAGAAACGGCACCAGCGACCTCTAGGTCGTACAGGTGTGAGGCAATCCCAGAGGGGAAGTGCCTAACGTAATTACTTCCTAGGAAGCTCCCAGCATTCCGTAATGAGTTGCGGCAGCGGATGGTGCGATGGAAGACTGATTCTTCTTCTGCAATGTGGAGGCTTTTGTTCTCTACAGAAAGAAACGGTAGTAATAAATTCAAAAAAAAAAAATTGTTTCACTACAACGACACACGTAATGGATACTGAAATTACAACTGACTTGAAATTAGCAGTTATTCATTCACGGGCATTCGATGGCGCTGATACACAAAGTAGTTATGACATTGTTTTCATTTGCTTCTTTAAATTATCCTCCATACAGGTTAAACTCAATAAAACAGTTTTTTAGTTTGTAGAAGATGAAAGAAACAAACAGAAATAAGATCGATATGGAGATACTTTTCTGCCATTTTAATTCAGGCGATCGTTGTATATACCTTTCCAGCACTTAAAAGTGAAGACGACGATGAAGGCCTACTTATTCCACTTCAGAAATATTATCCAAATATTATTTAAAGTATGTAAGTGAACACATTCATGTATTACGCTAGACTATCTAAGATTCTAAGTGTGAGTAGTTGCTTTCCTCTGTATTTCTGGTGTGGATGACGTCTGTTATGAGTGGAGTATGGTGTAGTGTTGTTTATTGTATTTACTTAGATCAAAGAACGGAGATGGTTGAACACTATTTTAATTCATTTGGTGTTACTCTTTAGAAGGACACCATGAGATCCATTAAACCTTACGTTCCCATTCGATCAAAAATTTTGATATTTAACCCAGGCATTTACAACACTCCTAGTGATTAGAGAATCTGCAGTGATACGAGTAAGAGGCAAATGATGAAAATATCTTCCATCACCGATTTGTGAAGTAACTAACTCCGTGTTGAATCCTATTGATCGTGCAGCGAGATGACTAGATGGGTTATCTCGTATAATGTAAATTAATTATTGTTTGATTTAATAAACGTAAGTAACAAATGGATATTCATTTTGAGTTGGAGACAGAAATCCGCGTCTAGCTAAGGGTTGTGTTAGCGTGAGCGACACTCTGACTTAAGCCGGAAGTGTCCAGTAGATCGAGACAATGAGGGGATTATCTCTGACGCTGATAGTGAGAAAGGCTGGACGCTGGGAATTTTGCGGATGAATCCTTGAACGGGCGTTGGATCGGTGTCCTGAGAAAATTTTTCCTACACCTCCTCCCAAACAATCCCGACAAAACCCGAACAGTCTTAGCAAATGAGAGGCCATGTATTAACCGGCAAGAGGTGATATTTTTCCTCACGTGATTGTAAATTTACAAATTTTGTGTTTTCCATGATGCTCGCCGAGGAGGAGAGGAGAGAGGAGCTCTGAGAGGCGAGAAGAGGTGATTTCGGCCAGAACGATCGCTCTGGCTCCATTCTGGAGGCTTGGGTGACTGAGTGTCAAGTCCGGTCAAGGTTGTTACTCACTTGTGCTGGTTGTCGTGACAAGTGCCTTACAATACCTGAACAGGTGCGCTGTTTGAGAGACGATAGCGCTCTTGTTGCGACGCGTCGTGCAGCCAGACAGACACGGTAATTATACCTCCAGAAACAGTGTGTACTCAGACGAATCATTGAGGTAGCCCTTTAACGGCGTGATGAGTGTGAGTTCTTATGCAGCCGGACATTAATTCCTGAGCTAGTTGTGACTAAAAGCCGAGTGCTTTTTGGTTTTCGCTATTCAGTTTGAATTGAAAGACTGATTTCCATGTTTGGAAACTTTCAATGACTATTATTTGTGGGAACAAATTAACTCCCTGGCGCCCTATGTAATCCAGTTAAATACTTGTTATCATTGTCATACAAGAATCGCTCTCGTTATGTATAAGAGAGCTTTTGCTTCAGTTGAATATGGAATTTGTAATTCTTTGTAATGTACATGTAATGCAATTTCTTAGCTTCAATTAACGATAATTGTTTGTTTGCTATGTTGCACCTGTAAGACAAGGTATTGCGTTGAACTTTATTTTGCATAGACAGATGTTTACGATTAATGGTAAATATAGCTCCGTCTGTAAGCAGTAATGAGTACCAAATAAACCAATATTTTAGGATCTTTTCAAATATTAATAACAGAAGTAATGGTTTCACCTCTGTTTCCTGAGATTAATATATGTGCTTTGCATAAGGTAGTGGAAGGTGGCGATTATAAATCATGCAAGGTAAGCAATTAATCTGCCCCAAGAGCAATCCGCTACAATCGTTATGCCGTCTCAGCCAGCTCAAATTGGACAACTGAAAATAATTGTTACTATGTATGTGTTTAAACAATTGGGTATGACATTTTTAGATTGAAGTTATTTTGTTTTCCTATCTTCTATTTATTTTCCTAACGAAGGAGGATATAAATTGTGGGTATGAAATAATATGCAGAATTTCATTGGGTAGAGAATCTTTCAAGAGAAAAATAAGTCTCCTGTATGACCTGGTGAAAGGATTATAGAACAGAACGATTAAAACAATCAAATATTTCGTTTGAAGCGTGGCATCATGTATTTCATAGACTTGGATTCTGATGAAAGAGGTGGAAAGAATTTTTTTTTCTTTTTTACCTATGGATTTACGCCTTATCGAGGTCGAGGTCATTAGAGGTGGGAAGGGACTGGAGATAAGGAACGGGAAGGAATTCGGCCATGGACCTTTTTGAAGGAAGCATCCTGGCATTCGGCTGGAGTGATTTGGGGAAACCATGAAAAACCCAAAACTGGATGCCCGGACGGGTATTCGAACCAGTGTCCTCCCGAATGCGAGGCCATAGCGTTAACCGCCACCCACTACACTCGGTAGGTGGAAAGGAGCTTGGAGATTTGCGATATGTGGTTGCCATGAAGGATGGAAATATCAGATGGACACATAGAGCAAAGAATGGGGAGTTAGTGAGAGGAGAAATATTTTGAAGACTATCAGAAACACTGTTAGGGTATTTTATAATACACAAAACTTTTATTGTAGATGTTTTGGAATGTGCCGGTAATGGGTAAATATAAGAATGGGGTCGAAGATACCAGATGGTGGTCGATTTAAAGTGCAGAATAGTTGCTTTAGGACAGATATTATTATAGTAATTGATTGTTATTGATTGGTAAAATATTGTATTTAATATTCAGTATTATAATAAATGCGAAAGTAACTCTGTCTTTGTGTTTGTTGTTATATTTTTGCTACTAAACAGAAAATCTTATCATGATGAATTTTGACAACGAAATACTATGTATCATTGAGAAGGACATAAAATATTTTTTTTTTTTGGGATAGATAAAAATAAAATTGATGAAATTATGAAAACCAAACTGATGGATTGTGGGATTAAGTCTCTGTAGTCTGTAATGATAAAAATTCTTCTCAGGTGTTCTGCTTGATACGTTCTGCCACACACGACATTTTGACAGATATCTCCGTCCTCTACATCAGGTAAAATGGTAAGCTGAGTATTAGTCACAATAAACTCACGTTCTGTCTTAGCCTCGCGCAGCGCCCAAACTAAAGGTGGAGGCCGGGCCTCAGGGATTTAATCGAAGTGTGCCTGCAAACACACGGGGCGTTAAAATCCTCAAGGGTTTCTCAGTCTCAGAGCTGGCCTCACGATGGCAGCATCCTATGATGCGCACGCGTTGGATGCTGTTAGTTTGTTAATCGCGGCAAGTAGCTCTAAAACTCGCGCACAACAGCGAATCAGGAGAAGTGTATGGTGGAAAGAGTGCCTACTCAAAAGAAGAAAATATTGTCACACAAATCGTCTTTCGGAATTGAAGTATTTTCACAAAGATGTTCATAATTATTTGAGGATGGACGAAGAAACCTATTTACATCTGTTATCGTTAGTCACTCCATTTATTACAAAGAAGATACCGCTAAGCGGGAAGCAATTTCGCACCACGAAAGGCGTACCGCTACGGTGTGGTTTATGCAACGGGAAGAAGCTATGAAGATCTCAAGTCTTCAACAATAATTTATCCTCAAGCCCCTGACTACATAATACCAGGAACATTTATAAAGTTCTTGGCAAAGATTATATGACGATTTCTCTTTGACACGCTGATATTATTTAATATAATTGATTTATTCCCATTCGTAAATACATCAACAACATAAAATTAAGTTTAAATGACATGAAAACTAAGTTGAAATAATATTAGTTCAAAATCATGTTGTCTAGTTGATCATGTGATGTAAACCAAATTCAAATCACATGAAATTTGCATTATAATTTGATAGAACAATTGATGCTGTGTCGTTGTTTTGAGGTAATTTATCAAAATCTGCTGGTGGTTTATGATGATCTTGAGGGTGTTGCTGGAAACGGTTGTGGGCTGAGACTATTCAATGAGTTCTTGGATATATTAAAAAAAAAAAAAAAAAATCCAGAACTGCTGCCAGCAGAATAGTACAGTCCAGAAGTAGGTAACCGTTGCTCACTGTAAGACATTCTTAAACAGCCCATGTCGACTTGAAACAGGGTGTCATTAATTTTTTTTTCTGCTATTACCATTTGATTGGTCGGAAGGCCACGTAATTTTATGGCAACGGTTTTGTTAACAACGTCAAGCTCAGATACTTTTTATATAACTTTCATTTAAATAGTGTAACAGCCTGAAACCTAAACTTGAAATGATATTGTATGTTATGAAGCATTTTAGTAAGCTAGAGTTTGATTGAATACAATCTTTGTATGTTTTTTCTTTTTTTTTTTTTTTTCTTTTTTTTTGCGATTTGCTGTAATTCGGTGTAAATGGACTTTGTTTTATGAAATACCATTTTAATATGTTTAAGGAGAGAACTATACGAGAGAAAGTGGTTAAATGTTTGTAAAGTATTAATTTGAGCTTCGATGTCTAAAGGACAATTTACGACAGTTTAAAATGATGTATGTGGATTATTTTGTGTTCAAGTATCTTTAATTTTCATTTCTGTGAATTTTGTAATGATTGTAAATTATTATGTATCGATTTTGGTTGATTTTAATGTTTAAGTATTGTTAAAGTTCGAGAAATATCTGTCGGAAGCCTTTGTAATGTTCTAGAACTTTCTGTGAAACTTATATAAAGCGAGCGACAGAGACTCAGAGACAGTTTAAGGACAGAGTTTTGAGCGAACAGTTTTACGTGCACTGTGAGAGTTTATGGAAGTGTAGTCTTTGGAAGCAGTATCCAATCTATTCGCTGGAGTTTGTGCATAAATGTGACCAGTATCTATGAAGTTCGATGCTTTATGAAAAATAAAAAGAGTTAAAATTTGAAACTGTATCGTGGTCTAATTATTTCATATATATAAACGAGACACCTAATAATATCCAATTCTAAATCCAATCTTATGAAGTCGAGAGTAACTGCTTGTATACTACGAGGGAGGTAGGAAAAGAGAGGAAGCCGTCTGTAAACTCTGGAGCCGACTGCGCTTGTGCGGCGGCCATGTTAGCAGGTTCTAAACATTGGTCTCTTTTCATTTCCGTCCCTACTGTGAACAATTCATGTTCTGATATTTCAAAGTATTTTATAATGGCAACTTGAACAAACAGAACAAGTAAGAAATAAACTGGAATAAGATTCCATAGGTAAGTCACGTTGTAATTATTGTTCTTGAAGTGTTTGAAACGCGGTGTCTGCAAGAGTAGTGCCTGTCATCATAGATTTACAATGCCTGTTGAAAAAAGTTTATTCACAGCTTTTTAGTAGGACAACGGTGTTATCAATTTTTTTTGATGCAGGGAACCATTGTATCTTACTATTTTTCACGTGTGAATCAAGTTTACATCGCGATGCAGCGAATACGTTATAATACGTTGTAATTTATATTGAAAGTGTATGATGAAATTAATTGTGATAATTTGTGTTATGCGAACTAGGAATCGTAATGAAGTCCATTTTGTTGTTATCCGAAATGTAATTAGCAATACGTTTCAAGTGTTTAGTTGCGTTTGCATCGTTTGACTTTTCAGCAGCAATATTACGTCAAATTGCGATTAGGCTGAAATGCAGCCTGTAGCAGAATATTCTGTTTTTAGCTTAAGGAACAAATTATTTATTTTTTATTAGTAATTAATGGAGCACATTGTTAGTGATTTGGGGATATCCCTCGAAAACCCAGATCTGTGTGGCAGCACGGAGATTCGAATCCACATCTTCCTGAATTCGAATCCAGAGCGTAAACCATTCACCCACTACGCATACATTTGGAATTAGATGTTTAGAACACTTAAATTTATTATCCATCCTTAAAAGTACTAGGGATTGATTCAATTTTTGAAAAGTAGCAATTTTACCCTCAGGTTTTTTTTGGGGGGGGGGGACAGTAGGGAGAAAAAGTTTTATTTCGGCATACAAAATTCCTATAAAAACAGCTTGTTTTTCTTAAATTGTAATGTTTGTAGGTTATATCAATTAGGGTATTTATAAATTTGATCCCATAAGACTTCATTTTTAGTAATGCGAAGGTTAAAAACGAAGAAATTTTTCGGTTCCATACAAATTTCCTGTGTTTCTTGGCTCTACCAATATGGCGACCTCCCCACCCCACCGCTCTCCTCTCGGCTTCATTTCGTTGTATGAAGAAGGTCCCTTACGTGGTCTCCTCTCTTTCCTTTGCTCCATGGTATACTATAAATTCAATATGTTCTAGTACTTTTCAGGGGTTGGTACAAGAACCTTTGCGAACGTGCAGTGCTCAGCGATCTTCTCAGGTTGCATGCGTCGCGAGTGTACCTCGCCTGTTAATACTCAGCGGGTGCTCGAGATTACTCATTACGGGCGACGCCAGGCGGCGCTAGGCACGCCCCCAAACACTTGCCAGCGTGTGCCTCCTTGTGTCGCAATTAGGAGACGAGCCTCGCTCCTTCCCGCCGCACTGTGCTCGAGGAGAGCGCGTGGGTGCGCAACCCTCAGGGTGCCCCTCCGGGTGAAGCCGACCGATATGGACGACCCTAGCTGCGCCTCGGTGCACCACTAAACGTGTCGCTGCTTCTGACATTCAAGCTGAGTGACCGTGAAAGGTACACTCGGTTTCTGAATAAGGACTTACAGAATCGAGCAGAGTCTTTAATTTTAGAACTCTTATAATGTAATGTTCTTCAGGTGAACATGTTATGAATCCTTATCTGCTTTTCGTTTTTCACTGCAGATTTTTGTTTCATATTTATATCTTCTTTGCATCAATATAAGCAGAATATCAAGATTCAAACCCCCCGAGCCTCCGAGTAATTTAAAGAGCGATATTACTCACCAATCTGTCATTTGGAAGAACGGGGGTTCAAATATCCATCCAGTCATCTCGACTACAGTCTTCCATGGTTTGCCATTGTCCTTTCAGGTAAATGAAAGGATGATTTATTTAAAATGCCATGGCTGAATACCTTTCCGATCCCTATTCCCTTAGCTTAATTTGGCTAAAAATGGTCCCTATGTTCCTACAGAAGCCAGGCTCCCAGGCTTCACCTGGGAGGATTGGAATTTGTAACAAAACAAAAACAACAACAACAAAAACAAAAACAAAAAAAAGCCGAGTCAGCAGTCGAGCTGTTAGAGCTATTTGCACATATTTGAATTTACGCAATCAAATAACAAAGGATAGGAAAAGTAACCCATCACTCACCAAAATTAAAGGCTGCTCCCAGTATACAACTTACGAGACAAACACAAAAAGACATTATTTTGGTTTAAAACTTTATTCATGTGTGAGAGATTAGGTCATATCATGAGGAATGCGTCCACAAACCAACGTTTACCGCAAGGGCACACACCTTCCTTACCAAATGACCCGATTCCAACTACGTGAATAAGGTTCTAAGCCGAAATATTGTATGTCTGTGTTTGTCTTGTGTGTTTCATACTCGTCGCAGCCTTCTTTTGTTATTTGTATTGCCTAAACGTTTTTTCCCCATTTCCGTTAGTATCAATACAACTTCCAATTAGTATGTATAATATCGCATACTACGTACGTTTCTTAATAACACTTATGCTGTGATTATTAGTTTAACAAAGGTAAGGCTCTATCAGCATTCCTGTTCAAGGATTTTCAGTATTGTTTTGTCTTTGCGCTTCTCTTTTTTTTTTAACTGCTTAACGTCTCTTAACAGCGAGGTCTTTAGAGACGGGAAAGGATGGGGGACAAGGAATGGGAAGGGATTCGGCCATGGCCTCTTGAAGGAAGCATCCCAGCATTTGCCTTGAGTGATTTGGTAAACCATGGAAAACCCAAATCTGGATGCCCAGGCGGGGATTCGAACCGCCGTCCTCCCGAATGCGAGGTCAGAACGCGAACTGTTACACTACCACGCTCGGTTTGCGCTTCTCAACATTCTTCGAATTCGTAATTTTTTGCTCCTTTGATCTGTTGTTCCAAACACTTTTTTATTTTTTCTTACTGCTTTACACCTCGTCGACGACCAAGGCCATTAGAGGCGGGATGGGAGTGGGGACAAGGAACGGGAAGGAATTCGGCCATGGCCTTCTTGAAGGAAGCATCCCTGCATTCGCATGGAGTGATTTGGGGATACCATGGAAAACCTGTCCTCCCAAATGCGAGACCAGAACGTCAACCGTTCACCCACCACGCTCGGTTTCAAATACCTATTAGATTCATAGTTAACTTCACCTTGGTTGATACCATTCCACATAGCTTTTAACATATTTCTATTACGTATCATGTGTCCTGTTTAATTGCCCAAAGCATTTTTTTCCTTCTTTTAATGTGCTGACCACCAATGGTTCAACAAATAGTGCCTTATGCGATTCCGCAATGCTCATGCCATTAATGGGCTGGTCCGAAGGTTATTGATGTTAAGAAGATTTTACTAGACCAGCTGAGCGTTAACGTTCTGGTCTCGCATTCAGGAGGACGTGGGTTCGAATCCCCGTCCGCACATCCAGATTTCGGTTTTCCATGATTTCCCTAAATCACTCCATGAAAATTCCGGGTTGATTTCTTAAAATGGCCATTCCCAAATTCCTTTCTGTTCCTTGTAACTAGTCCCTTCCTGCCTCTAAAGGCCTCGGTGTTGATGAAACTTAAAGCCATAATCAAAAAAAACTCTTGGATAATGGTTGAGGTAGAGGGTGGGATATTAAATACCGACAGGGGTGTCTGTTGTGAAACCTTGAATGCAGTAAGAGATTCATGAATTACCGCACCTGAGGTAATATAACAAAACGATAATCTACTACATTTATATCATCATTTTTGTAAACCAACCTCACAAGCATTTATTTAATAAAAGAATAAGCAATGAACACCAAGGAGGTGATTTTCTTGAACCTATCTATGTTGGTCATACAGTACAATAAAGCCTAAAAAATTTAGTAAACATTCTCCAAAATATAATCATATCGCGACATGATTACAAACCTTCTTACTATTACGACAATGTTGTATTAGAAGTGTTGTGTGTGAAACAGACATAGAACAGAGAGAAGAAATTCAGACAAAGAATGACATCATGGCAATAATAGTCAGAACCGTTGCCAACACAAATATGAAACATGTGTCATTCGAACAACGTGTTTGTGATACTCGATTCTGTTCTTGTGTTTATTGATTTGAGAACTTAGTCAGTTTATTAAAAAGTTCCGTTCTTTGAAAACGCCACATTTCTACTGAAAAAAGAAAGTAATGTTAAATATCATGCCACATTTTTTTTTGTTAAAGGTAAACAAACAGTCCTGTTGTGAATCAGGTTTCACCTTTATAGGATAGACCCGTCAAATGAGCTTTTTTCACACAGGGCTGATAATTGGTTATTGGTAATCCTACAACACGTGTTTGAAATAATAAATGTAAAAGCACTAGATAGTCTGATTTCTGATATTTGTAAATAAATAGGACAGCGATTATCTACCATATCCTATTTAAATATGCGCATTATTGATAAATCATTGGTCAATTATTAATTAAAATATTATTAAACCATGATTAAACTGATGCAGCAAATCCACATATTGATTTCTGTACGTTTTTAATTAAAGACACCGTCTGAAACTACTAACTGCTGCAGAGTTACAGCAGTTGAATATTTATGTGGCAACGTAATTAGTTTTGGGATTGTTAATTTAACATAATAGTATAAAACAACATTCATGCTGATAATGAACACTAATAAGAACATTTTAAGTCTTCGAATTATAAATAATAACAAAAATTTAAGGGAAAGAATAACATTTAGTTTTCTCTGTTTCCTTACTTCCTCTTGGCTAAACAGTTCCCGAAAGACAAATAACTATGAGGGGGCTCTGTTGAGAGGAATAATAATATAACCTTGATTAAATTTTACAGACAGGTGTTTCATAGGCATTTAAACGTTTTCGACTGATTTTAGCAAATAAAGCCGACATAAAATAGCTTCTTGTATTGCCAAGAGATTATGGACCAAATGCGACGAACATTGTAACGTAACTACTCTGTCGTTTTAGAATTGGTTTAAATTATAAGAAAGAGTCTAGAATTTGGTTGTGACTGACGGAGAAGATTCTTATCCTTTTTCTGCAACTCGCCAATAGAGAGGAGTTGGCGTGTTCGGTGGCGGGTCTTGATCGCTTACTCTCGTAGAGTATGCTCTGCGGAACTTTTTGGGAGCTGAGTGTTCTTCTGTAGTTTTTCCGCAAGAAAATATACAATTCGTGACTAGGGTGTATCATAATGGAAATGGGCGGGTTCTGCAAATTGTGTCACTGACAGTACGTAATTGTAGTGTTTTGAGTACTAAGATCTAAAATGGTACCCATTCAAACATTTCTAATTTAAAAAATTCGAAACGTTATAAAGCTGTGAAATTGTCAAGAGAGTGATGGGATGAAGACTATGTGTTACATTCAAAATGTACAAATCCATACAAATACAGAACTACTCAAATAAATTATAAAGAAATACGAAAGAAAAGTTGTGCTTGCTATGTATCCTTGTAGGAGACATATTTAAAAGTGGGCGTCCTCAATTAGATACGTGAAGTATTTTTTCGGAATTCCCCTCGTGGTGATATATGGTCACCCCCCCCCCCCCCCGTCCCCCTAACGCAATGATGACGTGAGATCTTGAGGGGATTCCCTTGCTGACCAACATCCCAGTTTTTTAAGATTTTTTTTAGCTCTCCTGGTTCCTAGGGAGGTTATACCCCACCCCCCCCACCCCCCTAAAATCGGTATCGGCATCGTTTGTAGACCCTTTTTCCCTTAGCTCTAGTGTTCTTAAAGAAATCAAAGAGGTGACGTGAGATTTCCGTCTACTTTCCCCCCTCCCCACTTTTGGTAACGCCCCTTAAGATGATGTATTATTGTTGTATTTGTTTTTTTAAACTGCAGTGAAACTTTAAGGACACCTTATACTTAAGTTTAAGTCTATGCACTAGGTGAGTACGGTGTGGTGTTGTCCGGCGTGTTATAAATGCAAGCAAGGGAATTAGTGGCTGCCTGGCCACTATTATTTGCTGCTCTCAATTCCTTTCGTAGAAAAGCATAGTATACCTTCACATATTCTCGAGGCAATATGGCCACTGACGATTCATTTCACTGTGACCAACACTCTATTTTAATCTGGATGCGACCTTATTAATAGCAGTGCCGTACCAAGCTTGGTGGAACGCTCTGGCAACGCATCCGGGAGGACGCAGGTTCGAATATCCTTGTAGCCAGGCAGAATTAGGTTTTCCATTGATTCATGACATCACTCCAGATTCATGTCGGGATGATTCCTTAAAAAAATCCATTGCAGAACTGCTTACAGCCACTTCCCGCCCCTAAATTATTTATCTCGACGAGGTTCAAAGCTATAAGAAAAAAATAAAAAAAAGACGGTGAACGATTACTAACGCGGTGTGGACATGCTTTTTCTAATTTCTGTGGCTGAACAACTTTTTCATCTTACTTAAACTAAAGAACTGAAATAGATGCATACCATACTGAAAAATACCAGTATGTACTTAAAGTGTTTTGAGTAATTAATTTTTAATTCAATGTAGAACCTCTGCTATGAAATGATATTGTGGCATTTATAGACACTAATTTAATACTTTCGATAAATGATATCGGTAATGTTAATTTATTACAGAAGGCTCTTGTATTGTCTCTCCTGTTAACATCTTCATCTCAACATACATGTTAAATTCTGCTTCCTCGAAAATCTGCTTCAAACATTTTAATCTTTATCTTCTCTCAACTAGCGACTGTTTCCTCCACTAACAAATTAACAAATCTCGCATGTGTTGATATATGACACACGATCCTATCTCTTCTTTCTCTTCCACAAACTTCTAATTTGATTGAAAACGCTCGTAATGCTAATATTCTGGAAGACGGTTTAGAGAATATGATGAAATATCAATAATGGGTCTCTATATAAACATTTATTGTTTATCTGTAACGAATTTTACTCACTTTAATAGTTTGACAGACATTCCACTTCTTTGTCTCTATTATTCGAAATTGACTTGTTTCAATCATTGTTTTGATTTAACGGGGAAATCTTTTTTACAATTGACAGATTTCAAATCAGTCGTAATTATTGTTTGGATTTAATAGTGGTAATGTTGTGGGGTAATGAATTCATTTCAGTCCTTTGTGATCGTATTTTATTGCTTGTACAGCGCTAAATGGAAACAGATACCATTATTACTAGTAATTGGAAATAACAAATCATTTAACGGAGTTCAACTAATTACTACAGAACTTAATTTTTAGAACGTTAATTTTAACATACTTTGTATTTGTATTGGTATCTTATGCTAAGCGAGCTAACAGGAATATTCAGGTTAGATAGTGCTCTTAGTCAAATAATGTAAGTACTATAAACTATTTAAACAATTAAAGATGTTAATTCTCGCTCATTTCTAGCATCGTAAATAAATTTAATAAGTTCAAAATAACTGCAAAAAGGAAACTTATGAAATAACTATTTTTTTTTCAGGTATGTTGCTTACGTTTTACTGTAAACAATAGAAAATAAATTCATAAGAATTGCTTTGATGAGGGTCACTTTCATAACGTATGGGTCACTGTATGAAAAACAGAAGGCAGGTTACATTATATTCTACCCTTACCATTGTCATACAATTGCACCCAGTAACATGATTAACACTGAATTAAATCAGGCAGACTGCATTGAGAAATCATGAAAATCGAATCATGTTTCATGTAAACGAATTTATTCTTTGGTCATAGTTCATCAGATTTCACTTCGAACCTTATTTAAGATTTACTTAATGATTAAATTTGTCTGTCTTCGGAACGCGTAGATTGTTCCTAGTTATTAATTTGCTTCAGTTAACATCGTGATTGTATAAACGTTTTTATTGCATTAATGGTAACATATGATCTGTGATGCAGAAGCAGTACACAATTTATGTGTATAATGTATATAATGTATACTTATGTCACATGATATTTTCGATTAAGGTGCCAGAAAGAGTTATGTCAAACCTAGTATGTAATTAACGCTCTGGCGTCGCATTCGGGAGGAAGGCGGTTCGAATCCCCGTCCGGGCATCCAGATTTGGGTTTTCCATGGTTTCCCCAAATCACTCCAGGGGAATGTCGGGATGCTTCCTACAAAAGGCCATACTCGAATTCCTTCCAGTTCCTTGTCCCCAGTCCCATCCCGCCTCTAATGACCTCGACGTCGGAGAGGTGTAAAAGTCACACACAAGTTATGTCAAATTAGACAGCTGGCTTCTTAATGTGGCAAGTGACATTTGCTGCTGAAAATTGTCACAGCTATTGAAGTGGATATGAAAGACGGGGATTTGAACCGGCGTCCTCCTGAATGCGAGGCAAGAACGCTAACCATTACACCACCACGTTCGGTGATATGAAAGAAGTAGGTCGAACAGGAACGAACGACATAATATTTATTTATGAACCAGTCATCAAATAAAGAAGCAAGCTATTTTATGCAATACAGTATAAACATTTACCGCAATAAACAAAACAAATTAAGATTTTTCAGCCATTTATCGGCATTCTAGAGGATATCATTTGATTTTTGTTTTAGATTTGAATGGCGTTTGATGGTTTAATTCCTCATTAGTTCTTTCTTTGAAAACAAATGAAATTGGTGAATAATATCATATTGATAACTACTGTGTTGTTTTTATTCTACCAGTAGTAATATCAATCCATCTTACTATCTTTTTTTTAACTGCTTTACGTCTCTCAACAGCGAGGTCTTTAGAGACGGGAAAGGATGGGGGGCAAGGAATGGGAAGGAATTCGGCCATGGCCTTTTTAAGGAATCATCCCGGCATTTGCCTGGAGTGATTTTGGAAACCATGGAAAACCCAAATCTGGATGCCCGGACGGGGATTCAAACCGCCGTCCTCCCGAATGCAAGGCCAGAACGCTATCCGTTTCACCACAACGCTCGGTTCTTACTATCTATTTTTGGACACTGTTGGGACATCACCGTACTGACTTAACACTTGCTTCAAAATGTCCTGCTCAATGCGGGAGAAGATTAGCACGGAACGTGGGGGGAGAGCTGTAACGATGGCTTCGGAATCGGGAGGACTTCCGGCAATCCTGATTTCAGTTTTCCATCGTTTCCAGATTTCTCTCCAGGCAAACGGTGTGATTGTTCCTTTAAAAGGCAAAGTCCTACCTCCTTCCCGCTACTTATCCCCTTAGGTTAGGTTCGCCGAAAAGTAACCTTGAGACCTGGGTTTTTACTTGTGAGGAATGAAACCTGTGTTCTTTATTTATATATATATAATTTGTTTCAATACGGGTAAGGGTCATCCTTTTATCTTTGGAAAGCAGTGTATTCAATTCCCTAAATGATATAGTAGACTCTTTGGCCTTGGCGAAATGCGGATTGATGGTAAGATTCCCAAAGAAACTTTTGGTTTTTTGGGGATAAAAACTATCCTGTGTTATAATGTAGTAACACCATACCAAATTAAATCTGTTGAGCAATTAAGGAGTGACTGAGCAAAATAATCTAATTTTCAGAGTCTGTGTTGGTTATGATTCGTGATTTTAAATACTGAATATTGAAATAATATAAATTTTCTTCTGCCGATACTCGCCCCGCCACTATGCCACTTTGCCGTACCAGCGAAGGTAGATTTTCGGCGGTCGCTGCCGACAGTAGCCAGGGGAGCCTCTTGCGTTGCTCGCTCCCAGGGGGAATTACCGCTGCGTTTTGTCAAATAAGCGACTCCGCCGCCGGCCAAAGGGGGCTGCCCGCCGGCCATTTTGTCCTGAGGGCGCCTCTTTTATTCTGAATAAGTGGTCAACAAGTGCCCCTTTCATTTCGCAGCGGGGGAAAGCTTCTTTGGCTCGTTACGGTTGTTTGACGGCCTCCCTCCTTCGCCTCGCCACGCCCTCCACTGTGGTCGTTGCACGGAAGGTCTCGGCTGGAGACAAAACGTCGCATCCGCTGATTGTGTCACGCTCCGCACCTGCACGAAACTTATTTTCGTAACCAAATGGTATACAGGCATTCAGAACGCTCGTAAACAATCGATAATTGATTACTTAGTGGCATTCTGTAACTAGAACGTAAAAATTGGTAAAGAACAAGGAAGCTGTTGTAGTGGATGTAACCATTCCATTTGAGTTCTAAATTAATGCTGCATTTAACAGATGCGACAGTTGTCTTAGTTATTTATTAAAATACAAAGAAATTTACTCCTAAGCAGTGTAATATCCCTTGGTGACGGTAAATTTATGCGTGTGAATTCCACGTTTCTTTGGCATCGGCGAGAGCCAGGTGACTCATACCTGCGCTGAAAGACCGAACGATTTATGGCAGGCCGTAAAGTTAAAAGCTTTACGCATTCAATGAAATTCAAAGGACAGTATAGGGACTTTGCCGATATGAGGATTTCCTGGTACAGTAGAAAGTTGAAACTAGAGAAACGATGCTTCGGAGAAAAAGTCAGGTTGCGGAACACCTCTGTTGGGAACCAGCGAATCAAACAGTGTGTTACGAACTTTTTGAAACCATAAGTTTTTTATGTTGCATGAGGAGCGCCAATGGAGATCATGGACGACGCGCCAAACGCTATGACTCGCTGAAATTTCCCGCGTCTGCTAGAACTCGGGAGCCTGCAAGTTTACAACGGAGCGACCAAGCGGGAAGGAAGACATTCTGTTTCTGGCCAGCAGACAATCCACACCGGCGCACGCCGGGAGATCGCCGGACAGGTTACTGCACTACCTGCGGTGAGCCAACTCGCCAAGTGACCCTGCACCCAGCTGATCAACGGTAAGGAACGCCGACGATGTATAGACCCTCTTGCGTCATTCAACCCTAGGAACGCTCTGAGATGAGAATCATGCTCTAAATTGTTCAAAAGAAACTTTTAATATTCAGTTCTGTTCAATAAACGAATCAATTTTATATTCAAAGAAAATAATAGGTGTTGTAAACCGTGCTTTCAATAACTTTCTTTCCAATGTACCAGTATATCATTTGATTAGATAAAGATTTGTGTTTTTTTATGGTATTTTAAAATTACAATTGCTTTGATTAAAAGTATTTCAGAATTGGAATGTCGCTTCTCTCGGATAGAGAACACTTCCATTCTTGGCGCCTACCCGGGATTAATTTTGCAAATTAATTTATTAATGAATGCATCTAATTATTTTATTCTAATTTTAATAACGTCACAAACAAGACGTTACAGCAGGCAGTACAAGGGACGAATTAGCGATGTGTTTCTAATAATAAAGGAATTTGAATGGAATATTCAAAGCACATGAGTAGTTCAGAACAATGGCCGACGACATGTAGGTGATATCCACTGTCTGCAGCATCTATCGAGATCTATGTTCCCAATCTAGCAAGATGGATAGGGTGAAAAATGTGACCAGCTTATACTGATTATCTGTACACGGCGCACGAATGTTTGGGTGAACATGATACATATGTCAATGACGGGGAGTTCCTAAAAGATAACAAACTAAGATTCAGAGTGGTAACTGTAATTTTAGGGAAAGCAAAACAACAGGATACTGTATTTGGATCACTGTTCTTTATCATTCCAAGGTAATTTGCTTTAAAAATCTGTAATTTTACTGTTCCTAGTAAATGTTACAGTCTTATCACTCTATGAAAATGGGTAATGCAACGAACCAATCCAGAACGAGTTACATGAGAGATAGAGAGTGAAGGTAGCGACGAGTGAAAATGAACACTGGCAAAATTTTAAACTAAGCGCTATTTGTATTGCTTTGAATTTCCATGTTTCATGACTATCCATTGGCTGGAGGTTTTGCCTCTGAGATGAGGCAGGTAAAGAGGGAGGAACAAGGTGATCTGGATGGAACCGATGAGGAGAAGCCATTTTTTACTGCCGGGAGTCGAGAAGAGCTGGACGTGGTGAAATAGTGCTCTGCCATTTTCCACGACATAGCAGTTTTTCCACTTTCTGTACCTTTTGTCCCTAGTAAAATTGTGACTGGGCACGTTTGGCTGCGATCTATGTTGAGGTCGGGTTTGTCAATAAGGAAACTGTGCAGGGAAATAAATCTATGCAGGCACCTTGCTGAAGGAAATATGGACAGATGGTAATGTGTTTTGTAAAGTCCGAACGATGCTTTTGGTTTTTCTGTGATTTAAGACCCGTTAGCGATACTGAGCGAAGATATTTGCTGCGATATGAATTTCGTGTTTTCTACCATAGAAAGCGAGCTAGATTTTCACTATCCGTACAGTCTAAAACATTTTTGTCATTTCAAGATAGAATTTCATATGATAATATGCTCAGATCTCATGAAGGCTAGATTTTCACTATCCGGACAGTATAAAACATTTTCGTAATTTCAAGATAGATTCGGGAGGACGGCGGTTCGAATCCCCGTCCGGGCATCCAGATTTGGGTTTTCCATGGTTTCCCCAAATCACTCCAGGTGAATGCCGGGATGCTTCCTTCAAAAATGCCATGGCCGAATTCCTTCCCATTCCTTGCCCCCATCCTTTCCCGTCTCTAAAAGACCACGTTGTTAAAAAGGGACGTTAAACTGTTACAGAAAAAAAAAAAAAAATAAAAAATTTTCAAAGATAGAATTTCATATGATAATATGCTCAGATCTCATGAAGTGTTGGCACCCATGTATACATGGAATTGTGTTTTAATGTTTCTTTGTGCGATGATATTCCCAATGATAATTTTTGTTATTAAATGTTTTGCTGGGATAGCGTATTTAAAAAATATTAATTGTGTTTAAATTTCAAATATATCTAACTAACCCATCAGTTTCCCCAAACGCTTGAGGATTTGGCGCATATGAATTAATAAAATAATTTAAATTATTTACATTTTTACACAATACAGTAGTTATACTGTCCTGGAATATTACTACCAGTTTTCGATAACCTTCACTGCTAGCAGCTCATCGTCTGATATTTTATCCAGACAATTAAAATATCATTTTCATGTGAGCCTCGTAGTAAGTGAAATACGTTTTCTGCGAGTAATTATTTCCGTTATTAATGAACAGTTTCAAAATAAATTTCGTATCCAGCTATTTACTTTTGATGAACACATGCGCAGATTTTTGTTTTGTGGAAATATTGTTTAAAAGTATTGCTTTATTCACATGTAACCGATAACTTAAGTCTACGTTCTAAAAATTTCAGTATTATAATTATCAAGGTGCCAATTATGGTTGGGAACAGTGGCGTAGCTAGGTCAACAAGGGCCCCGGTGCAAAAAATTTATTTTGGGCCCTCAGGCCAGATGGGCGACCTTTTCTTTGCTTTATGTTGATGGTAGGGGCCCCCTGAGGTGAGGCTGGGAGCCCCTGAGTTGTGCTTGTGGGCCCCCTGAGCAGTAAGTCGCCAGTTTGCCGTGAAGTTGCGTGGGCCTATCTGAACTGCTCTTAGGGCCACTAGAGGTGCGCATGGGGGCCCCTTGAGGTATGCTTGGGGGCCCCTTGAGGTATGCTTTGGGGGCCCCGGTGCACTGCACCGCGTAGCACCATAGTAGCTAGGCCCCTGGTTGGGAATAGTCTTTACTGAATTCCTTATGGGTGGTTTGTAGCTGTCGTATTTTGCTCAGATTTCCTGTTTATAATTTTCCTTAAATGGTTCCTGCTTACATATAGGATTTAGACTAAAAATATAATAAAATAATAATAATGACAATGAATCAGTTGCATTAATAATATATCAACATTTAATTTTTTGTATTATTTTTGGTCACAGTTAACGTTTTAACCAACGTCAAGATGTTACCCGCAAGTACTAAGTCTAATGTTGAAATCTATTTGCTATAATTACATAATCAAGCTCTAACAAACCTAATTATAGTTATTATCATCCAAGGTCTTGATGAATACTTTCGTAAATTCAATAATATTCAGTGTCATCAGCTGAGAAATAAAAATTTATTTGGTATATTTTTTAAATTTTTGCCAGTGAAATATTCAGGAGGTTACGAGCATATACATTATTACCGGTTTAAACAGATTACTATTTCATTTTGCCTCACTTAACTTACAATAATGTTTTAATCAGCCATAGAATTTAAGTCAACTGTAAAATCATATTGAGCAAGGATTTCGGTCTTCTAGAATAATATAACTAAAGTGTCCAAAAATTATGGAATGTAGATGATCCATTGGCACCAATGTATAAATTTCACGAGCTACTTTCAAAAATACAGAAAAAAACTGAACAAAGAAAAGGAAGAAGTTCTAATGAGCAATAATATATCACAAGCAGCCATATCTATTCGAGAATGTCAAAATAAAATGCATAAAGTATTACTATCTTCGTTAAACTTCATTGCAGGTATATGACTATATTTGAGTTATACCCCACTGCAGATATATGAATATCTTTACAAATCTGAAAGTCAAACCCAGAGTCAGTACCTTAGTGGTATTTTCAAAATTCTGGTAGATTTACAGAAAAAAAATCACATTTGCTTTATACACAACAACAACTAGGACGAATAATCTAAGAGTATTACCATACTACATGATACTTTGTAATTTAGTAATGAAGATGGCGGGGTATCTCAGAAAATATAAACGGTTTTCAGAGTTTTTATGCATTCCATCAGGTATTATGAACTATTCATGAAGGAGAGTACAGTGTCAACGAGACAACTTATTTCAAATTTCACATAATTTCAAGATAGATAAACGTATATTATTTAACAAGAGAACCGAAAAGGCAGTTTGGCTATTTTTTTTTTTTTTTTTTTTTTTTTTTTTTTTTTTTTTTTTTTTTTTTTTTTTTTGCTGCCATCAGTCTTTCGACTGGTTTGATGCAAACCTCCATCCCTTCCTATCTTGTACTAGCTTCTTCATCTCTACATATCCCTTACAACCCACGTTCTCAATTATCTGCTTCATATATTCTAATCTCTATCTTCCTCTACAGTTCTTACGTTCGAGTGTTCCCTCTACCAGCAAATTAATCAATCCAACATGTCTCAAATTCTTAACGGGCAATAAAGATCTATAGATTTACTTGGAATGCGAACTTAACATATTTAAACCAGCTGCTACGTGAGTAGTGAGAACATATTATTCGATTTATATAAATAGCAGGTAAAATAGAGGACGCTGAAAAATATTTTGTGACAAGACGATAAGCACTGTTATGCAGCGTAAAGTAGATGAAAATCTTTAATTTAGCTTTATTAGGATCAATTATTACTTTAGGGCATAGGTCGCAATTTTTCGTGGATGAACCATTAACTTTGGAGTCAGTGGGAGAGGTGCGACCAGGCTTCTCGATGACCCTTACCCTTACATCGTCCTCGGCAATGCCAGCTTCTAATCTCCTGCGCTCCTCCCACCTTATCCCGGTCCTCGGCCAGAACACTATATTGCGAGGCAGGATATATGGGTGAAACTTTTAACAAGGTTTTCATTACGAGGCGGGCTGTGCCACACCACCCAGGTTCCCTGCTGCTAACAATCGATCTCACCTTGCCGCCTGCAGTGCAAAGCAGCTGGTTCGTCCACTCAGGTTACCAAGCAAGACGACGAAGACCTGAAAGGAACCTACAAATTGAAATGTGGACAGAAAAAATTCATACAGAGTTGTAAAACCATATGATCATATCAGTCAGGGCAACGCAAAAATTATTCTTACTGCAAATCTTTGCCTGTAACTTACTGCTATTAATATTACTGCTATTTAGTGACATTATATGAGATATGAGTGAAGACAGAAATTCCAATTCACATAAAACAAAAGCCTTGTATATTGGTTTCTGGGGGGAAAAAAACCAACTGCTCAGATTTAGATTGGGTTTTCATCGTTTAAAAGATCAGAATCTCATATTAATCGTTTAATATGTTTTATGCTTCAACGTAACATAACGCTGGAGCAGTAAGTAAAACTGAACGTATAGCATGAAACACTAAAGACGAAATACCATCTACATGCGATATAATAGTCTTATTATCGCATG
Source organism: Vandiemenella viatica (assembly GCA_031002005.1). NCBI lineage: Eukaryota > Metazoa > Arthropoda > Insecta > Orthoptera > Morabidae > Vandiemenella > Vandiemenella viatica. The sequence goes on from JARYHS010011408.1 coordinate 236,882,222, forward strand.
TAACGTTTCCCTCTTTAAATTTTGAAACCCCATAGATAGCTACATTGAATGCGAAGAAGAATGAATAAAGTGGAAAATACGTAAATTAATTTGAAAAATGTAATGGAAAAAACTTTCGAGATCTTCTTTGATTCTTAAAGGTGCTATCTCAGGCAGCACAGCTACAAATTCTAATCTTTGGAAGTGAAATTATATTTGCTGTTAATTGTAACTAACGCATATTTGATGGATTTGAACATTAAAGTGCACTGTTTAAAACCTCTAGTGTAGAACCTTCCCAGAAACTGCGATCTTGTTCCGAACAACTACAATCTCTGATGTAAGAACGGAGACTTTCCCGGCGTATAACTGCAGTGAAGTCTTAACGGGTGTACCGCCGGATTGTGTTGTGAAACCATGATATTTCAACGACGTAGCTAGTCATCGAAATATACCACAATCCGGCGGTACAACCGTGAAGGCTTCATTACAATCTCTGATGTTTGTAAGTGAAATTTTATTCGCTGTTAATAGTATATAATGCATATTTAATAGATTTAACATGAAAGTGAAGTGTTTAAAACTTTCAATGTTGATATAATTTATTGTTGAACAATTCTGTCTTTCCAACATTCCATAAAAATTCATTGTTTCTATTGCTCCACGAATCGCTTTGGTTATGTTGATGAAACTTGGTACATAAGTTCCTGATAGGGTGGTTAAAAATATTGCAGGAATAAATCAACCTCAACTCTTTTTGCTAGCACTGGGGTTTTTCGTTCAAATACGTATAGAAAATTAGAATTTATACCTCATCTACAATAGATGCCTTGTACATTCCCAGTACTCTCTTTCCCCTCCTCCTCTTCTCTTATAACTCCCAAAACAACTCCTTATTATATCAGTTACCTGATTATGTTCTTTGACGATTTCAATAAGCAAATCTAGCTACCATCCTACGCACACCCGCAAACTCCTGTATTTGACACTCATAATGTAGATTGCATACCAAAACGATATAATCAAGCAACAGTCTTACAAACGTTTTGTAACCCAGTTTTCTCATTTTTCGGTACGAGCCACCATCAGTTGCTCTCATAAGGGTTAGAAAAGTTACATTTTTGTTTGTAGTTTGCAATTTGTGTTGGATCACAATCTTGCCCCTCGATCTTGATTCCTCTAATCTTAAGCAGCGTATACATCTTGGAACGGAAATTTTTTTCGAGGCACTAGTGAATTGTTTGTTGAAATTGTATTTCACAACGAACTTCCTACGATCCAAGGGAATACTGAACCAACGCCGAACCACCACTGATATTATAACACTTCCAGTTTTGGCATCTTGTATTCGCCTGAGGAAAATCACGCTACGTCGGGGATGAATGTTGTGGCTTAAGTGATAAATAGATTTTCAGGAACAAATTAAAACAATTACATTTGTGGCGGATCGACATATATTTAAAAAATGAAGCTTAGGTACATAAATAAGAGCGTCAGCTTAAACTACTCCCTAACGTCGCATACTGAATTTGAGGATCTGCTGCAGAAGTTTAAACACGATGACTTATTATTTATCTATCGTATGACAAAACAGATTATTTTTTGGTTTTGATGCGAAGATATTCGGGAGATCATGAGATTATCTGTCTACCTGTAGTTGATAGTTCTCTTAACATTATCCAGGATGCACCAAATTGTGACCAAGATTATATCGACAACGACCGCCGAAGTCTGCGTACTCAACCTTTGTACGATTCGGTTAGTATGGTGACACGATCTATTGAAGATAAAGGAAGTACGTTTAAGAGTATTACTTGATAAAAAGAAGCTCTGTGTGAGAGATATTGTAAATCCAACTAGCGAAAGGTCAAAAACTTTTTTCTGTTACAAGAACAAAATTAACTGTTTTTGGAAGATAATGCACTCCTAAATCCAGATCTAATTTCTGAATTACCGTATCGGCCCAAGTCTTCATTTGATAATGATTTTTATACACGCTCACGTTATCCTATATATCATATGGATCTGCCAATAAGACACGCTCACGACAACGTTTCCAAATGTAAACATTAAAATACATATGTCAATACATAAAAGAATCATCAACTTAAGAGTAAAGTAAAGTAAGAAACATATCTAAAAATGTTTCCTTTGAGATTTTATGCGATACTTTGCCTAAGGAACGTCTCTTCGTAAAGTCAGGCAGTATTTGAACAACACTGCCGTACTACAAATGCCTCGATAACGCTTTTCCATTTGGGAAATGTCCTGGTAAAATCGTTCGCCATGTTCGTCACTAACGGCGCCTAGGTTATCCGGGAAGAAATCCAAATGATCGCTCAAGAAATGCAGTTTGGGTGACATGTTGCATCCCATACGATGGTATGATCTCAATAATTCATGTACAATATGGCGATAGTTCTCTGCCTTATTATTTCCTAAAAAATTGTTGCAGAAACTTGTGAAAGGCAGCCAAGCCGCTTGTTCAACATCACTCAAGACATCAAGGAAATTATCATCATCCATTAGTTTTCTAATTTGTGGTCCTATTAATATTCCTTCCTTTATTTTTGCTTCACCGATCTTTGGGAACTTCTCTCGCAAGTACATGAATCCTTGTGATGTTTTATCCATGGCTTTCACAAAGTTTTTTACTAGACCTAATTTAATGTGCAGTGGAGGTAGATATATATTGTTGGGGTCAACAAGGGGAGTGTTTACCACATTCTTCTGTCCAGGCAGTAGCTCATTCCGAGCAGGCCACGTTTTCCCAACATAGTTGTTTTTTCTGTCCCTGCTATCCCACACTCATAGAAAACTGCAATGTTCAGTGTAATTTGCTATTGTTGTTTATGTTTAGTGTTAGTGTTATGTTATTCAGTAGTTGTGTTTCAAAGTCATCAATTGTTTATATTTTTAATATCAGAGCATTGACCTTCGAATATTAAATACGAAAACAAAAAATAATTAAGATAAAGTGACATGGAAGATAAACATAATATCTGTAACATGTTATTTGATTGAATTTAAATACAGATTATGACTGTAATGATTTTGATGTAAACTGGACTGATAATTGTTAAATGTATTGAATGTAATAAATTTAATGGACGTTAAGTCCGTAAATAAATAATACATAAATAATGTATTGTATTTAGTTTTGCATATTTCGATTGTTTTTCAATAATTATACCAGCAGAATAATTAAATTAAGCCACAGGAGAATAACCAATATGGAGTGTTTTCAAGGACTTATGCTGATATCGATAGACACAGGGTAGCGTGTCAGAAGTAAACGTAGCCCGATAGGCAAAAACTGATTTCATTTTCGAATTCAGCACCCACGACTTAGCTAAGAGCACCATTAATTTTCTTTGTAACAAAAATGCTGTTGACCAGTGTTATACTATCTCCTAAATTCGCAGAGAAACATGTTTCTTTGGAAATGCTAACTAATGAATGGCTCCGCAAATTTGCCCCAAGTTAGCTAGGAGGACTCTACTTATGCGCGCGGTAACAGGTTATTAACTTTTGTTACTTGTTTGCGTATCGGAGGAGTCAACCCTCGAGTGTAAAATATGTGTGTTATGAAATATCCTCCGGAGCATACGCGCGATTGTCGTTAAACCATCAAACATTTAAACTTAATTATATGCCAAGTTTGAAGTCCTTACATGAGGAAAGGATTCGATAAGTATGTTACTGTTGCAAGATTCATTTCTGATTCTCGCGGCGTTCTTGTAATTGCAGAAGTCTCTTCTATCCTTATAGTCTTGATGAGGAGCGCCTCTTTCCAGCGGGCTAATAAATAAGACCCCACTGGTACCCTGGTTAACATGGATAGGTGAATGCTAGTACGTATTAGATGACCAGTTGACATTATATCCTAATGTGAAAGATAACAGGTTATGAGGTCCCATTTATTAGGCATTGAAATTCGTGAACATTACAGCCATAGCATGACTATGAGGATTCTCCCGACAGAGCCCGAAAGGGATGTTAGTTTCATCTGATTGAATATCAACTTATAGACTGATGGATTATTGGAGGGCAATTTACGTGGCTGATGGTATGCCTGCGCTGATGATCTTTGAAAGCCTGCATAGTGAACCAAGTAGAGTTAAGAGAGTCTGTTCTGCTGTTAAAAACCGATAGTAGCTGATGGAAGGCTACCCACGGGATAAACTCTTTGCTCGTTGATGTCTATCCGCACCGGAGTCAAAGCATTTTTACCTCGGAGGTGAAATTCCTTGCGATCAGAGAGCAGTTGCATCCAGTAATATTAATTGAATTAGGGTCTCAACGCTTTTAATACAGAAAATCTATTCTGAGCTCGGCGCATGCAAAGACTAGCCTCGTCACTACAGAAATGACTTATTAGTTCCAGTAAAACATTCTATTTTCTCTTTAGCTATAAGGTTCAATACGACCCTGACACTGTATGTTTTAACGAGAGAGAAGCATGGAAATTGGAGTGGATAGCCTCAGCCCCACCAGAATGGCACTCCCTGTTTGACAGTCAACAGGCACTAAAGGGACTCAACCTTCCTCGCAATACCCAGGCAGCTCTTAACAGAGTTTTTTTTTTTAATTGGCATTCGGCCTTTTTAGTCATTTAGCCAGCAACTGTGTTTATATAATTTCTCAATTGTGTTCAAAGAATCTTCACGTGTTTTTGATTATCACAAGTAACAGGACAACACAGGACGGACCAACACTTAATTAAAACCACCCATGCCCTGGGCCGGACTCGAACCGGCGACCCCTGCAACGTGAAGCCAGCTCGCTAGCCACGCGCTACCGGGGTCGGCCTTAACAGAGTTAGGTCTGATCATGGAAACTCTGCTTGAGCTTTGTACACATGGGGAATGAGAGATTCACCGAATTGCGACTGTGGTGAGGAAAAACAAACCATCAGTCACGTAACATTTGATTGTCCACTTCGAGCCTTCAGGGGATCACAGATTTTATTAATATTTCAAATGAAGTTCTACAGTGGCTTCACCATGTTGATTCTGAATTTTAATTATAATTTAATGTTACATTGTAATATTGATTATGTGCCATGGCCTTAAGATAAACAAATAAATATACTGTATATCTGCAGTTATGTGAACGATGATATGATGCATCATGTTGCATGTAGTCCACCATACAGTTGCCTATATTGTAATTGGTCAGTGTTGCTCGCAGCTATCTATTAGAGAAGTTGGTGTGTCGCCTCCATTCTCCTCCCAACAACTTGCAGGTCCCCTTGCCACCGCCGTAAAACTCACTAGCGTGGTCTGAGCAGACCCTCGCCTGCAGCCGCAAACTCGTAAAAACCATTAGCACATGTAAGTTCACAAAAATTATTGCACTTTTATGTCCGATCCCTCTCCAGCCTTTTAACTTTTATGCGCGTGGCCGTAATCTAGAGGAGAGGCGGGCTCCAACCTGATACCGGACTTCAGCCAGCCGCGTGTACACTGTGCTCTGAATTTTATATTTTCACGCCGTAAAAGGCGTAAAAATACATACCTCAGCCGTTAACAGAGAAATGTCAGTACTTCGTCCTTTGTCACTTGCACGAATCATGCAAATGTGATATAAATATCGTTTACCTCTTCTTTTTAACAAAACATAAACCCTCAGCTTCCTTGTCATTAATTATCTCGTTCAGTAAAACATTCCTGTTGACAATGCTGCTGCCAGGATAAGTGAATTAATGGGCTGTTAATATGTTGTTTGTATTTGAATTATTACGCTGATCTTGTAAATGTAATGAAGTGCTTTCTGACACGAAACTTCGCGTTAGAATTAAGCAAGATAGCAAATACACCGTAGATAATATGTTGAAGAAAAACGAAAATGTTTTCTCAGATACAGTTATCAGCACGTTGTATCGAATATCACTATCCACCAAAATCTGGACATCATGAACAATAAAAAATTTAATAACGTTAGAACATCTGCTATTTAATGAAAACCCAATATAAACATTTCAGAAATTCAATACTGAACGACAAATATTTTTCACTTTTCCTTTTCTCCCTGGTGTACAGTTGACAAATCATGTGATCCATTCGGTTTTACAAAATCGTTAAGGTAAAAATCTCCAACTGTAACGCCTTTACATCGCTAAATACAAAGCTGCTTTTCTGGATTCGAAGAATCTTGTGCTTAACAATGACAGGTGATAACGAGTCATATAATTAAAGAAATTTTTTGTATCTTTTTTTTTTTTAATTTGGTATTTACACCTCGTCGATGCCAAGGTCAGTAGAAGGGGGAGTTAATTGGTGGCAAGGAAAGGGAATAAATACAACCACAGTCTTTTGAGTGATTTTGGAGAACCATGAGAAATTAGAATCTGGATGGCCAAACGGGGAATTTAACCCGCGTCCTCTTGAATGAAAGGTAAGAGTTGAACAATCTGTTCGTATGAGGGATATATAGTTTGAGAAATTAGTGAGAATTGGAAGATTTTATTAACATTCCCGTTAAAAGCGAGTTTCATAAATGCTTTAGTTAGCTGTGACATTCTTTCAGTTCGCTGGATTATGAACGATGTAATCATAATTTTTAATTTTTCCGACAATTAATAAACAATATTATTTGCTTTTCTGTACAATGCTATCCACATTAGTATTATACCGTATTGCCAACGTTTGAGCTGTTTATTGTAAAATATTGCTTGTCAGCTCGTTACAAGACTAACTCTTTCAGGATTCGCAGAAATAAAACGATTTATTCCATCGGAGATAGATCATAAATTTAATCTTAATTATATATTTACTCATTCACTTATTTAATAACTAGCCAAAAAAGTTAATGTCGCCCTGACGGATTGTTATTTGTTCTACGCGAAATAGCTCCCATCAATTTTCTAGATTGAGGAATTTAATGTAACTTTTTTTCTGTTTAAAATGTAGCCTGAAGACAAAATGAAAGAAAGCTACCACACTTATTTATTACGCAGCGCCTTTAAGCAGATTTAGGAGAACAGGCGACAGAAATACTTTTCTATAACACCTGCACCATCAAACTTGATTATATCACATATCACACCACATGTGCAAAAGAAATATGACTCCGTAGCTTGGTTCACATATCAATTCCTCATTTCTTTTTAATAGAATATGTTTTATTGGTAGATCGTAAGCAGTTTTCCATGTGCGTCGTTATTATCCCCAGAAAACCTGTATAACGTGTCAACAGCGTCATTATCATTAGGTCACTCACACCTGCTGGTCTTTTTGGTTATAAATCGATTCTGTGTGATTCAACATTCGGATACCTTGCAACCAACGAAAAAAACCGTAAGTATGTAGACTTGAATCACGAAGATTCTTCCAATCTTTACGTTTTTGAGGTACAACACGAAATTGTTGCGTTGTTTGAAAAGTTATGACTCCTGAATTTTGGTAATATGAATATAAATAGGTAGTGAGCCCTAAACAGCAATTTAACCTAAGGCGTTAAAGGATATTCGTAAAATTGCTTTATAATAACTAGAGTTTGCTAATCGATAATATTTCTCACAAACAAATATTTTGTCGAAATAATATAAAACGGTAAATAACACTACAAAACGTTAAGATTCTTTGATATATTGTAACAGAATAAAGTACAACATTTTTTCAATATTTTGCTCCTCAACCTTAAATTAAAATGTTAAGAATGGAATTGATTCAGCATACTGTATGTTAATCGAAACGGATTACTTACTGCCAGTACAAATTTGTGGATTTCCGATTGTTTCCCTCTCAGATAATAATCTGATATGAATACATTCCTGCCACTAAGTTAGTACACTCATCTGCAAGGCTGTCAATTAGCCTTGTATCCGATAAGCAATATCGCTGCCAGTGATACTTGTTTATGAAGGTTAGCAGTATACATTGTGACATGAATTGCTTCATGTGACTACAACGTCATTGTCGATGACAGGCTCTACTCTGATCCGCCACCCCCGCGATGATAATTCGGCTCCCTACAAAATTGCAACTGGGCAGTGACGCACAGTAGCGATAGTCAAGCTGGGATCCTACTCGGACCACGTATTGACACTGAAAATTAAGTGGACGGATAAAGGACGAAATGAACGAGTTTTGGAAATAATGGGCAAGAAAAGAAGTTTGTGGAAGAGTCTTACAGAAAGAAGAGACAGTATGGTAGGTCATATTTTGAGACATGCAGGATTGGTTAATTTGTTAATAAAAGGAACAGTCGAAGGTAAGAACTGCAGAGGAAGACAGAGATTAGAATATATTAAGCAGATAATTGAGAACGTGGGCTGTAAGGGGTATGTTGAGATGAAAAGGCTAGCGCCACATAGGAAAGGATGGAGGACTACATCAAACCAGTATAGAGACTTATGACTAGGGTTCGGATCTTTATGACCAATAAATAGAGAAATATACAGGCAAATATAACCTTTAAAATGTGTAAATATGACCAAACAATGACAACATATGACCAACACTTAAATTTAATATATATCAAAACATTCTCAATTATACATCATTTATTTCATCTAGTAGTGTCGCTTTCATGTGGACAGCATAATTTGCTTCCGTGCACTCACCGCACCGATGGGAAATTAAATTTTAAATCGTTTTGTTGAAGTCACTTTAAGTTCAGATAATTTACAGAATAGAACTCTTTCATCTGCACTAAAATACTCCTCTCTAAATTCTCTTATGTAACTTCGCACTTTCAGAAAATTTTACTTTCGTCACGGCGGTAGGTCTACTTATTGATCCACTGCTGATTTAACGATGACTGAGGATATTTCACTGAGATTGGATTGACGCGTATCGACACAGGCATGCTTCTGCTGCATTGTCAAGATTAAGAGGCAGGTGAAAAATTACCTTTAGAGAGTGACAATAATGTATCGCTTTAAATCTTGTCTGGTGATAATTAGTTTTGTTTTTTTCCTCCAAATCTATAGCAGAAGTACAGTTCTAAGAATAATTGTCCTAATTTCTTCTCTATATCTAGTGAATTCCTGGTACTATTAAAAAACTACCAAAGTTTCCTCAAAATATGACCATATGACCATAAATATTATGGAAATACGACCAAAACCAGGAAAATGGTCTGAATATGCATTTATAAGCTACATAAAATACATTTAAATACAATCAGTAACGTTGAATCAGTGTTTAATTCACCATTTCAGCTCAAAATGAAAGATCCGAATCCTACTGATGACAGTAAAAAAAAAAAATATGGACGATTAAATACGATACAATGCACAGTATCGATGTGTTGAGCGTGGGTAAAATATGGAAGATCGTAAAATGTTATAAGTTATTTTGCACGAACGTAAGTAATGAAAGAGTTTAGGAACACGTCAAAAAGAACAGTCGTTGGATGAGTTTGTTATTTTATTGCAAAACCGAACATCTCCATCATTGCAGATTTTATTGCAGTACGAAATTTAGTTACAGCATAAATTTAATGTAACACACAAGATCCATTTTAATTCAATCATTATTATTATATCATATCAAGACTAGATTCCTCATTAATTCATATTTTAAATAAAGGTAGCTTCCGCTATTAAAAAATACGAATAATTTTTTTAAATTGAAAAATTAAAAGGGTAATAATTACAGCGCCCGTCCTGTTGGCACAGCTGGTTGCAGCACCTTGGTGGTGTGCAATGCTCATATGGGGTTAGGTGGTTCGATTCCTAGTGGTGGAAGAAATTTTCCTCACCAATACCGTTCCGGCAGGGTAGGAGAGATGGTAATGCACAATTTCTAATAATCAAATTATATAGCAAAGACATGGGCTAAACCCAAACCACCCCACAGTGAGTATCAAGTGAGAGCATAGGACACTGCTGACGGTGATTCGTGCATGGGATGGGGGCGTTCAGCTTGGAGACCTGCGGTGTCTTTGTGAAGAGTAGGCCTGAATCAGGTGGCACCGGGTTTCACCCTCTCCCTTCTTTCATCTCTCATCCACAACACAGGGAAAACTGTCAAAGCTATTCACACATACAACAATTCTTACAAACACTTTCTCATTGGGAAAGACAGTGAGAAGCCACACCTGTTCATCTTCCCAGAAGTTCCCACGCAAGGGTAAACATCCCCATAACAACCGGCTACGCCAAGACGCAGGCGAGGTGATCATAGAACAAGTAGAAGAATAGCTGTAGCTACTGGAATGCTGATAAACTGTTCTAATTATTAAGCTTTATCTGTAATACCAAAGTACTTGGCCTACAGATTTCTTAAGTATATTTAAGGTCACGGTGAGTAATCGATATGTTTTTCGAGCGTTCGATTCAGATCGGTTTTAGCAAGATGCACGTGATAATCTCTCAATATGGACTCAAATTCATTTAGCGCGCACTATAATGAAATATAGAAAGCACTGTTACACTATCATAAGTGCAAGACAAAATTACAAAGATCAATGGAAAAAATTTGGCTATGGTAAATTTATCAAAAGAAAATTATAAAAAGGTAATACAGAAAAAAGAAGACTGTATAAGTAATAGACACCACGTCTAGTACTAATGAGATCACGTTACAGGCAATGATCCGCCAGTAGGTGAATAACCTTTCGATATCCAGTAATAACATAATCGATATCGCATTTAAGTAATTCGTCGGCTCTCCTGTCGTTGATTACGAAGTTGCATCAGTGAGCCTACTGCAGATTCGCACTTCAAACAGGTTTCTGTGATCTCCTGTGCGTCGACAGAGATCTGTCGTGAACTTGAATGTTTTGGGTTCACACGTCTCTGTTAAATGAACGGGCTGAAAGAGTTCCAGCTGGCAATTCGTACAAGCAGTTGATGAATGGCGGCTAACTACCAACGGTTTCAAAGAAAAATGGCTTAGTTTATCCGCCCAAGTTATGTGGGCTATCGCAGTTCAAATTATATAGTTACCTACTGAAACCTACTCAAGTTTCTATATCTGACTCATGAACAATTTATTATTTCCTGGAAAGTTACAACATATTTTTACCCTGTCATTTAGCGCCACAGATGTTAGTATAGAGTGAACATAATATCTGAATCGAGAAATGGAAAGTTATGGAAAAATTTATACTAATTGTGATTTTTATTCGCTTCGGCTTGTTTTTTATTATTTTTAATTTTTTAAGAAAAATAATAGTTGGTTTATTGGTTTTTCTAATTTATTGGCATTTAACCTTCGGTCATACAGCCATACAAAATGAAGTATATCCTTTGCTGAATGTTGTCTTCCTACTTAGCCCAATGGAGCTTGCAGTCTTCACGTGTTTCTCTAGTTCTTCTTCGTCTTCTAAGCAGCAGATTATTGTGGAAACGATCTCTTCCAAAGTATTAGGTTGTTACTTCTCACAAACGCTAGGATTAGGCGATATACATAAATATTTTCACTGGCTAGTAATGTGTCATGTTACCTTGTAGTTGGATGCCCTTTTTTAAAAGTGATTTCATAAAGTTTGTGGTGTTGTTCCAGCATCTTTTTCATCCGAAAAACATGTGGTTAACGTCACAATCTGCATCTTCTTCACACCATGGTGATTAGATTGGTTGATAGGTGCGAGGGGAAAAAACCAAGGTTAAACCTTATCCTTGCTATTGTAGTTATTAGTCCTCTTGCAGGAGAGCCCTTTTCATGCCACTGAGATGTTGGTATCTGGGGGTTGTCGCAAACGAAATGTGACCTTTGAGTTGATATTTCTCCGACCATTGACGGTTCCACATTTTGCAAAAATATTTTTTAAAGAAATTTGTTTTCTGTTTGTTGATTTTCTTTTCTTTTTATGAATCATTTAAATTAGTCCCTGTTGTTTATGGATTATCGTACAATGCGATAGTACGGCATGTTAACATAATGGTGTTTCCAATTACAAACAATATTACAGTGCTGAAATTATTTCTGAATTATATATTTCTCCTGATAAAGTTACGGTACCTGGGTAAAACTTACAGTAAAATGAGCAGCTATATATTAACAACAGCATTATACGAATAACCAACGAAAGAATAAAACGATATTGAGTGCAAACAACTCGCTTCCGGAGTTTTATCAAGTAATTTCAACTTCACTTATTTCGAGAGAATAACGTACTTACTTTCTTGGTATGTCCAAATCTTATATTAATATAAAATTAGTTGTACAATTTCTACTTCAATTTATTGAAGCAATGTTCGATAAGGAAATATGCTGGATAAAGAGACCGGATGGTAGATCATATTTTGAGACATGCAGGATTGGTTTAGGTGTTACTGGAAGGAACAGTCAAAGGTAAGAACTGCAGAGGAAGACAGAAATTAGAATATATAAAGCAGATGATTGAGGACGTGAGTTGTAAGGGGTATGTTGAGATGAAAAGGCTAGCACAAGATAGGAAGGAATGGAGGATTGCATCAAACCAGTCGAAAGACGAATGATAGATTAAAATAAAATGTTGGAAAACTATGTTGAAGCAGTTTTTTATCTAAATCATTAAATTTTCTCGCACAATTTATTATAAATCAAAGAAAATTTCAACTAGTGCCCTTCTCTCTAGGTTTTGTTAAATGGTTCTTTCGTGTATCGTGTATTTAACTGACAAATATTAATGAAATTAGTAGATTCATCCAGTCAGTTTCCATAATGTTGTTTTTGTACCAATTTTGGAACGTTAAAACAATGCCATTAGATGCACTTCGATGTATATGCAAGAACATTATTATTTTTTCAATATGCTCACAAGTTTTCTAAATAAAACAAAACACTTCTGAAAAATACGAAAAGAGCACCTTTTATACCGGCTTAACATTTCAGCAACATGTCAGGTTTTATTTATTCTGGATCGGATATTAAATCAAAGTCTGTCACTCTTCATCTCTCAAATAAATTTCAAGTACAATAAAAATAATCTTTTAGCCACCAGTTGCCTGAGTTCGGCTGAACCATACCAACGCTTGAATTAAACTGACAACGAGTAGACAAAAGAACACACGTGACCCGTCACATTTCAACCTTCCACAAAGTTTTCTCTCAGACAACCAGAGCAGAAATTAAATCTGCACTGCCAGAACTGTAGGGAATGCTAAGCTAAATTCTCTGTTATTGCTGACCCGGCAAACGTTGTTTTGCCATATAAATAACTTTCAAGTAATTTATAGTGTATACAAAAAATAGCTTACTTATTGTAAGTATGTATGTATGTAAGAATGTGTATATTGTATGTATGTAAGAATGTGGTATATGCCTGAAATAGGCATGGAGCGCTGTGAACGATGAGGGAATATAAAAATAACAAAACGTCTACATTTTTTGCCGCTAAAATTGCTCTTTCTGCAAGCCACTCATGATTTATGTACTGTGTGTGTACATCGGGAAATATTTGTTCAATGAGAGTATCATGCGAATCAGCGATTGTGAAGAAATCGGTCGGTAATTTTACGTATCCAGTTTCATCTATAGCAACTTTTCCATCACCGATATCTAAGAGTTGTTTTGAAAATGTTCCAGCTGATGGATCTTGAAGCATTTGAACGCGCATATTTACTTTTAGCTGTAATTTTTCAACATTACGCCACAATGGAGATGATTTTAAGCAAGCGTTGTACTCATCAGCGTATGTTGAACTTGGAATGACTGGAAGTGTTTGTCTGAAATCACCTGAAAGGACCAATAGAGTTCCGCCAAATAGTTTGTTGTTGTTTTTAATATCTTTCAATGTCCTGTTCAAACGCCTCAAGCGAATGTTTGTGTGCCATAGTACATTCATCCCAGATGCTAATTTTACACCGTTTCAGCACGGTGGCCATGGACGATTGTTTCTTAATGTTGCATACTGCGTCAGGGTTATTCTGAATATTTAGTGGCAGCTTAAATACTGAATGAGCTGTTCTGCCTCCATCCAATAAAGTTGCTGCAATGCCCGATGATGCAACGGCCAATGCGATGCCATTATTTGATCGTATTTCAGCAAGAATTATCGAAATAACGAATGTTTTGCCAGTTCCACCCGGTGCATCCAAAAAGAATTACTAAAATGGCTATTAAAAAATAAGGGTTGATCGTAGAAGGGTGAAAATTTAGGATTGTATGTATTTTTGTATGTTGTATCATAAAAAAATAAAAAATAAAAATTTTGTCTAAAAAAAAAAAAATTAGGGGTGGACTACCCTTAACATTTAGGGGGATGAAAAATAGATGTTTGCCGATTCTCAGACGGCCAATGCGATGCCATTATTTGATCGTATTTCAGCAAGAATTATCGAAATAACGAATGTTTTGCCAGTTCCACCCGGTGCATCCAAAAATAATTACTAAAATGGCTATTAAAAAATAAGGGTTGATCGTAGAAGGGTGAAAATTTAGGATTGTATGTATTTTTGTATGTTGTATCATAAAAAAGTAAAAAATAAAAATTTTGTCTAAAAAATAAAAAAAAATAGGGGTGGACTACCCTTAACATTTAGGGGGATGAAAAATAGATGTTTGCCGATTCTCAGACCTACTTAATATGCTCACTAAATTTCATGAGAATCGGTCAAGCTGTTTCGGAGGAGTATGGGAACGAAAATTGTGACATGAGAATTTTATATATAAGATATACACGTGTATAATGTTCAACTACCAATGGAGGACTAAATTTCTAGTTTCATTTTCTCTGAATGGTCTTTGTAGATATAACTGAATGACCTGCACAGGATTACTAGAATCTTAGCTAAGATAAATTCTCTGTTATTATATACACGTGTATAATGTTCAACTACCAATGGAGGACTAAATTTATAGTTTCATTTTCTCTGAATGGTCTTTGTAGATATAACTGAATGACCTGCACAGGATTACTAGAATCTTAGCTTGCCAGAGGCAATGGCCACACTTGAAGTACTGTACTCTCGGCGACTGATATGAGTCTGGGAAGCCCAACGGTCAAGTGACCTCTGCGAGTAACGGCTGACTTAACCGGATGGAAATAAGAACTTTAGCCAGCAACTTCCTACCAAGCTCTGTCGGAAGAGGCAAGGAGTAGTTGCCGCGAGAGGTGTATGAGAGGAAACGGAACAGAAGAAGCGAGGAAGCAGAAGAAACGGAGGATGAGAAAAAAATTGCAATATCGGGCTAGCCGGCGGCATGGCGGGTTGCAGTGTGGCGAGGTGAAGGCGCTGGCTGCCGGCCTTTCAATTTGTCCAACTGCGCCGTGCAGAGGCAATAAGCGTTGATGAAAACACCAGCCAGATGACCGGAACGGCACCAGCGCGTCTGTCTGCTACATTGAGCATTTGGCAACGTTACCGGCAATTTCAGGTACTAGGTGAACCAATAACGGCAACAGGAAAGGGGAGGAGTAGAGAACTTGGGCTATTCTCTGTTGTGATACTGATGTGTCTACCACTTCTTATGTGGAATATGTAGGTAACATGCTGTGTACTGGCAGCTGTTATCGTCAGACTGCAGTTGTTGACCCTGAAACGATGACTCATTCTTCAGAAGGTTGCATTATGCGATCGTATATTGTAGGGGTACTTTCCCTACAGTAATATGAATTAACTTTAGAACCATAGTAAATCTTATTTATCATCTCTTTTGTATCTTTAATTGAAAGGGTTGAATTTGATAGGTACTCTAATTTTAATATACTGCAAGAGCTTTGATGATTTTTCAGAAACACAGGTAAATTACCATAATGAGATATTTGTTGATAATCGCCGGCAATTACATGCCTGGCCGAATTTAACATTAAGCATAACATGCAAAATTATATATGTGGCAAAGCAACGCCCAGAGCTACAATTAGCCAATTATGCAAGCAAACAAATGATGAACTTTACGTTAAATCCAACTTAAATAATCAATATTAAATTACATGAACAAACAATATTCAAGTTGCTTCATAATAACTTCGTGAACAACAGAATTCAATTCAGTTTGAGCTATGATGCTAATACGTCGGGCGCCACAAATGGTTCGTAGATGCCATTTGAAAAGAAAGTGAAAGACGGTATAAAGCTTTGAATGAACACAATTAGTACACACAAATAGGCCTTTATACTGTTGGGCCTGCTAGCTCAGTGTTTTTTTTTTTTTTTTTTTTTTTTTTTTTTTTTTTTTTTTTTTTGGCATTCGGCCATTCAGCCAGCTCCATGTGTTTTTCGTTTTTACAGTGTATAGATTTCATCCAAGTGTGTTTATTTTCTCTCGTTTTGTAAGGACGACACAAGACGAACACAACACTTAATTAAAACCACCCATGCCCTCGGCCGGACTCGAACCGGCGACCCCTGCAACGCGAAGCAAGCACGCTACCCCTACGCTGCCGGGGTCGGCAGCTCAGTGGGTTTCACTTATCAACTTTGAGCTTTGATGTTTCAAGTCGTCAACGGGTCCCTAACAGTTTCCTAAAATGCACAGGCTATGGCTTCGATGGCTAAACACATTACCAATTGAGTCTGCGGCAACTGGTGGCGTGTTAGGAGACGGCTCGGGGGAAACACTCCCTTATTCGGAAAACCGAACGCTTCTGGCTGCCAGATAGTATTCCTCAGCCTCGGCTGAAGTCAGAATCAAGAGCCAGTGTCCAGAGCAGCGTGCAGAAACCACAGTCCAGCACAGAATGCAGAACCATAATAGAATCTCGCAGCGTCTTCTGCTCGCAGCTCAACTCTCGCCCCGCCCTGCCAGCATCTCGGGGACATGCGAAACACAAATTTCCAGAATTTAGTCGTAAGAACTATAGTGATTGGTGCTGGAAAAGGTGGACCGAAGTCACATGCTATAGTTGACTTGCGATTGCTCCATTCTTCCCGCGGTTTTACCGCGTGGGTACAGCGTGGGAAGGCGTCCTAACAGTTAGCTTCTAGCGTCTATCTGCCTTGCTGGCACCTGAAAATGGTAAGCCGGCTGACTCGCCTTATTGCTCGCTCCCCATAATCCGGCACCGAGCGTGGTGGTGTAACGGCTAGCGTTCTGGCCTCGCATTCGGGAGGACGGCGGTTCGAATCCCCGTCCGGGCATCCAGATTTGGGTTTTCCATGGTTTCCCAAATCAGTCCAGGTGAATGCCGGGATGCTTCCTTCAAAAGGCCATGGCTGAATTCCTTCCCATTCCTTGCCCCCCATCCTTTCCCGTCTCTAAAGACCTAGTTGTCATAGGAGACGTTAAGCAGTTAAAAAAAAAAAAAAACCTAATCCGGCGCCGTGGTGGAACCAATCGTTGTCCCCCTTAAAGGACGGCTTGAAATAGCGACATTCACACAATTCAATAATTGGCTTGTTTTCACAGTGCTCAAATAAATGAATACCCACTTTGTTTAAATCTACAGTACTTTTGTACATTGAATAAATTATTTTTTAATACAGCACTTAAATAACACATTTATATATAATTGACTCCCGAGTTTTATCATTTTTATTCTGCTATTAATAATTCGAATTTGGAGAATTACACTACAATATTAAACTCTTCCATACCTTTTCTAGAGAAAATAAGACTTATGTTTTATAGGATCCTTACCGCAAGGTAATGATCGATCATTGAGCCTGATGGTTAAGCGGTAATGCTGGGGCCTGTCGTTACGAAGGACGAGGTTTCAAAATCTTTTTCGGCCATCCTGTTTTAAGATTTCAATGGTTCCTCCAAATTACTAGAGCAGAATGCTGGTAAGATTCCATCAAAAGGCCGTGACCAAATTACTCCTCCTTTCTTGCCCCCATCATATCCAAACTCTAATCACCCCGATGTCTGTGAGACCGAAAAAAAACCCCACACCTACCATGTTATCAAATCACTACCAGAAATGCCGAAACGGTTCTTGTAGATCAGACTGGTCGAATACCTCGAATATCATCCTTTTCCTTGCATCCAACCACTGTGTGGGAGTACGCAGCATGTTGTCACCTGAGATGGATGTGTGTGTTAAAAAATAAAGGATTGAATTGGGCTCTACACTTGCCCACGCATTTTATCATTGACGCAATCGAAGATACGTCGCGAACTATGATGATCATAGTTCATGCTGACCGAAACTTCTACGAAATTGCTCATCGCGTCGCCACTGGTCAGTCGTCTCGGCCGATACGAGTCAGCTGGCGAACGAGAGAAGCGAATGGATCTGATGGAGCCTGAGTAGAATAACAATTACTCCAAGGAGATGACAAACCTAACGTGAAGTTATGTCACTCCACAATAACTGAGATAGAAAGTGTCTTACGGCAATAAGTTACATCCGACCTGCTTACAACGGTAGTAGGCGAAAGGATGATACAACCAGTACCTCCTCGTTGTTAATGACATCTATAAAAATATTTATTTTCTCTGCAACGTATGTGGGTCTTGAAATGAGATAGAAAAACAAAACAGAACAGTCAATCACATTCTATGTGGGAAAAGAACTACAGACAGATCAAGGAAACTTAAAATAATTGGAATATTTAGAGGACGCACCAGGCATGAACTAGGAAGAAAGGAAATAACGAGATTCTGACTATTTTATCGCTTATACTCGTATTAGTATACTGTAGAATATCATATTGCTTTAAAGAGTTCTTGTCATTTAACGTAACGGAAATTTTAGGAAGCAACGTCGACTGACACAAGCGTTGGTAAAACAACATAAACCAATTTGCGTTTACAAGAACGCTGTTTCATCTAATGCGAGAGCTCCATGCAAAGAAATGAGTTGGACGGCGACCTTCGCCACCTGACCAGCTTACAACATAACGCAACTGCAGGGTTAGTAATTTCAATGTGTATAGTGATTGAGTAGTATTTATACCTGTCTTTTAAAACATGAGCCTTTAAAATATCAAATTTACGAGGAACCTAGATTGGAATTATTAGAAATAATAATAGCGGTAAGAATCAATAGGAGTGTAAGACTTAAATTATAACCATAACCATTCGATAAGTATTTTCTTATTCTTCCATCATTATGCTCCACTGCGTAGCGCTATATAACATAACTAGCAGACATCCCGGCGTTGCCCGGTATGACCTAGGTTGATTTACAAACACAGTAAACATTGGATTCCATAACAAAGGTCAGTTTTTTTGCACTTGTGAATCAAATTTCAAAGCAATCGCTCCATTTTCTATACGTATTTAAACGGCTAACCCCCGTTGTAGCAGAAAATAGATGGGGTTGGGGTTCATTTATTCCTGAAATAATTTTAGCCATCCTGTCACGGAAATCTGTAATAAGTTTCATCAAAATAACCTCAGCGATTCGTTCAGCAATAAAGACAATTATTTATTTCAGGAAATGTGATAAAGACACAATAAATTACGAAAATACCATTATGTTAACACTAAATGTTTTAAAAAGTTCAGTTTCATCTTCAAACATATCAGATATACATTACTTAGTATTAACAGCGAATTTAATTTCACTTCCAAATATCAGAGATTATAGCTGTTCGACCTGAGATCGTAGTTTCAAGAAGCAGGAAATTTCTCGGAAGGTTCTACACTAAAAGTTTTAAACAGTTAACTTTCATGTTCAAACTCATCAAATATGCATTATTTACTATCAACAGCGAATATAATTTCACTTCGAAACAGCAGAGATTGTAGCAGTGCGGCATCAGATAGTAAATTCAAGAAGCAAAGCAGATATCGAAAGTCTTTTTCATTATAGTTATTATTTTACACTTTACTTAGTTTCCTCTTCACATTTTATAAGACCATCTATGGTGTTTAAAGACTAAAGACCAAAATTTAAAAAGGAAACATTACATGCGAAATGTGGTTATTATTTTTAACGACGTATTTCGTCATTGTGTTTCAGGCATTACGTTCAGATTTTCATTTATCACCATGGCGTTTGTTACATTGAAGCATAAGACATATCAAACAATACAGTTGTGATTCTAATCTTGAAAACGGTGAAAACCCATCGAAATCTGCGCAGTAGTTTTTGAACAAATAAACCGGTTTTCATTTTATAGACTAGCAGATCCATTTTTCTTCTTTTCCCAAAATTTCTTAATTCTCTCGCTGAGATCCTTCCTACGTTCCTCCTCCGTTCTTGTCAAATTCAGGATTTACATTAAATTCTCTCGGGTAACTAGTCGAGTGACTCCATTGAGTGGTCGCAGTTTCGGCTACTATTGTCAGGTCATATCCAGTCTTATAAATTGATGGTTGTTGACCATACTAGTGAATCTATTTTGTATGATATTGCCTGGGATTCCAATTTCTTGGAGGTTCATTTCGATATGAAGTAGTAAATTGTTCTTCACTTTCATTGAGATGGCTGCTTCTTCCTATCCAGCACTAGGCCTGTTACTATCAGTCCATATTTTTGGTGGTCATCCTACGTCTCTCCTGCCTGTGGGATGGTGTTTGAGGATTTTTGGGCTCCACTCTGTCTTCATCTCGTACATGGTCTATCCAAAACAATCTGTAATTTTTCACAGATTGGAGAACTGGTTTAACTTTTTCCATGAGGATTTCGTTTGATCTTTTTGTGTCTCATAGTGTCTACCCATCTGATCATCTCATTAACAGCATCTCAGTGGTATTAGTATGCGTTCATCCCTTTTGCGGACTGTCCAAGCCTTGCTATCGTACAGTAGGGTTGATTTAGCCAGGATGTTATGTAGCCTGATTCTTGTGTGCCTCTGAACGTGCTATTTACTATTCCTGTAACTTTTTAAATTTTTGTTGCATATAGTTTTTTTAGAATCTGGCTGAGATTGAAATAGCAAGCTCTCGAATTAGTTTGGTCAGACTGTTGTTATTCATCTACAAATATTTTAAATGAAAGGATTAATGAAACAACTGACTCATGGTGTAAATTACTTTAAAGAAAGCATAACGATCGATTTTATTTGTTTGAATTAATGTTAAATTTCACAGTGATTGGGTTTTGAATAGCATGAGGAAATTTTCACAGTGCCCTGAAGCAACGCTACAGGCTTTATCTACTGCTGACAATTAAACAAATAATGATATCATCAAATCACCCGTAATGTTTACTGTCTGTGCCAGGTGGAATACGGCCATGGGTCGCCTGGAGCAGTGTCAAGCGAAGTCAGTTAGAGTTAGTTGTTATATCCCGGATTCAGGCAGACGATTGCATTGAAAATAGTTTTTACAGTAAGCGGGAATCTCCGTTTGGAAAAACGTCAGATTCAATGCCTTTATATTACGGTAAATTATCGCCAAGGTTTTTATTGGATTCCTCTGTACACCAGCTCTTGTTAAAAATAAATTTAAAAACTGGTGACGTCATTTTACTGGAAACCAGGATCTATTTCTTTTGCAGCAGAGTTTTCGCAAAAGTTGAGTAAAAACTTACTTTATTTTACAGTTTATTGTTTCCTGTACTGTACACAATTCACTTTCAGCACAAAAACTCGCAGTCGTAGCTTTGTGACGATAATGAAACACCAAATACCTAATCGCCTCCTTTCTGTCAAATGTGTTTGAAGATATATTACTTTCCACACATCATCTGCTTCATTGTCTTAAAAAAAAATAGAAAATTTTCTTATAGGCTGGTTAACTCCCACCCCACATAAAACAGGGTAAATAACTCTTTACACACCCTTAAGAATACATTTTACAAGGGGAAATAATGGTATGGTTTTCGAGATCCTGAAATAACAAAACCATCTCGGATAATGGTAGGCATATGTCATAGCCAAGTGGTGAGCGATATGTATGATACAGCTTACGCGAATTAAATAAGAAATTTCCTACAAAATCTCAAATATTATTTACTTTAATATAATTAAAGTTGAAATGGAGAGCACGCTCCGGTGGCAATTTCCCTACGCATCCATCTTCCTCCTTACCGGCATACAACCTACATTAGCCCTCTACAAATTTCAACTTTAAATTCTTTCAACTTTTTTGGTAAATTATTGATTAATTCTCTTGATAACTTGTTCCAAACCCTGACACACTTACTTAAAAAAAAAAACAGTATCGTCCTACACCCTTCTGCCAGAAATCGAATGCCAGCTTGTTGTCATGGTCATCTCTTCCCTTCCATGCGTTACTTTTAATTTTTACACCAATATCTTTTCATGCCTCAACACCAATACACGCTTTGTAAACTCCCATGACCCACTGTTTTCCAATGAATCCCATTCCAGCTCTTTTATCATATCTGTTACTGATTGCGTTCTGCGGTAATTTACAGAAACAAATACAGGAGCCCTTTTCTGCACCCCCTCTAACTCCTGTGTTTGATACCCAAAATTTGGGTCTCTTACTACACTATAGCATTCAAGGAATGGTCTGACCAAAGTTTTGTATCACAATTCCTTTATGTCTCTCGTACATCCCCTCATCACTCTCTATAAGTGCAGTATTTTGAAAACTCCGTACTACCTGTCCAAAGTGTGCTGCCGAGTTAAGCTTGTTATCAAATGTATTGCCAAGATATTTACATTTCAAGGCTTCAACAAGCAATTATTCCCCCACCTTATAATCATAATCAACCTTTAGTTCTTTATCTAAGAAGATGACTCTTCTTTGTATCTATCTTCATCCCATGTTTATGAAACCAACTAGATATCTTGTCCAGATCATCCTGCAGCTGTTTACAGTCCTCTACCGTTTTGATCCTTTTATATAGCATTATGTCATTTGCAAAAAATCTAATTTCTGTTAGTAAACCATCAACATAATTATTCATTGGAATAATGAATAGCAATGATCTCAATACACTACCCTGGGGCACTGCCATTTTTACTTCTACTTCTTTTGAAACTGCATTTCCTACCGTAACTTTCTGTTATCTACCTTTTAAAAAAAATTCTATCCAGCAAATCATATTCTCATTCACTCCAATTGAATTTACCTTGTTTGCTATTGTTTTATGAGTCAGTATGTCAAACGCCTTTGAAAGATCTAGTCTTACGGTATCAATTTTGCCTCCCTTGTCCATTTCAAGCGAAATAACTTGCATATATCCACCAACTGAGATTCCAATGAATATTCTTTCCATGTTTCCTACTTGAAAACCGCTTACGCTCCCCACATATATTGCTCATGTGGTTGCATATCAATCTCTCAATGAATTTACCTAGCACTTTTGTCAAACTAATTGGCCTATAATATAATTTTCTATTCTATATCTCACCCCTCCTTTATGTACCAGCACTACTATCGCATTTTTCCAGCCCTCTGTTAAGCAGCAAGTATCCAGACTCAATTTAAATAATAATTCAAGATAAGGTACAATGTTACATGCTGCTATCTTTAAGACATCTGTAGTTTTTTTTTTTTACACCATCCCCTTTGACCAGAATGCTAATATATTGTGACTTAAAGTGTTGCCAATACCACTTTTTGTTGGATATCTGTAACATATTGTCGTAGATATTCACTGTAACAATGATATCAAAAGTTTGGAGAATTTTTTCATCTAGTTGTTTCGTTATTACATGCCGATAAGGCTCGATTTTTTAGAATTTTGATTCTGTTTCCCTATTTACGCTTGTTATTTAATGACGCTACAAAAAGTTTACCAGTTTATGTGAAGTAATCCTAAAATATCCATTACCAGATAATGAAAAGTATCTAAAATTTTAATGATATTCTCAAAAAGGGGATGATAGTCATGTATATTTAAAATCATACAACATTTGTCTTACTCTTACTGTATTTATGTGGTAATGCTGTCTCAAAAAAATCTTATTTTCATTCAAAAGAATTATTACTGTTAATGTACGACAGTCAACTTACGCCCTAACAATCTACGGAAAATGAACTTAAAATATAATCCCGTTTTAGCAGTTAGGCAAAAGCAAAAATGTGATAGTTATAAAACGTATAATCATTTAGTGAACAAACAATGATAAAGACATATCACTGTAAAATCATATTCACTTTTCAACGCAAATTCATTTTAGGTAGCCCCCGTTTGTTGGTTCTTTATTATGTCAGATAGTGTATGCTTATATGTAAAAGGTTAGCACAGTCATATCGAAGTGATTAACTTTTAAAAGAATTTGCCCTAAAAAATTTCCGAAGTGACTGCATTTAGTTTTTAAATCGGAAATCTTCGAGTACATGCAGACACTTGATAACTGCGTCCCAGAATTGCAGCTGAAATCCAAAACAATCAAAGTATTCCAGTAAAGTTCACAGACAGAGATTCAATAACAGCCGTGTTAACCAAATTTATCGTTTGTTTTACTGCAGCTAATATTACACTATAACATGCACGATTTTTTTCGTTTGAAAATATCAAATTATTATGAATCATCGTGTTTAGTTTTGCTTACATTTTAAACTTGATTGCATTTAGGTACTAATTGCACTGTTATAACGGCATTCAATTACCTTTTAGTACAAACTCACTAAAAATTTAAATCTGTCTACTTCTTTTTTGCTTTTTTATTTTTGAAAATTGTGAATTTTCTGGGCGAAATAATGAAACATTTTTTATAACAAATTCATGTTAGCTAGGTAATATTGGTGAACGTTATGTGACGACAACATCTAAGTTCCTAAAAAGAACCAGCTTTTTTAATAACAAATATTTGTTGTAATAAAGTTGAATGAGCAAGTTTGACGAGTGTACTTCGTTAATGTCACTCAATACATTTAAATTTTCAGGTCAGCTTTCCCTATGAAAGGATTATGAAAAACTGGAAGAAGTGCAATTGGGCCTCAAATCATGAGGTATAAACGTATTTGGGTCAGTTGATTGAAGTATTGCGGCTAATGCATACATTAACAGTTAATTGTTATGTTGGTGACATTAAATTAAAAGAGTGCAAGCTGAACAATTGTAAACATATTGTCAAATAATTAATGGATCGTAATTTTAGTGACAGCTTTCGCCAGTATTACTTCTTTCCCTATTGGAAATAATTTTACATTTTTAAGATACCGGTACCACAATGATTACTCTTCCGACAGTGGAAAAAAGTTAAAAATAAATAAATAAACAAATAAAACCAGTGGGTACTGCTTCACAGGGAAGTAAAACAGATTCTAAGCGGAAAAAATTATAATACATTTAGAACTCTTTGGCATGGAGGTTGTTATAGCAGGATTAGGACTGTTGATGAGGAACTTAATAACGCATTGTTTTTTTATTATTTATTTATTTAACCATCCAGGCATTTATCTGGAGTGTTTTCGGGATACCACGATAAACCGAAATCTCTATAACGTAACAGAGTATCGATCTGCGTAATCCAGAATGCAACACTGCTGTCGCTGTCCCACTTAACAGGCTATGTAAGTAACAGACCTTACCTACCATGCAATTATATCGTCAGTCTTCACCAAATCATGCAAGAAGGTTTCTTGATGTCTCCTCTGGGTTCGACCAGTTTGAAAGAAAAATTAGAGGTAAATTGCACCGACGCGGCGCGAGCTAAACATTAATGCAGAATCGATGTACGTTTTGACGGCCTGTGTGCGTTAATACTTGCTATTGTGTTCAATTATCTCCATCGATTTCCCTTTGCTACCAGGCGAGGGACTGTCGCAAATCCTGTAATTAATGGCTTAGTATTCACATAGCTCAAAACAGGGCTTCTAACTATCGCAGTTTTAATCCCTTACAATTGAATTCAAGTCTGGATGATTCAATACACCTAGTGAAATTTATTAGGTGCTTTCATCTTACAAATACGACAGCAGGATTCTTAATGCTTAGAAATGGAAACTGAAATAAGGCACTGCCGGAATTTTCTTAAATTATATATATTTGTTTGTTACAATATAAGCTTTCTTGTATATGTAAGCCAGTCTACCAATAAAAGAGCAAGAATGCTATGTTTAATTGCTTTAATATCTCCCTTCAAAGTACGTATTTCCAAAATTGAATATTAATAATAAAAATAATTAGATTGTCATAGAAAAAAGTTTATTTATGTTTCAAATATAACATTCATATTTTCTTCTGGTTTTCTTCATTTTGCTTTGTCATATTGATTCTCTCTTCGAAGTACAGAATCAAAATTGTCTGTTATTCCGATAATTGTACAGACATATCTTCAGAACCTCAAAGAGAAATGATCGTTTAACTTTGCTAGACCAGATGTTTCAAAGATATCATGTATAGATGTATTTTTTTTAACAAATGCATCTGGCACTTGCAACCGCTCAACAAACAGTTTTATTGCAGGTATGTACGTATTTCAAAGGTATTCTAGCGTGAATATTTCGATGAAGACGAATGCTTTGATAAAATTGTTTTATACTTTTTATTATATTCCATGAGATCTACGATTCCAATAATTTATTTGGAGGTTGAAGAATTCCGTTTTCGGAACCTAATGATTAGGATATTTATTTTTTATCAAATACGCTATTTGTCTATTGAAATATTATTTAGCTACTGTCAATTTGACAAAAATATCATGGACACTTTATAAAGTTTATGGAGATGTTATACATGACGGTAGGACGCAGTCAGCTATGAACTTTGAATTATGACACCAAGATAAACAAAAAAGCGCTCACAGTATACAAGGGAGACCAGGGACAAATTGCGTGCTGACATAATGAGTCTGAACGATGAGAGCGAAGCGGGCTGGCAACTACCAAAAATGTAATGTGATGTGTCTGGGCCGAGTGTTACTGCACCCTCTCGACCAGGCAGGGTGCCTGATGTGAAGCATAAACAGGAAGGCACACATTAGTCAACCGTGGGGACCGCCATTACTCGGGAACGTCGTTCAGCGCCTCTATCGGCAGGCGACGAGAACTTCGTAACAGATTGAATTGCCTAAAGCTCGTCGCTACCATCAACAAAGTTGTATCACTTTGTTTTTCTACAGAAATATTTCCACTCATCCTAAGAGCTACGTCAAAATGCCGTATGGGTACGATATGGATGATGCTTGCTAAATACAGTACAATGTAATACATTCATTTTCCATAGAACCCAGCATAAGAGAATGGCTATGTGGGATGTGGAAAGTTGTCAGTTTACAGATAAATAATTGTATAACAAAATAGATAAATACACCAATAGATGTATAGTGACACTGCACATAAATATATCAACTACATTTCCTCAAACTACTGGTAATTATTTAGTAGATACCTTAGAAATAAATTCTTCGACGGTGTTGATGGAGTTGTAAACATTTTTTTAATTTTTTTTTTAAATTACTCTTTCCATCTGCCAGATATTTAAGAGCTGTAGGGAGCTTATTGAAGGTGAATATTGTGCCCGTTTTTGAACAAATAACAATGACTTGTAATCCGTTTGAAGATCATTTTAACTTCTAGTTCCATAATTGTATATTTTTCTCTTTCTTTCATCATAAATTCGAAAACTATTAATTAAAGTCCGGAACGTTTAAGTTGACTTATTCAGCGGTAGCAAAACGAGCACAATTTAAGAAATCCGTCGTTACCTGGAGGTTAAGATGAAAGGGAGGGGTGGTGTAAAAGAGTTACTGTGTGTTATTAATCCGCACTGACGATCTGGTATGATGGATTCATATGATAAAAATCGCCGGTTAGAGTCCAGTGTCGGGCATTAGTGATTTTAGTGTTGCGCATCAATTTGACATTCGAAAACAGTTGATAATGATAAAGTACATATTTTGTTGATGATACTGAAACAGTGAAGCTAGTTTAATGGACCAAATTCTTTTAAAAAGAAAAACCACCTCTGTAGGATCAAATTATTGGAAAAGATTATCCCACCTGTACTAGGAGTGTCACCGAAGGGCATGGGAACAACTTTACCAGAAATTAGTGGTCTCTTGGTAACGGCCTCAACCACCATAATTTCACAAGATGTCTGTGACACACATGATGACTGAATGATAATATTCTATTTCATACTCATTTATTACTATTAGAAACTATGTTCTGTTAGCTATTAATTGTGCTCTACAGTGTTACCTTATAGTTGTGTTAAGCATTGATTTTTTTTCTTTTTACCTTTCTCAGCATGGAGCAGTTTCGCGATGAGAAGATCCACTTTAAACTGCTATTGCAACTGTAAACTAATTTCCCACTATTATCACTTATCAGAGAGGATCTAGGAAAGAGAAACTTAATATCTCCATGTGACTGTAGTACATATCTTCTTTATCCTTCCGTTTCTTCTGCTCATGTGACAGAGGGACAGAATTTCTTCATACATTCTGTCAATAAGGCTGAAAGCGCAGGTCTGCGACGAACTGCGAGAAATGTTTTCAAATTCCGATGAAACAGATCTGTTCCCACCAAATTGAACTTTCAGAATTGTATCCAAAACACATTGTACCTGTTTTGAACTGGTACCGTAAGGGTTGTGAGTCGGTAGATGAAGCAGCCGAAAACACGCCTTTTAAGTATGTTACCAACTATGAAAGTGAATCCGGGAGTCGTATCTTCACAAAGATGGTCAGGGATGAAATTTAGTGGTTCTATTGGTATTGACGTTTGCTACATGCTGACGTAATAACCATGAAAATTGTGCTGTATGTCTTAAACCAGTTATACAATTTAAATAGAAAAAATGGGCACAGCACTATTTAATCTTATGTTATTTCTGACCAGTAAAAATCATAACATAAATAGGTTACATGCAATTTTATTTTATTTTTCATCTACAACGTTGGCTATTAGCCAAAGATTAGTTACGCTGAAGAATATGCTTCTGGCTGTGTTGTGTGTCTCAAAATTACCCATTTACCTAGTGCCCAAATGTAACTGTACTCTTAAACATTACTAAATCACAATAACGTAGGAGAGGCATAGCACTCCCATCGTGATAGACTGTTGGCATAAGCTTACAATTTGCGCAATTAATACCTGAAATATTTCAGTCCAGTAAGAATGATCTGCGGATTTTGTTATCAACAGCTACAGCAAAGTGCATTTTTGGAAGTGGCAGAGGGGTTATAATGAACTCATTTATTCACAATCAAACGTTCATGTATTGCTACGAACCTCCAGCATTACACTTTAGATACGTTGCAGCAATGTGCTGGCGTCTGGGAACAGTGTCTATCTTTTCAGCTAATGTGGCGTCGTTGAAGCTAGAAGCCTTCATCATCTGCACTCACTGTCTGCACAGAAGAGCCGCAGGGCTTTTACGTCTGTCGCCTACAACGATCATCACTACTAATGTCCTCTTCAAACGCAACCATTCCGTAACTCGGTCAAGTTACAGCAGGGTCTCTTTGGTCTAAGCATCCCAACAGACCGAGAGTAGGATCCCGTTGCGAATGCTTCAAGGTGTCTTAAAATGTTTAATTTACTAATCAGTTTTCTTTGGAAGAGAGTAAGGAGAGCGTCCGTTTAGTTTAATCAATCGCTGGCCATACATTCGTCCAGCGGATCCTCATAAAGTTGAATCCAATCTGGACACCCTTTGACGTCACAGACAGCCACCAAAGGAACTAGTATTTCGTTAGATTGTGACAAGTCAGAATAGACTTATGATCATGGAAACTATCGTCCCATATCTATAACATCTGTTTGTAGTAGAGTTATGGAGCATATTATATGCTCGAACATTATGAAGTTTCTAGATGATAATAATTTGCTTACAACAAATCAACACGGATTTCGGAAGAAAAGATCATGTGAAACACAGCTGGCCCTATTTACACACGACGTAATGAAAGTTATCGATGCAGGTACACAAGTAGATGCAATTTTTTTAGATTTCCAGAAAGCCTTTGACTCTGTGCCACACAACCGCCTTTTAGCGAAGCTTCGAACGTACGGTATATCGGATCAGTTTTGTGAAAGGATAAAGGATTTTCTAACTGGTCGGTCGCAGTATGTTGTCGTTGAAGGAGATAGTTCTTCTAATCTAGATGTTACATCGGGTGTACCTCAAGGAAGTGTAATAGGACCAATTCTTTTCTTAATTCTTATAAACGATCTCGGAGACAAAGTGAAAAGCCTTTTTAGATTGTTTGCTGATGATGCGGTTATTTATAGGGAAATAAGAAATTTGGCCGAATGCTTAGAAATTCAGCGTGATCTGGATGTTATTTTGGCTTGGTGCGCTGAGTGGCAACTTAATCTAAATTGTAAAAAGTGCAAGACAATGAGCATAACTAACATATAGAATCCAATTGTTTAGAAATACGAGTTAAACAATACAGTTATTGATATGGTCGATTCTATGAAATATTTGGGAGTAAAAGTACAAAGGAACATGAAATGGGACATTCACATTAATTCGTTAGTAGGTAGAGCCAATTCTAGGCTGCGATTCATAGGTCGAATCTTGATAAATTGTAATCAACAAACAAAGGAGATAGCGTACAAATCTCTTGTGCGTTCACATTTAGATTATTTTTGTGCCATTTGGGACCCGTTTCGTAAGGGGTTGATCGAAAGTATAGAGAAAGTACAGAGAAGAGCCGCTCGATTCGTGACCGCTTGCTACAGTCCTTATGAAAGCGTCACAGAACTGATTAGTAGACTAGGCTGGGAGTCTCTGGTAGATAGACGACACACGTTTCGTTTAAACTTATTGGTAAACATGCGTACTCCCACTTTCACTTTTGAGTGTAGTGAAATACTTCTTCCACCAACATATTTGAGTCGGAAGGACAGGAAAAATAAAATTAGAGATATAAGGTGCCGGACTTATTCTTATATGAATTCTTTTTTCCCTCGTACCATTAGGGATTGGAATGCACAGAAAAGAGATTAGCTTTGGTGCTGAGCACCCTCTGCCACCCACAATTTTGTGAATTACAGAGTATATATGTAGATGTAGATGAATAGACTTTGAATTGAGGACACGGACGTACTATTCCTACCACTGCAAACTTATGTAAATGATTCGTAATCGGATCTACGAAGCTCATTCTCCTTTGAACAAAACCCCCGTGAAGGGCTGAGAAATGTTTCAAACTCTCGGAATTTTAAGGACTTAATCATTTTGACTACAGAAGCAGCTGAGGCACAAAACATGCTCGTAAAGAAAAATATGATATACATACTCACTTACAAGCCAAGTAATTCATCTACCCAGTTCAAGCAGCAATGAATATTTCCCTTTGCACCGTCTACCGGGCTAAGTTGCTGTGTACCTATCTACCAGTTGTATAAATTGTACTTGTTGTTGGAACCATGTTAAAACTGGTTGTTATTGTATCAATCATGAAATTAGTGCTGACCAACCGTGCTCGACTGATGGATTTTGGTATCTAAATAAAAATAAAATAATGACACCCTGCTGATATCTCTTCTTACCCTAGATAAAGGTACCAAGTTTTAGGTAATAATGCTACTCGTAACGAAGCTTATAGAAAGTACACTATTGATGATCAGATTGACTAGTGGTTTATATTCCTCTTAAAATTTGTTATTATAAGCATTTTCTTTAACTCTTCAAGTGACAGAGAACGTAACCAATGTAACCAGTCGACGATCAGCTATTAATTCAAATTTATTTATGAGAACGATGAAAGTATTAAAATCACACTTCTCCTAAAAGTGACCAAAGGACTTGCAAAAACTAATTGCTAGACGATAACCGGGCGAATCCGTTCTAGAACTTGAATGCCTACCCTCAGCGAAACTTCTAGAAGATTAAAAATGCGTCCGCCATCCCAAATACGGGTAGTTTTAGCTATTTACTGTTTCAGAATACTAAAACTTTCCGAAGGTTAGTACAAAACATATATTGCATTATTTTATTTTAAAACTTGTTAGTAATGATTAAAACATTCCTACACTTATTCATAACTAGTTTTTAGCATATTCAGAGTATATTACTACATTTTAAAACATTTGTCTTCCATAACCCGCATTGTTCCTTAAAGTCATAGCGACGCCTTACTTGGGGTTAGCTGGTTTCAACCATCGGGTCTTGACCCGAAAGGTAGCTGAGAAGTTGGTGCACAATTCCTAATTGCCATATTTTATTCTGGGTTAAATCTCAAAACTCTCCGCAGTGCGTATGGAATGTGGACATTCGACACTATTGACCTTGATTTGTCGGTTGGATGGGTCAAAAATCGCGGCGGTATGTGTTTCCTTCGGAAGAATAAGCCTTATTGGGTAGGAACTGGATTTCGCCGTCTCTAAGCACAACAGACACTTTACACTGAACACATGCATTATCACAGTTATCCAAACTTTCACACTGGGCAAGGCAACGGGAAAACAACCTGCTTAAATCTCTCTGCAGTGTAATGTTCCGTTTAAAATCCGAAACATCATTTTATTCATACCAAACTGTTGAGCCCTGGAATTTTAAGTATGGAAATGTGGAATACCACCACTGAAAATAAACGCATCGAATTAACAACGGGAAAGCGTGGAAGCAGGAGACTTGTCGGAACTAACAAATTACGACGGGAGTCAAAAGCATTCACATGCACTGACATTTGAGGAGACCTGTATATTTCACACACTCTTTGAAGATATATTTTTTCCGACGGTTAAAAATCTGTAAATTTTTGAATTTTACTTCAGTTTTATTCAAGAATTAAAATTTCGTATATCAGATTAGGGATGTCGATTCTTTCCGAAGAAGTTCTATTATTGAATAGATTCGAATCTAAATCTGATAAATCGATTCGTAAAACACTTGAGGTATTTTAGAAAATCGGTTTTTTTCAATTTTCTTTTCGAGTTCGTATTTTCAATATAAATTCAATCATGGAAAACAAAAAGGACAACATAATAATGGATCATTTACCATTTTTAAACTGATTGAAGTTTTTTTTTTATTACAACGAAGTCGGAGTATCAGGTATTCAAAATAACATTTATTTTTCAAACTTATTTGTTACATTAATAGTACGGTTCCCAGTACTTAGTGTCCAAGCTTTTCAGCAACAACAGTCTGCCCAGTCTACTAGAATCCAAGTGGTTCCGCTCATCACTTGCGATGTTGCCGCAAGTCACTGGTGACCCCACGAAACAGATATACATCATGACTGTTGACTAAACGTGATGATAAATGGAATTTTTTTTTTTTTTTTTTTTTGTTCGTATAGAATAATACTTCAGATGTTTTATTAATACACTATAATTTTTTAATAGCACAACACTTTTCAAGAGATAGAACAAGTTCTACATAATATTTGTTTTACAGGAACACACATATCATTTATTGTGTATTTGTATCGTCTTCAATTTTCTATATATATACTAATGTAAGTGTCTGTCGTTAATTTTAGTGTGCACTCTTTTCGAGGCTTGATCTTTGTACTTCACGGTCTTTGATGAAGCTTTTGGAAACGCGCTGTCGCCATTTCCATCAAGAATAAGGGTGACTGAAAATTTCTGGTGTGGATGAAAAGTAAGTTACGGGAAAAATGGTCGATAAAATAGAAATGAGTTTGGATGACATATTCAAGTCATCGAAGATGTCGTCTAGAGATGGTGGTCGTGGAGGAAGAGGTGGCACATCTCGATTTTCAAGGGTGAAATATCGATTCACTAGCTCAATTCTTCACTATAAATCGATTTAAAAATTGATTTTTTTTTTAGTCCAAAAAATCGATTATTTGATTAATCGATCTCAGATCGCCATGCCTACATCAGTTACCTTATATTACGTGACCTGCGATGCATTGTCATTTTAAGTTCCGGTGCTAACGAAGTACAATACCATACGAGGCAAGTAATGTGGCATTATAGTTATAAAAAGACAAGACTTCGAAGGGAGGAAAATTGATATAAATGAATGATACTTGTCGCCATCGCTAACCTCGCGACCGTCTGTTAGCTCGGTACCACGTCAGAGCAGGAGAATGGAAGCTGTGTTCTTTGGCGACCACCGGGCCGGAAAATTCTGCCCCGGTGTCCGTCCGGCCTACCGCCCCGGGGCCTGAGGGACGCACGGCTGCCTTTATCTTGAGAAACATTGTTCCACCAGCCGGCGAACGGCAGTCTCAAAGGCAAGGTTGGCGGCAAAACAGCACACTTATTTTTATCTTTTTCTTTTACTTCTCCCGCTTCGTAACAGCAACGGTTGTTTGTACTGGAGAGCACAGTGCCCACACTTGCAAACACTAAACATGAAAAGCGTTGTTTAAGAAATGATCCAAAGTGTATTGAATAAAAATTTAAGTAATAGTGGAATATATATTATTTACTGGATATCGACACTGCCGAGAGAAACAAGTAGTTAAGAACTAAGTGCAAAGAGACATGAAATTCTTTTCTACAGGTTTTTTCCCCCTAGTCTTTACTTCTCTAAAGGTGCGTTCCCACGGAGCTTGCTAGGGAACTCCTTTCACCTTTCCGCATATGTTAGCAGGGACGGCGCACCTCACTCCACCGCCACGCGGTAGAAGATGAAAGGCGTCTATCGCCCACCACGCGCCGTGGGAATGCTCTAAGATCTTGCGGTCATTTTTGCAGATAGAATATGGGACAAGGAACATGAAGGAATTCGGCAATTGCCCTTTTTTAATGCGAGAAATACCGACATCGGATGAACGGACAGGGAACCATTGTCACACTACACAGCAGCACAGCTAAATCAACTGTCTAAAACAAGTCTACTGACAATAAAAATTTAACCACAAGCTTACATTCAAGACAGGTAGTACAATATCACTCCCGACGGTTATTGAGTTAACACATGAGGTAATACCGGGAAGCAAGGTGATATCACAATTCAGATAAATACATAAGGTAATACAAAACAGATACGACAAGAAAACGATCTCCTACAAAACGAATATTAGATATTACACACTCCTGGAAATTGAAATAAGAACACCGTGAATTCATTGTCCCAGGAATGGGAAACTTTATATACACATTCCTGGGGTCAGATACAACACATGATCACACAGACAGAACCACAGGCACATAGACACAGGCAGCACTAGTACCGTGTATATCCTCCTTTCGCAGCAATGCAGGCTGCAATTCTCCCATGGAGACGATCGTAGAAGTGCTGGATGTAGTCCTGTGGAAAGGCATGCCAAGCCATTTCCACCTGGCGCCTCAGCTGGACCAGCGTTCGTGCTGGACGTGCAGACCGCGTGAGACGACGTTTCATCCAGTCCCAAACATGCTCAATGGGGGACAGATCCGGAGATCTCGCTGGCCAGGGTAGTTGACTTACACCTTCTAGAGCACGTTGGGTGGCACGGGATACATGTGGACGTGCATTGTCCTGTTGGAACAGCATGTTCCCTTGCCGGTCTAGGAATGGTAGAACGATGGGTTCGATGACGGTTTGAATGTACCGTGCACTGTTCAGTGTCCCCTCGACGATCACCAGAGGTGTACGGCCAGTGTAGGAGATCGCTGCCCACACCATGATGCCGGGTGTTGGCCCTGTGTGCCTCGGTCGTATGCAGTCCTGATTGTGGCGCTCACCTGCACGGCGCCAAACACGCATACGACCATCATTGTCACCAAGGCAGAAGTGACTCTC
Organism: Vandiemenella viatica; assembly: GCA_031002005.1. Lineage (NCBI taxonomy): Eukaryota > Metazoa > Arthropoda > Insecta > Orthoptera > Morabidae > Vandiemenella > Vandiemenella viatica. The sequence goes on from JARYHS010011408.1 coordinate 236,917,448, forward strand.
ATCACTGAAGACGACACGTCTCCGTTCGTCCCTCCATACACGCCTGTCGTGACACCACTGGAGGCGGGCTGCACGATGTTGGGGCGTGAGCGGAAGACGACCTAACGGTGCGCGGGACCGTAGCCCAGCTTCATGGAGACGGTTGCGAATGGTCCTCTCTGATACCCCAGGAGCAACAGTGTCCCTAATTTGCCGGGAAGTGGTGGCGGTGCGGTCCCCTACGGCACTTCGTAGGATGCGACGCTCTTGGCGTGCGTCCGTGCGTCGCTGCTGTCTGGACCCAGGTCGACGGGCACGTGCACCTTCCGCCGACCACTGGCGACAACATCGATGTACTGTGGAGACCTCGCGCCCCACATGTTGAGCAATTCGGCGGTACGTCCACCGGCCTCCCGCATGCCCACTATACGCCCTCGCTCAAAGTCCGTCAACTGCACATACGGTTCACGTACACGCTGTCGCGGCATGCTACCAGTGTTAAAGACTGAGATGGAGCTCCGTATACCACGGCAAACTGGCTGACACTGACTGCGGCTGTGCCCAACCGCTGCGCAGCTAGCGCCCTTCGACGGCCAACACTGCTGTTCCTGGTTTGTCCGCTGTGCCGTGTGTACAGCCCTCTCGTAGTGTCCGGAGCAAGTATGGTGGGTCTTACACACCGGCGTCAATTTGTTCTTATTTCAATTTCCAGGAGTGTACAAGACTTGTCAAAACAGAGGCAATATTCGGCTCCGAATGCCTGGTATTGAATAATAAAATGGAGGTTGAGGAGTGCGAGAAAAGCGAAGTAAATCCTGACACCATTAAAGAAAATACGGTATTTAGTGATAGACGAAAAATGAAGATGTATATCGTAGATATGAAGACGAAATGACACAAAAAAGGCTGAAATTTTGTGGACACCTTCTGAAAATGAGTGAGATTAGGTTGACAAAAAAAAAATCAACTACATCACTAAATTGAGGGTGACAACAAAATCGGTTGAGGAGACAAGAAAAGATATGAAAAAAGTTGGAATTCATCCAGATAAGATAGAGAATCAAGAGTTCCATGAATCATGAACAAAGGCAAACTGTTCTGAAGTAAGTACCTCAATGAAACCAATGTGGGAGCAGAAGAAAAACCAAACCAGCTGTCTCCCTTGTTCCAAATTAGCCCAAAATCAAAACAAGAGGAAACGTATTTGGATATGATAATTTCAATCAATTAATTACCGTCAAGTGAAAAAAGTAAACAGCTTACTTAAAGATTAAAAATCGATGTCGGGGATATTCACTATTATCTGTTACAGAACAGTAACTGACTGCGAGCTGAACTGCTCTCTAGCTCGAACGGATTGAAGATACCATATTGGATAGTTGTCGGTGAAGATCTTTAGATCGTGTGTCAGCCCCAGGATGCTGTGTGATCACTTCGACCGGCAAAGATCTCGTTCATTTGCGGCGTGATGAATCGCATACCTGCAGGCCAAGCAATCGGCCAAGGCAGCAAGAGTCTCGTCCCATCTTGCCATCAAGACTCCACGTTCTGCACATGTCATATTTGAAATCGGTCCAAGTAGGAAAAAAAGTAATCTGAATCAGGTAGTGACAAATTTCTTTCCCATTCGGGATTACCACAAGAAATCGAAATATGGTACTGTACTCTCATCAGAGATAAACTTGGTTGTACTGATAGTCCGCCATCAATCTTCTATGGACAATCGTCTACAGTTGGTCGCGCCTGAAAATCATCCTGGTTTTTATTTTTTTATTTTTTTATTTTAATCGTTTGCTGCAGTCCTGTGTACCGACTCGCCGGGTGTAGAAAGATGTCGGACTGGTGGCTGAACCCATCATGCATTTTCATATTAAACATGAAAATCGGCTTAGTAGACACCTTGTCTGTCTTTGAATATCACCTTTCATACAAGCGTAGACACGTTTCGTGAAGGATCTAAAATGTTTTAAGCATCAGTACCGAATAGCCCGTTGGAACATTATATAGATGCATGAAGAATAAATTATTCATCCAATTGATAAAGCGTAGTGATATTTAATTATGTATGGAATGAAATCATATATATGAAAATAAATGTTTGTATGTTTGTCTTTTATGCGTTCCTGTACCATCCGATTACAATGAAACTTTGGTAAATTATTCTGTTTATTACTATTAAACTACACAGACGGAAAAAAAAATCCCAACACCAAGAAAAAATTATTGTAGAGTAATGAAATTTGGACAATGCATTTGTCAAGTTAACATGTTTAATTGATTAAATTTTCAAGATCACAGGTTAATTTAAGCTCAAGAAAATGCATTTCAAATGTGAAATACTGTTAAATTAATAGCCGGTGTAACCTCCAGAATTTTGAATGCAAGCCTGCAAACGTGAATGCATTGTGTCATACAGGTTTCGAATGTCACTTTGTGGTATGGAGTTCCATGCTTGTTGTACTTATGCTGTCAATACTGGGACGGTCAGTGCTGGCTGTGGATGATGCTGGAGTTGTCGTCCAATGATACCCCATACGTGTTCAATTGGAGACAGATCTGGTGATCTCGCAGGCCAAGGTAACATGTCGACACTCTGTAGAGCACGTTGCGAGACAACAGCGGTATGAGGGCGAGCGTTATCCTGTTGAAAAACTCCCCCTTGAATGCTGTTCATGAATGGCAGCACTACAGGTTGAATTACCAGACTGACGTACAAATTTGCAGTCAGTGTGTTTGGTATAACCACAAGAGTGCTCCTGCTGTCATAGGAAATTGCTCCCCAGACCATGACTCCAGGTGTAGGTCCAGTGTGTCTAGGCCGCAGACAGTTTGGTTGCAGGCGTTCCCCTGGCCTCCTTCTGACCAACACTCGGCCATCACTGGCACCAAGGCAGAACCTGCTTTCATCAGAAAACACAACAGATCTCCACTCCGTCCTCCAATGAGCTCTGGCTTGACACCACTGGAGTCGCAAACGGCGATGGCTTGTAGTCAGTGGAATGCACGCTACAGGGCGCCTGGCTCGGAGCTGTCCTTGAAGTAACCGATTTCTAACAGTTCGTTGTGTCACTGTGGTACCAACTGCAGCTCGAATTTCTGTAGTGCTGCCATTCATGAACAGCATTCAAGGGGGAGTTTTTCAACAGGATAACGCTCGCCCTCATACCGCTGTTGTCTCGCAACGTGCTCTACAGAGTGTCGACATGTTACCTTGGCCTGCGAGATCACCAGATCTGTCTCCAATTGAACACGTATGGGATATCATTGGACGACAACTCCAGCATCATCCACAGCCAGCACTGACCGTCCCAGTATTGACAGCACAAGTACAACAAGCATGGAACTCCATACCACAAAGTGACATTCGAAACCTGTATGACACAATGCATTCACGTTTGCAGGCTTGCATTCAAAATTCTGGAGGTTACACCGGCTATTAATTTAACAGTATTTCACATTTGAAATGCATTTTCTTGAGCTTAAATTAACCTGTGATCTTGAAAATTTAATCAATTAAACATGTTAACTTGACAAATGCATTGTCCAAATTTCATTACTCTACAATAATTTTTTCTTGGTGTTGGGATTTTTTTTTTCCGTCTGTGTATTATTACTATTTCTTTACACTTCTTAACTCCAACTGTTTCCTCTACTACCATTTCTTAAAATGTCTGTTCTTCCTGCGACATTAATTATTCCTCAATTCGCTTCTTAAGTCATCAGTTCCAGAACAAGCACGTTATGTATTATATCCTTATATACCGGTAAGATGTTTGAATTGCTCTTTGCAGATTTTTTTTTTTTTTGGTATGTTGGTATTTAGAAAATACCAAAGTTATTATTAGTATTACCGTAATACAAATAATATTCTATTTTAAAAATTTCTGATATGTTACTAGAAATTAGCAAGAAGTGCGTAGTTTGGTTGTATTATGTAACTAAAAACGAAAGTTCACGGACCTAGAAATAGGAACATTACTGACGCAAATTAGTTAAGCAGTCTACGTAAATTAAATGAATTGTAGCAACATAAGTATATAGATTAATGTGTCATCGTAATTCTGCTTTCTGGATGTCTTTGTTACTTACTTTCAGAATCTTATCATTCATTCCTGTTGCGACAATTTTTTCGTCTACACTGTGAACTACCTGAGAAAATGTGCTATAATAACTACCATATTTAAGTATTTAATTCTACTTCATACACCGTTCATATGAATCAATGTTTCCGAATTTTGCCGTACTTATATTATGTATAAAAATTCTGACTCGAAATACTAGTGTCTTTAACTTTCTGCCATGTCTCCAATCTTCAAGAAAAAATTTGAGAGAGGTATGATCCAGATAGTGGAGATTTTTTTACACACACACACACATATATATATAAAGGAAAGGTAAGAATGAAAAGTCTCTAGTTTAATTTTACTTCTGACATTGAAGATACAACACACATGAAAATCTCAGTAAGGTCTAAGATTTCGAGTCCAGCACTCTAAACAAAATCAGTTATTTGTTACCACATTACGGTCAATAAGTAGTTTACCATCTGTGGATTGGGCTTATTAAATCTGGCAACTGTAAAATTTTAAATTACAAACCCAGTACAATAAGCAAATGAAAATTAATCCGAAGGACACATCCAAAAGGAGAAAAAAAAAAAAAAAAAAAAAAAGGAAAGGGCTAAGTATTGAGCTGATGGGGTCCGGTTAGTGCCGCGGAATGTAATCAAGCTCTCAAAACGGTCAGAGAGAACGCAAAAGTAAAATAACAATTTCCTTGAAGAGGAAGGATATGGCGTGTGGCACGGAGGAGCTTCGTGACGGCTGAGGCCTTTGTTGCTCTTGTGCCGGAATGAGTAAAGAGAGAGAGAGAGAGAGAGAGAGAGAGAGCGAGTGACAGAGGCGGCAGCGTTGAAATTCAAGCCCGGCAAGTGCTGAGCACAAAAGGAAACCATACGGGAGTGTTAACTGCGTCTTTCTTTGAGTGCGCTATGCGCAAATGTCGCGACAGTGTCGTGAGCAAGGAAAAAAGTCCCGCCACGACACACCGAGAGTGCAATACACAAACAAGGAACAATGATTATTTCGCAACTAAACTTAACAGAGTAAGGTGTATCTAACGTGACAATTAAGTTTTTCCCGGCGTATGGTAGACAGGAATTCTTCACGGGTCTTCTGCCGGATAAGATCTTTTAAACACGACGTTTCAGCAGTCACCTCCACTGCCTTCATCAGATGAAGGCAGCGGAGGTGACTGCCGAAACGTCGTGTTTAAAAGATCTTATCCGGCAGAAGACCCGTGAAGAATTCCTGTCTAAGGTGTATCTAATTTTTTCATAGTACCCAAGCTGTTAAACTCGTTTTAGATAAATCCACGAAATCTATAATGGCTTTGCATGGGTGGAATAAAATTGTCGATTGTCAGCTAAAGACGTGTAATCTTTATTTTTGTTACATCTAGGCTCCAAATTCTAGTCAGTAAAATGGACTATAGTAGGCAATACGCCCCTTATCCGGCTTAGCGGTAGATGCTGGAAAATGAATTGCTTTGCTCATATTTACCGCGGAATAATTTAAGAAACACATATATATGTTCCTTCCTGTTACTTTGAGAGGTGGTTTTATTCTGCATTCACAATTTGATCGAACTGTTCTATGATTATGCAGTCTCCAGTTTAGTGTGCAGACAGTCACACAACTTGCAAAAGTTTTCTTTGCTGTTTGAAAATATGTATTACCTGTTGTTACTTCCGCAGTCTTCCCTATGATATATAGACAGGTATTGTTGTGCAGAAAGAAATCTTCTTTGTTGCTTGTATATGTTTATTACCTACTTTTTTAAAACACTTTATATTAAGTGGGTATTGAGGTGTTACACGTTTCTGTGTATCTAATTTCTTTATGCATTATTTAATATTCATTAATTAATTTTTTATCATTGCGATTTATTATTGGGCGTCAGTTGGGTGGGATAATTCCGTTACAAGTATGAACTGAATTTAACAACAGTAACTCACATTTATTCACGATGCAGTTATGTTAGTAGAAAGAAACATGGTTTATTTTGTTTACCAACCAAAAGTAAATTACATAAGAATGGCTTTAGTGAGGAATAATATCTTTATAAACAAACAAAATAGTCGGACACGAATGTCAGCGGATGAATGGCTAACATTTTAATTCACTGACGTCAACACTCTTGACAAATTGGCTGGTATGAGTCTCTTCTCTAGTGATTTCGCTTCTATTGACCGTTTCAGATCAATGAGAGTAAAATTCAACGTCTGCATTGAACATTTTAGTCGTCGTTTCATCGAAAGTCACGGTACAGCAGCTCCTATACTGAAAAACCTCGGTAGCGTCATCTATAGCTCGTTCAGTTAAGAGAGGCGGCTCAAGGTCAGTCTGCTCTATCCCCACTCCACTGCCCATACTGGTGAAGGGGATATTTGCCATTCGCCCGCCTGGATATAGCGTACGGCACAGAGAGGTAGGAGGGGAGGTGGCGAAAAGGTGAGGACCGGGGTGAGGGAAACATGACCTTGAGCCGGCAGTTCAAAGCGAACTAGGTATAACACAGGGTGCTGTTCCGATGACTCGTTGCTCACAATACAACTTTACAATAACTAATTAGTAATTACACTTGAGTTCTGTAATGTGAAGTATGTTCTTCATGGGGAGTTAGTTAAAATACACAATTTATTTAAGAAAATTAATATACAAGGTAAAGCTCAAAATTACTTTCGGGTAGTACGTCAACGATTGAAGTGACTTTCATATCTTACACTTCTTATCATCAAAATTACAGCAAAGATTTTAAAATTAGTGGGAATCACAATTCATTATCTAGTCAAAAAACATATTTGCGAAATGGATAGGAAAATTGGGCTCACAATATGATTTCTTTTTTATACTTTTTTTAAAAAAATTATTACTTAATCAGTATACAAGGTTATCATCAAACAGAGGTTCCGTGTATGAAAATAGTAAAAGCGCGCTGCTCGGTGATCATGTATCTCCTCCTCTAGACCCGGGCCGGGAGCTGATGTAGGTTCTCTACCAGATTAGCACCTCGGCGTCTCTTCGACTGCCAAGCAGTTTACAATTAATGATTTATGTCACATCAACGAGCAAGGTGGGTGAGCGGTAACACTCTGGCCTTATTTTGGGGAGGACGGGGGGTCGAATCCCCGTCCGGGCATCCAGATTTGGGTTTCACATGGTTTTCTCGTCCTCTTATTGGTTTCCGTTATGAAAAAAATGATGTCACAGTTTGTGGCACTATCAACAAATCAATTCAGGCGAATGTCGGGATGCTTCCTTCAAAAGGGAATGGCCAAATTCCTTCCCGTTTCTTGATCCCAGTCCGTCCTCGCCTGTAGTGATCTCGACGTAGGAGAGGCGTAATTACATAAGCAAATAAGTAAATGAAGGTTAATGAATTTCCTTCTTATTAAAATTTACAATACTCATTTATCTCAGATGTTCAGATTAGAGCAAAATTTTACTTTTTATGACGTTGAACCAGGATGAACATTCTTGTAAAAGTTTCTCACACCCGAAGAATGTTTACCGTTTGTAACATCACAGTTACCCTGCGCCGACTGCAAAGTAGTGCCTGAGAAACGGATTAACACTTTTTTTTTTTTTTTTTTTTGATTCAATCTGTAACTGGCCGCCGCAAGAGTCATATCGGATTGTCGCGAAGCGGGGCTCACGTATCGAAAGCATTGGCCGATACAGATACTGTGCGATGTAATTTTAGTGTGTGGACATTGTTTAAGAAGAACTTGATGTGGTCGACAGGAATAGTGAGCGTAAAAAGTGAAGTTGGAACAGTACTGATACGAACTGTGAATATTAGATTGTGATGGTAGATAACTTAGTTGAAAGCAGAAACGAATGCTAATTTTCCTTTCAAGAATTTTGTTATCTTTGGATAACGAAGATTCGACTAGCTTTTATCTTGAAATTTGGTGGTGGCCAAACCAGTTCGTGAGTGTTAATGTGCTTTATCAATAAACTTGTCGTGGACAGAATTATTTATTAATGAATGTAATGACTTTTTATTAATTACTAGCAGAGTCCCGGTGTTGCCAGGTATGATCTAGATTGATTGGCACACACAGTGAATATTGAAGCTCATAAGAGGGATTCTACGATAAAAGTGGAGCTGCAATTTGATGATGGAATCCCATGTAACTCGATGAGTCAAATTGAAAGTAAAGAATAATTTTTTTTTATATCTCGCTTAGTTCTCGAGATATCATATTTCAAAATTGACGTGGTTAGATTGAAATGCAGCCTGGACCAGAAGAAAAATTTCGCCTTAGCCAAATTTAATAATAGTTTCGTATGTAACTTGGTGAGACAAATCGAAAATAAGGTGTAAATGTTTTTGATATCTCGCTTAGTTCACAAGATATTGCATCACCAAACCACTATATCTACAAGGTGTAAATGCACTATAGGTGTTTTATTTTCTTCCTAGTGGTTGTTGTTGGGTTGAAATACAACCTGGTCCAGAAGAAACGTCACCATAATCACAAGGAACTATAACTGATGTTTGACATGTTGAATAGGGTGGAGTGATTTTCTTTTTTTTTTCTTAATCATTTTGGAATACCTGTAAAAACTTGCTCTTCTAACTCACAAATATACACACAAAATTTTATTTAACACTTAATATATTTAGAGGTGCCCCCAACTTCATTAATATTAGAGAAATTCGCGAAAATTGGTAAAAACATGCATTCGTCTTATTTCCGCTAAATTATATTCTAAACGTTGCCCTGTTCATTTATGGAACACAAATTTAACCTTGAGCCGTGTTTGTCGATGCGGGGTACGCGGGGAGGTTATTTCACTACTCTCATCAAACGTTGTTTGGACGCCATTTAGCGAACACACGCGCGCGGATTATTATTATTTTATTTGTGAGACGCTTCGGTTTTAACGGCTGAGATCAAGAAATACAACTCATGTAAGTAGTATTTATAGTTTAATGTTGACAGTTAATGTAATCCAGATCGAAATAAATTACTTTCGATTTGAATTTATACCTATTATTTTTATTCTTTACAGTAAAATGTCTCAAGTCAAAACTCGACAAACGACGTCTTGTCCCGTATTTGCTTTGCCTTTATCTCAATTGCCTACTTATAATGAGGTTATGAAATATTATCTATTCATTAAATATGAATTAAAGACAGACAAAACAACAAAGGAGCCGACGGTCCATGACATATCCGAAAATTGGCTCAAGAAGTATTAAATATTTGGCAAAAAGCTTCGCTGCCAACAGTAAGCCGTAAGAGAGTACTACAACTAATTCGTGCCTACCACGACAAATATAGAAGTTTAATGAAACCTTATCATGGCCGTCAAACCATCATAAACTATCAACAGAAAATTAATACATTTACAGCTGAGTCTCATAGATTAATTGTATTTGCAGTTGCAAATGCAAACTTATCTCAAAGTGGTCTTGTTCGAAATACAGTCGTGTTCCCAAAGATGAAATAAATTTTCTACTCGATCAAAGGACAACAAGAAAAATGATGATAGGTGGTGTAGATTTAGCATCAACTATAAAAAATAAGAAAAAACAAGAAAGAAAACAAAAAAGTTCATTGCGTAACAGAGAGATTATAGATTCCGAGATACCTTGTTGTTCTCGTTCCTTATCTAATGATGTGACATTGGCCATCGAAAGTACCAGTGCCAGTTCCAGTAATAGCGAAGCTTCTAGACCAGATAAAATTCCATTTGCGCCACCAACAAAAAAGAAGAGGTTAAATTTACCATCGTTAGCTCTTGCGTGCGATCGCACTGGAGTTTCTGACAGAGCCGCTGCTATTATAGCTTCTTCTGTGTTAAAAGATATGGGAATAATTTCTTCAAACGATACCAGTGGTATCATTGATCGATCTAAGTTGCGCCGTGAGAGAACTAAAGTCAGATCAGCTTTACAGAATGCAGATTGCGATAAAATCATACGTGGTATTTATTTTGATGGTATAAAGGACAAAACTTTGGTTAGTATTCAGAAGGAAGGTAAATTTTATAGAAAAAGAGTTACAGAAGACCATTATGTCATTTTATCGGAGCCAGGAAATGACTACTTCGGGCATGTCAATTGTGAGTCGGGCACCGCCAAAGGTATTAAAAGTACTATTATAACTTACTTAAAATCTAAATCGGTGAAACTCAGCGAAATATCTGTTGTTGTTTGCGATGGAACTGTAGTTAACACAGGCTTTAAAGGTGGTGTCATTCGCTTGATGGAAGAAAAACTTAAAAAACCATTACAGTGGTTTGTCTGTCAGTTACATTCGAATGAATTACCACTGCGACACCTGTTATTGCATTTGGATGGAAAAACTACAGGGCCTAAGTGCTTTTCAGGTCCTATTGGATCCGAATTACAAAAATGTGAAACTATGCCAATAGTAGAATTCACTGCCATTCCGACAACATTACCTGTAATTACTAGTAATGATTTGAGTACAGATCAAAAATATCTATACGATATAATGACGGCTATAAGCGCTGGTTATTTTTCTTCCGATTTAGCCAATATAAAACCTGGGCCTCTCAACCATTCTAGATGGCTTACAACAGCAAATCGAATTTTAAGATTATATGCTACTAAGACAGATCCAGAAGAAAAACTGGTGATATTAGCAACGTACGTGATGAAGGTTTATGGTCCAATGTGGTTCACAATAAAATGTAATCCCTCGTGTATAAATGGAGCCAAGCGCCTGTGGCAAACTATTAGACTGAGTCGCTATTTGAATCCGGATTTGAAGAAGATAGTTGACAAAGTAATCCAACGTAATGGATATTTCAGTCATCCAGAGAATGTTCTTGTCGCCATGCTCGGAGATGACATAGAAAGCATACGTGAGCTAGCATATCAACATACCTCCAAAGCAAGATCAGAAAATGCTCCAGGACTTCGAACGTTTAAAGTGCCTGCTTTAAATTTCCACGCCGAAGATTATACAAAAATTATTACGTGGCAAGACTTTGAAATAACTGAACCACCGCTGACTTCCAATTTAACGGATGGAGTCTTGAAATCGATTATCAAGAGTGGTTTGGGTACAATTCAAAATAAAAAATATTATACATGCCACACACAAGCCGTAGAGCGCTGCATCAAATTAGTGACAGAAGCTTCAAGTGCTGTTTGCGGAGAACATAAGTGAGACGGTTTCATTAGGGCAAGACTGCTTTCACGTCAGCAAATGCCACATTTCGATACAAAAAAGCAATTTCATGTATAACTAAAATTACACATTTTTATCTTGTTTCTTTTAATAAATAAATTGTTCGAAATAAGTTACGGCTCTTTTAGTTATGGTATTTCCAAGTAATTATAAATATGTACAGTTATGATAGCCCTGAAATTCAGGAAAATACATTCATTGAACAATCTGATAGTGAGATAACGAAATGTAAAAAGTAGTTATATTTACTGATTTTCAATTGTGTTGGGGCACCTCAAAACATTGGACTAGATTAACAAGATTTCGTATGTTCGATTTTCTCATTCAAAGGCAACTTTATATCGCTATGCCGTTGAAAAAAAAATTTTTTTTATTTTTTACTTATATGATCACTCCACCCTAATGTTGAATCTTGAAAACCAAGTGAGATATCAAAAAATGTTATTTTTTATTAAAGATTTTTTTTTTTTTTTTTTTTTTTTTTTTTGCTGAGTTCTATAAGAATTTACCATCAGATTTTGGCGTCACGATAATGATAGAACTTTGAACTTGTGAATTAAATTTCATGTCAGTCGCACCATTCTTCTATACGTATTTAAACGGCTAACCCCCTGTGTTGCAGAAAAGAGATGGGGTTGGGGTTGATTCATTCCAGCAATATTTTTAGCCATGATATCAGGAACATGTGTACTAAGTTTTATCATAATAAACGCAGCATTTCGTGCAGCAATAGAAACAATGTTTTTCCCATGAAATGTAGTAAAGACAGAATCTTCATCAATAAATTACTAAAAAAAAGTAACACTATGTCAACACTAAAGGTTTTAAACAGTTCAATTTCATGTTCAAAACTTTCAGTTGTGCATTACTTACTATTAACAGCGAGAATACAAACATCAGAGATTGTAGTAGTGCGGCCTCAGATTGTAACATCAAGAAACAAAGAATATATCGAAAGATTTTTTCATTGTATTATTACAATTAATTTAAATATTTTCCACTTCATGTAGTTTCCTCTTCGCATTAGATATAACTATGTATGGGGTTTAAAGACTAAAAACCAAAATTTAAGAAAGTAAACGTTACATGCGATAACATGGCTATTATTTTTTTTACGATGTATGATGTAAGCATCGTATTTCTTTTATTTTTTGTTTCAGGCCGTACGTTAAGATTTTCATTTACCACTCCTGCGTTATGTTACGTTGGAGCATGAGATTCTAATCTTTAAAACGGCGAAAACCCCATCGAAATCTGCTCTGTAGTTTCCGAGTTTTTATACTTCAAATATATCCGGTTTTCGTTTTATAGATATAGATTCTCTTATTTGCTGCTTAGACGTGGCTTGCTTTCATCATCTGGCGACCGCGGCATTAACGAACTACATTAATCAGTAAATTAATTAACTACAAGGCGTCTTACAGAACTTACTAACGGTGATCAGCCCATTCTAAAGGACACAAACGGCTTACACGTTGCATTTGAGATGAGGCATCGCTCAGCTATGGTCAACAGACAACTTTCTTTGTAGGCGCTCTCTGGACTTGCGTGCTGCAGATGACTCTGCGAGGAGGCATTGGCTCTGCATGCGTCCAATGAATATGGTATATCAATTAGTCCAACCGACCCGTTGCACTTACTAGTTTACTTTTAACTGATTTAATTATGGGCAATTCTTCGTCCCGAAGGTCAGCACAGATATATCACCGGCCAGTCCACGGACACGCAAATTTCCGCCAGTTTCTTTTAACACACGGTAATTATGTCATTTGGTCTATTGCAGCTGCACGCAGCTGGATAAAGAAAAAAATGTTAACACGCATGTTATAAACTGTACCCTTTCCCTCGTACTCTTGAATCGTCCTTTTAATAGCTACTCAAAGAAATCATCTGACTCTGTAACAAAGCCTAAGCACTGCTAGAGAAGTTTATACCATCCATAGATTTATTGTTTTCTTGATGTCACAAACATAATTCCGTGGATCTGCTCACTGACGAACGATACTGTTTTATTTCGCACAGCAACATTCCATCCTTTGAAACTTGAAGAATATACATGTTGGATTTAATACCAAACACGAAAACTCCAGGGAAAACTAAATTACGACCAGACAAGGGATTCATGACCTTGGGTGTTTCTCATGCTGTGGATCTATTACCAAGCCGCTTGGAAGGCCATGAACCTAACGGCACGTATGTTCATCCAATTTTTCTTTTTAAGGGTAATGTTTAATTTTATATATTGTTCGATTAAATGTGATTTAGGGCGTCGGATTTCTCTTAAAATTAATGGTTCAGTTCTTCACCAAAGATCTCGACAGACAGGAAACACAACAGTTTAGTAATCTAAATTGCTCTGTTTTGTATAGTGTGTGTTCCCAAATAAAGTAGGATAATACGTCGTGATTTTTACGATATATATTTAATATTCTTTAATCCTGAATTATAATTTCAAAAGTGAGTGCAAAAACAGTATTAATACTTGCCCTGTGTAACTGATAGAATTACGAACAGACATTTTCCTCTGTATTAAAAATTAACATAAGGTTATTATAAAATTATTTCGGTATTTTAATAAAACAATGGTATGAAGTTAACGGAATTTGTAAGTTTGATGGCACATTCGTGTTTTTGACCATGAGTAAAAAATTATCTTAATACTTTTCTGTTGAAACAATTTTCATAAACAGACATAATATTACGGGCAACTGAATATTACAGAGTTTTATTATATAATAATAGATTCCATAGTTTCTGATAATAATGCATTTTTGCTTTTTATGTATTACACATAAAAAATGTTTCATTTATGTGAGCTGAAAAGAACAATCTTTTACGGAGAAAGGAAGAAATGGTGGCCGTGTTATAAAAAGACTTTAAGACCTTTTATGAGGGTGTAGTTGGTGGATGTAATGCTCCCTATTCTCTTAGCTTAGTTCTGAATTAACGTGGTCTCATGCTTCGGTCACTGCATCCTCAATATGTTTCGTACCAAGTAGCCTACACGTTTCACGGTACTTCGAGTAGACGTAGAGATGTTCAGCTGTGATAAGAAAAGTCTGGGGGTTTTAAAATAACAGTCGGTTGTTCAGAGACCAAGCCACTAGATGCACAGGTGCTGGGAGCTTAATTAAATAAATGTTGAAGTATCGTCAATACTCTACTACTTCTTCATATTATATTCATATGGGTATTCCGCCAGCAGAAACAATCGTTTCAGCTAGTATCAAAGATTAAAGCGATGGGTAGTAAAACTTGTTTCTAGTGAAATTCCTGATCGAGGAACGGGAACTGCTGCCTCCATATACGAAATAAACCATGCCATCTTTTAATGAGCTTCTATTTAATTGATTTTATCTTTACTGAAAGGCGATTACTTGTCATACGTTTCAAATCATCTACTAAGATGTTCTGATGCTTTTTTCATGTGCATCAAAATTAAAACTGCTACTACATAACGTAGTAGCAAAGATTTACAGGAAACGAAAGGGCAAGGACTTCTCTGTAATGTGCAGTTCGCTCGCTATAAGCTGTTTGCTTTTTCTGCTACCAGGTATACTTATGTCGACTGCAAAAAACGACCAGATACTCAACATTTGTTGCTTTCAGCTATTTTATATGTTAATTACTCTTTTAGATTGCACCATTAAACAAGCACGAATGTTAGCTCTCTTATAACTGTGTGTGAAACAGCCTTTATCTTCTGAAAGTATTAACTACTGTGAATTCGGGTCGCGCTGAATCCTCGATGGCAATGGTGAGTGAAGAAAACCTTGCGTTTCAAAGAGAATTCCAGCTTGTTTTCGCGTCTGGTGTAATTTGTAGCGTTTACTTTCTATGAGCCAGCCTTTCGGCCGTTGATCCACTACTCTCTAACTTATTGTCAGATTTATTGCTGGAAGAAAAGTCTATTACTCTCATCCCCTTATATATTCGTAGACTTGACTATTCTTTAATTATAATTAATCTCTGTAACCCAATGGAAATTACACTTTCACGATAGTGATTGCCGTGAGTAGATTTTAAGAATGTTATATGTGGACCACAACACTGTACCAAAATGATAGTGAACTTTGATGGGAAGGAAATAGGAGATTTTGAAATACTGAAGTGGGTTAAAAAACGGTTGGGGTTACATTGTGCGAAATGAATATGTTTTTGGAATGACTGTTGAAGAACTAGGTTTATCAGCGACCTCTGTAAAGAAAGAGGTGGAACAAAGTATCACGCTTAAGGAAACGTATGTAAGAACTTCAGAGAAAACAAAATTTAATGATTTAAAGTAACATGAGGATTATTACATAAGTCTGGAAGTAAGGTTACACAAGAGATCAACAGTCGAGAAAAACGAAAAAAATAAGCCAACTCCAACTGGAGGCAAGACCCCATAAATTTTTCGTGCTTGGCAGTTAATAGTTCCATATCGAATATTTTCAAGAAATTATTTATTGCTGTGCCATTTTCTAATAATAATTTTCTATATAATGGGATCTAAACGGGAGTAGACTATGTGCAGTTGGAGGAGACCTGGGCAGGGCTCACAGCTGGGTAATTCAGCATGGTTTGAAGATATTAGGTACACAAATTAATAATGGAAGGTTGTATATGCCCGAGCGTGGTGGGTGAACAGTTAACGTTCTGGCCTCGCATTCGGGGAGATAAGGGTTTGAATCCCTGTCCGGGTATCCAGGTTCGGGTTTTCCATGGTTTCCTCAAATCACTCCAGGCGAATGCCGGAATGCTTCCTTCAAAAAGGCCATGGCCGAATTCCTTCCCCTTCCCTGTACCCAGTCCCATCCCGCCCCTAATGACCTTAGCCGTCGACGAGTCGTAAAACCCTAAGTAAAATAAAAGTTGTATATGACTATATGGCGGGGAGGACTTGGCATAAGAATTGATAGTAATCTCACTTGCGAATAACACTCTGGATGGGTGATAGGAATTTTTTTTTTTTTTTGGTGTCATCAGTCTTCAGACTGGTTTGATGCAATCCTCCATCCCTTTCTATCCTGTGCTAACCTTTTCATTTCTACATACCCCTTACAACCCACGTCCTCATGTATCTGCTTCATATATTCTAATCTCTGTCTACCTCTACAGTTCTTACCTTCGACTGTTCCCTCCACTAACGAATTAACCAATCCAGCATGTCTCAAAATATGACCTAAAAGCCTGTCTCTTCTTCCTGTAAGCTTCTTCCATAAACTTCTTTTCTCACCCATCATTTCCATAACTCGTTCTTACTTTGTCTGTCCACCTAATTTTTACCATTCTTCTGTAGCACCACATTTCAAATGCTTCAAGTTTCTTTCTTTCCGGTATTCCTAAAGTCCAAATCCTTTATTTATTGGTGCTGAGGTGATCTATAAGATAAACGAGAGAACTGAATTACCGCAGAACACAATAAATAAATCACACGATAAAGAAGCTGAACCGAGAGTAATTAGAACACAGAAAAATGTTGAAAAGAGTTCTGGGAGACAATTAGACGTATACTGGTGATGAGGCATGGGAGGATATTATAATAGTAATTAGGAAGGGAAAAGGTGACCACGGCCACAAACAGGTACTGAATTTCAGGCATAAGGTTGTAGGAAAACATTCTTTAGTAGGTAAGGGACTCAGAGATTGGAATAAATTACCGATTAAGAGTTGAACAAATGCCAAAAACACTAAAAAATTAAAAAGGCAAAAGTGGATGTGTGTGGAACTTGCATTCAAAGAGTTTAAGATAAAAACATGAAATGGGAAAATATATATACAGGAAAGCTACCGATGTGACGTATGCGACATCGCATTTAGATTAAATTAAAAAAGAAACCGATGCTAAAATCAAGAAACGTCAACATCTGGTCGAATAACTCATCAGATAATTCAGTTGTTGTTTAAGCTACAAATGCCAGAATAATGGCAATGCTGGAATGCAGCATACCGCAGCGTCGGAGTCGTTCCGTAACGCCACGGAATTCCGTTCGGCCGTCTCAGTCGCTCCGTCACCAGACCGAGGTCGTATATTTACCCATGCGGACCCGCCAGGCTCCTCGTCCGCTTCCTCCCCGCACCCTCCATCCCAAACGCGACCACTCACCGTTGGTCCGTATAAACAGAAACACGACGAGGACCCTTTGTAGTGTGCTGCAGGGTAAGACGCAGTGTAAACAATCCCTTCTCCTCCCCAGGACGTGTGACCCCAGACGGGCGCGCCCGAGGGAAAACAAACTCTCTCCCTGTCTCGGCTGGGTGGTAGCGTGAGGACTCGCACCTGTAGGAATACCACTGGCGGCGAATATGCAGCGCTTAGGTAGTCGCTGCAGACGCTAAAGGTTCACAAGCAAACTCGACAGTTGTTTTACTACGTTGTACTGGTTAATGGTACAAATGCAATGTTCACTACAGACACTGAGTAGAAAAGGGGTGTTGATCCACATCTATATCAATATCTATACTCTGCAATTCACAAATATTGGAGGTGGCCGAGGTTACTCAGCACCAATCATAATTCTGTTCATTCCAATTCCGAACAGAACGAGGAAAGAAAAAATACATAAAAGCATCAGTACGCCACCTTATTTCTCTAATCTTTTCCCTCCTGTCATTGCGAGCTAAATAGGTTGGCGGAAGAAGTATTTCATTGCATTCGTAAATTAAAGATTTTCGCATATTCTCCAACAAATTTAAACGAAAACGACGTCGTATGACCGAGAGTGGTGGGTGGTGAACGGTTGACGTTCTGGCCTCGCATTCGGGAGGACGCGGGTTCGAATCCCCGTCCGGGCATCCAGAATTGGGTTTTCCATGGTTTCCCCAAATCACTCTAGGTGAATTCAGGATGCTTCCTTCAAAAAGGCCATTGCCGAATTCCTTCCCCTTCCTTGTCCCCAGTCTCATCCCGCCTCTAATGACCATAGCCGCATATGACGTCGTATGTCCGCCAAACAATCCCAGCCCAACCTACGTATCAACTCCGCGACATTTTCGTAAGGACTGTATCTAGCACTTACGAATCGAACGGCTCTCTTCTGTACTTTCTCTAACGTGTCAATCAATCCCTTGCTATACGGATCCCAGCTTCTTAGCTCTGACTTATAAGTGTTGTAGGTTCAGGGCGTGGACATCTTTAACTAACAGTTTAATTTCTCTTGCTGTGTCGTTACTCTTGTACATCATTTACGGTAGAAACATTGGGAATAATTAGTTTAAGAATAAAAAGTTACAGCTGTTGGATAGTGGTTTTAAGACCGAAAGCCATTAACAATTATTATAACGCCAGGTAGATATAAAAACAGTACAAAAAAAAAAAAATAGCCAATTGGCAGTCATTTGGGACTGCCGACAGATGTGAAAACTTAAAACTATAAATATCAAACGGCAACACATAATACTTATAGCTACAGACAGGGCCGCATTTAGGCTCTGTGGGCCCCTAGGCTATACATGCCCAGCCTGTGGTAGGTTGTGGTGCGGGCCCCCTTTGTGGTGCGGGTCCCCCCTTTGTGGTGCGGGCCCCCCCCTTTGTGGTGCGGGCCCCTAGGCTACAGCCTATGTAGCCTATGCTTAAATGCGGCCCTGGCTACAGATATACTAAATAGCAATAATTTCATTTGGACGTAATGACCTGGTAATAGGGTTTCTACTGACTGCGCGTTCCTAACCCAGTAGTGCTACCTGTAGTTTAACGTGGAATCCGAACAACGGAAGCATTCTGGCGTACTTCACGTTACACAGCACGTTATGCTAGATGTGAAGGTCGGTTTAATGGTCTACGAAAATACCCGCCGAAGCAGAGATTCAAGCCGGGGCTGTTCGTTCGCCAGTCAGACACCTAAACTACTGAGCCACCAGACCGCAACAGATATACTATTAACATTAGCATGTCAGTAAGGCGAACTGAAGATTTTACCGATTCAAAATCACCCAACTCACTAAAGAAGTTTTCACTTCAAAAACTAAAAATCTATCATATAATCAAAGAAAACTCTTAAAAATAAGAACCCATCGCGGTATCTAAGCCTGCGACACGGAAAGAGAACTTTCGGAAGTAAGAGCTCTAATCCCTGAGCTATTATACCGCCTTGTTTTTAAGTATATATGTGCTAACTATTATCAAAATCGGATAAACACTGTGGGTTTGTATGAACAAAGGCGACATAAATTAAGGTGAGGAGGGAAAGGAGGAGAGGGTTTAGGTTTCTGCAAATCAAATGTCAACAGTATTTTGTATTTATTTTAAAGTATACTTCCATCAAATTCCATCAAAATCAATAAAAACTGTGTGTTTGTATAAAGATTTTGCGAAAAGCGTCCTGCGCGCATATCATACGCGCAACAGATGGGCGTGATCTGACGCGCGCAACAGGTGGCTTCTTGAGAACTCATCAATTTATCCCAGCCCAAGCATTGCGTAGTGCGACTCCAGATGTATTCACTTAAAAAATTCATACAGTCTTAGGATATGATCAAACACCAAGTTGAAATTTTTATAGAAGTAATTGTGAGTGGTAAAATAACCTTCACATGCTACTTATATATTATAGACGTGGGTTAATTAAATCAAATCCACAAGTGCTATATATGAAGCAACAAAGTGTACTAGTATTCTAGTCCGCAACTTCCAATAATAATAATAATAATAATAATAATAATCTCTTTTGTTACTGAACGCCTGCAACAGTCCAAACCCTTTTTCCAAAAGAGAGGGAAAAACTAATCAGTCACCTGATGCGTCATAACGCCTGCTAATTATGTTTCACAATGGTCGTACAGTGAGATAATGCCTGAGGATATCCGACTTTTTCAGACCTTTAAGCTGACACTCAAACCACTCAAACCTTGTTTCATTTGTGTGTGGTTCGTGTGGAGACCTCACTGAGCTGATTCCTCGAAAAGCTCCTTTACCATTTAGAATTACACAGTGAGGTAACTCACATAAAAGAGAATTCTTCACACTGTCAACAGACCAACCCTGGTTCAACATTTTCATTTGGTTCTAACAACTTGTTTATATACAGAAAGCTCTGTTTGAACATCCTAATTTAGTCCATTCTGTAACTGAAAAAAAATATCTCTGTAAATGTTACAAAAATAGTAAAAGAGCTTGGTTATTATTTCATTAATTGTGGATTGAAATAATTACACTGGCTATTTTGCAGTAAAAAAAATTTCTAGATAAGCGGAAGATGTGTCTGCGGACAATGTATCTCTCATAAAAATAATATCTTTCTAAGAATAAATACTCTGCTTGTTGCACCTAAACATTTTATCATAATTTCTTTTTTCATGCAAAATATATTACACCTTAAACTATTGGGTTACAGCTCATATTATCAAGACATCCCAAGATACTTGTTGCTGAACATAAATTTCCCAGTCAATACAGTCGAATAGTTTTCAGTTTGTTTTAATTGTATTGAATAGTTACAACACTAATCACCTGTGGCGATATCAAACTCAAGTTCACTGTCATTCCTTTTAATAACAAACTAGATTAGGACTTCATAAATCTGCTGTAGGGTATATCAACATCTATTCCCCATTATATCAAAAACGTTTTCCCACGCTTCTTCCTCTACATTTTCCTCAATGGGCAAGTTTTAAGCTAAAAAAAATAAACATACCCATTTTTTTCGGACACATTGAAGACAACTGAATCATTTAATTGCGTATTTAAATTTCGTTAACAGCACAGAAGATTACCTGAGTCAACAACTGAAAGTGGGAGATCTAACCGATGTTTTATTGCATTATTTAAGACAACCGTAGTTTCCACACTAGGAATTACTTTACAGTTCTGCAGGGAACTGGCATTTCGGAGGACGTGGATTCAAATCCTCGCCCGGCCATCCAGAATTTAGTCTTCCGTGGTTTTGTGAAATCATTCCCGGCGAATGTTCGAATGGTTACTTAAAAGACTGTGAACTGATTCTTGTTCTCCATTCTTTTCAGTTCTCATCACCCCGAAATCTATTAGCCGTAAAAACCGAAGCACAAACTAAAACATCTCAGGTTGCTCAGCTACTGTTCAAAGTTTCTAGAAACCATTTCAGAGTTTCCATGAGGGTTCCCGAAAGCAAACCTTGTATTCATGTGAGTTCACATCATGAATACTCTACATGAACTAAAAAAACAGCAGGAATGGATTACCTTGACCACAGTTGTTGACACAGTGATTTGCCCGGTTTCTCATGATCTGTGAACTCTATAGTGAATTCAGTGGCAGACCAGAAACTTTGAGAAATCTGCACGGAATGACAGCCTCTAAGTCCTCAGTTGTGTAAGTAAGTATGTACTTGCTTACGTGTCGACATAGTATTTTACTTTACTTGAAGTGTTTACCGATTTAATAATAGTGAATATTTACAATTTTTGAGACATATTAGGTTACTACACTGAAGATCCAAAGAAACTGGAACGCAAACACAGAGATATGTAAACAGAGTACGGCGCGGTGGTCGGCAACGCCTACATAAGACAACAGGTGTCTGGCGCAGGCGTTAGATTGGTTTCTGCTGTTACAATGGCATGTTATCACAATTTAAGTGAGTTTGAATGTGGTGTTATAGTCAGCGCACGAGAGATGGGACACAGCATCTCCAAGGTAGCGATGAGGTGGGGATTTTCCAGTACAACCACTTCACGAGTGCACCGTGAATATCGGGAATCCGACATCGCCGTGGCCGGAAAAAACATCCTGCAAGAACGGGACTAACGACGAGAATCGTTCAACGTGACAGAAGTGCAAACCTTCAGTAAATTGCTGTGGATTTCAATGCTGGGCCATCAATAAGCGTCAGCGTGCGAACGATTCAACGAAACATCATCTATATGGGCATTCAGAGTTGAAGGCCCACTCATGTACCCTTGCTGAGTGCACGACACAAAGCTTTACGCCTCGCCCGGGCCCGTCAACACCGACGATGGACTGTTGATGATTAGAAACAAGTTGCCTGGTCTGACGAGGCTCGTTTCCAATTGTATCGAACGGATGGACGTGTACGGGTATGGAGACAATCTCGTAAATTCGTGGATCCTGCATGTCAGCAGGGAACTGTTCAAGCTGGTGGAGGCTCGGTAATGGTAAGGGGCGTTTGTAGTTGGAGTGACATGGGACCCCTGATACGTCTAAATACGACTCTGACAGGTGACACGTAAGTACGCATCCTGCCTGATCACCAGCATCCATTCATGTCCATTGTGCATTCCAGCGGACTTGGGCAATTCCAGCAGGACAATGCGACACCCCACACGTCTAGAATTGCTACAGAGTGGTTCCAGGAACACTCTTCTGAGTTTAAACACCTTCGCCGGCCACCAAACTCCCCAGACATGAATATTATTGAGCATATCTGGGATTTGTGGATAGACCTGTAGGATGCATGGTGTCAAGTCCCTCCAGCACTACTTCAGACATTAGTCGAGTCCATGCCACCTCGTGTTGCAGCACTTCTGCGTGCTGGCGGGAGCCCTACACGATATTAGGCAGGTGTAGTAGTTTCTTTGGGTCTTCAGTGTATTAAATAGTTTGTAGGTATGTGTAATTATAAAATTCTATCAGATGCTTAAAACGTAGATGGCTTTAATTTAATTTTCTTAAATACTAATAGTATATTTATGCGCCTGTTGAGTTGAAATCTCAGAATCGTTGTTCTAATTTGTTAATTTCATTTGCGAGACTATGCTTTAACTACATATTTCGTGATAGGTAATCGAAGTGAATTCATTCTTGATTGACATTATAAGAACACAGTAACATCAGCATGAAGCGTTGCCAACCTTGGTAACTCAGAAAGTTGCGAAGTAATAATTTATTAGATGAAAATATGATCTGCAACATTGCCAAATATTACGGAGCGTCTATTAACTACGTCTACTCAAAATAGAGTGGAAAAAGCAGGAGGGAGGATCTCACCAACATCGTTTAAAGGGTAAAAGGGTTAATAAAAATTTCAAGTAAACTTTTTGTATCATTGTTCTCCTATTATTTCACACAAAAATTTAGTGCGTAGAAGACATCAGTATTAACGCTTAGGTATTTAGTGGCATGAAAAAAAATACATGATTGTATCAAATAAATTTAATTATTCAAAAACTAAATTTCCAAGGTAAACCTCATGTCAGATGGAGGGGTGTCCTACCACATCTTACCAATTCTCACCAAGGGGTTGGGGGGTCCAAATTTAAGTATAAAAACCTCACGTAATTAATGGAAGTTCCCTTATTACAGGGGAACAGACTATTTTCGTGTCTCGTTCGCAAAAAAACGTTGACGTTTTCTGATGGGCGATAAGCTGTAATAGCTGTCACCATAGAGGCATGATAAGCTGAAAAATCTATGCCTTTATGTGGAAGCAGAGGTATGTCTCTTTCTATTTGTTGTTTAAGCATAGGAATTTGAAATACCTTTAATGACAACGACTTTAAGACACGTAAAAATGACTTTGTACCTCTACTCCAGGTGTGGAGAAGGGGAGAAGGTGGGGTAACACAAGAATACTATTTCGTTAAGACATACTATTAATTGATCTGTTTCATAGATAATAACAATATAATATTATATGGCTGAGTGACTAAAAAATACGAGTAATTCAATTAGAATATCGAAATGAATTATCAGGTTGTAGTCTTAAAGTTCTTAGTGTGCAATGACAGATTGTCACAATTGATAATCGCTGCTAGTTAGTAATATATTAAATAATTATTTGTAAAATAAAAAAGATTTGCTCTGAAAATTTTACTTATAACAACATACAGCCCCTCGGGCATTCGTTCGATCGAGGAAATTTAGAAAGGTCGCAAGCGTCCTTCCAAACTATCCATATTATTTGTTAAAACTGTTACTTGATTGATCTGTCGAAAAGTGATGTTACAAACAATTTTTTCAACTTACCCTTAGTTCACTTCTTTAGCCATGTCTAAATTTTTTGGACAATAGAGTAAAACTGCAATCTGCTTAACGGTTACCCATTGTCGGTTACAGAACATTCGTTATAGAACGTCTTCCAGTGCTCTACTTCGGCGACAAAAGTTTTTGAGCATCGTCAGAATGTATTACATTTCGAGTCGAACTTTGTAACAGTAAATGAAATTTGTTTGTGCCTTGATATTCTTTTGGGAAGAATTTTCGAGGGCGCACTTTATCGTGATTTTGTTCTAATATGGAAGTAAATTTAACTGATGAGTTATTCATTTTGTAATTGTTAAGTATACTTTAAATGACAAACATGAAAACTTTTGTGAATGTAAAAACGATCTGGTGGCCAGACGATGCAATCTTCGATATCATTTATTAATCAAACCATAATTTCTGTGCCTCACGGCGTGTTATGTTTCCTTGTATCTTAGGATAAAGGTTCCTCTGAAAAATTGCATTAGATCAACATTTATCACTGATACTCAACACAATCGTCTCGTGCACAGATAAATGTGTTTATGTCTACAGTGAATATGTACTATTCCTTCTCCCACTCGAACTTCTCGCAACGAGTTTTTTTAAAGTCTCTTCGGTGTGGTAGCAAAGGTAACTGAACTGCTGAAGGATCTGACTAGTAGACCAGAATTGTGAAAGTAGAGCCTTTGTTTGGAACGAGGCAATGTGGCGTGACCGCTAGAGCTATTGAAATGCGAAGCGTGCGTGGGCAAACTCGCCAAGTCATGAAGGCTCGGCAGCTCGCAAATGTCAGTCGCATTAGCGAGCGAGGACAGCCGGGTCGAGAGGCCACCGAGTTCATAAGAACGTCTCCTGGTACCATGCCAGGCGCATTCCACCCACTGTGAGCTCACAGGTTCCACGAACTGTCAGTACCCTACTCACACAACAAGTAAAAAATGGATGTGGGTTTAGCTAACGGAAACGGGAACGCGCTTTCCATGGTGCTGTGCTGCAGTGACGAATGAACTTAATAGCTGATGATGTCTGCTCGATATGTTCTACTATTCAGTTTCGGAGGATATCCGCTTGCAGTCTCGATTCTCAGATGCATGACTTTATCCGCCCTCATCCTACGTTGTTGGGTTATAAACCTATTCCCTACTCAGTCTCCAATGGCACAACCAAGAATACATCAAGGTTTTACTACTATACCTATTATCATAATCATATCCCATCCATCACTGCGACCTAGTGCCAGGTGGTTAAACGGTTAAGGATTGGACCTGTCAAATTGGAGAATCAGTTCCGGTCTGGACATACAGTTTTTTGTGATTTCAGTTGAATGTCAAGAAGGAGCCTTCAAAATTCCATGGCCAAATTCCTTCTCGTTTATACACCCCGCAAATCCACCATCACAATTTATCGTCTCCCATCTCTGATAAACTCTATGTTGACGAGCTGTAAGCCACTGCTCGGAAAGAAAAAGAATAAATAAAAAATATAAAAAACCTACTGTGTGAGAACTATAATATTGCAGTTGTCATTGCAATGGTTGCGTAGGTATCCGAGCCATATTTGTTTACGAAGTTACTGACACTTTCGTCTTAGTTGTGACAATCAGTCATAAAACGCACCACCCTTCCTGTAATTTGTTGATATTGTCAATTTACACCTTTCCACGCGGATATTATACAAAACAACAATACTCCTGATGAGGAGATACAAAAGTTTTATACGCATTCCATTAATAAGTTTGAAGTCTAGGAGTAGATTAATGAGCTGCCTGGCAGCTCATTTGGTTATGGCGCCTGGCTGGGGAACAGGTGGTTCACGGTTCGAATACTGGTCTCGGCTGGAATTTTTACGAACCTTAAAACCGACAGAACTTTGCTTTTTTCATGTGATGTACTCTAGGACGCTCCGTGGTTCGGATTCCACGCAAAGCTGTAGGTACCCTTTCCCCGGTACGATTATTGAGATAGGGCAGCCATAACAGATGCGCATGCACGGCTAATCGAAACTCTGTCACGCGGCGGCCGAACAATTCTTCGGTATCTCCCCTACAACAATGCAATACGCATTTATCTTTTTTAGCTTAAAAGCGTAAATGGTTTGTAAAACCATTATATATCAATTTATCCACGGGGAATTATGTTAGAGGTATAAAATTCGAACAGTTGCGTTAGGTATTAACTGTTTGTACGTCTTATTGTGAATTTGAAAGGTGAATTATCGCATGTTCAAAGTTTATTAAAGAATATTTTTAATAAAAAACATATTTCATATGTAATAAATTCGAATAAATGCAGAATTTTATTAATATGGTGCGTGTAATTTTCTTGGTAAATACACTTGAGTAAAAGTTTCAATCCTTTTTATCAAACTTTATTTATTACGCAAACCTATATCGCCTTTGTTGTGTGTATGCTGTATTCTAGAAAGGGAAATTTTAAGTTGCTGATTTGGTGGTTTCGCTGGCTTGGCGCGGCGAAGATAACAGCTTTAAGATTCCACTGCATAGACCTTGGCGAACTAATATCGTATGAAACACCACCTACAGGAAGAAATAAAAACCGATCGTGAAAAATTCTCATATAGTTTATCGGTACCTACACATTCTGTGATAAGTAAGAAGCCTATTTTAAAAACACTTCACTTTTGCTTAAGTAATATATCCTTTTCACAATGAGCCTCGAAGACGTCAGGTGGGTGAGAGCGAGAAGGAATTCGGTCATGGTAATTTTAGAGAACCATCCCGAATGACGACTCAGAGATACAAAACCACGTCCACCTGACTGCGAGCCAAAGCATTAGCGTTCATCCACCGCGCACTGTGATGTCTGCAGTTCACGACCAGACAGTAACACTAACATTTCTTCGGCCCAGATGCATACACCTGTCTCATACTGAGGCCAATATTCCTATTTTAACACATATATTGCTTTAGAGGATGGAAAATGTTAACCATCTGGCATGATAGTACAAAGAAAGTAATTTAGTCAAAACATAGGCAGAAAAAATTTGTTACAAAGGTCACGAACAGAAGATAAGCATAGAACCCGTAAGGACACAACTTGCTGGACATGGATTTGCTCATATTAACACAAACCATTTAATATTTACCCGTGCAATACCGGATATTTGTGATAATTTGATGACTGAATAAACTTGACGGAAAGGGTTGGCGCAGGGCAATTGAACTCAAATAGCGCTCTTAACATGGCTGAATGCATCTGAATCTCCGCCGCAGGGACAATGGTTGATAATGACACAAAATATTTTAGCATTCGTTACTGAATTATAGTCAAGATTCAGCCGGTTATAAATGGGCCGTGGTCACAATTTTTGGTGCTTGGTACAAAATCGAGTATCGCAGATTAGCCAAGAAAGTGCTAGGGAGTAGCAAGTCGCCAATTATCGGAATAGGAAACATTAGTCAGGGAAAAGTTCTCTCCCGATCACCCGAAGGACTAGTCGTGCATAGTAAGAAATGAGCCTGTTACTGGTCTTTATGAGCGGACCTCGTCTCGAAAAAGATCTGTAACTGTCGACTTACTACGTCGACAAGTCAAGGCAGGCTCGACACCGGGTCGAGAAATATTTGCTATCGGTACATTCAGATGATTCCTGTTGGGAGACCTGTCCACGCACCGCTGATCCGTTGACTCGATAGTGTCCGGGAATCAGTTGCTTTATCTCCGGCAGTGGGTTCTCCGCCGGATGTCACCAACACCGTCCTTCACATTTGCCTGACGCCTTTCTCCTAGCTGTCATCTCCGCTTTCAAAAAACGCAATTTCATCTGACCGACATCAACGTCCTTCCACCCACTCAAGCAAAGTTTGAGATAAAGTAACATGACTCATGTATCACAGCCAGAGACCTTTATACTGGCAAAAGGTAATTATTCTGTGATCATTATTGTAATACCTGTTATATTTGTTCATTTACCTTTAGTTTTCAACTGCTATCACTGACTGATGTTAGGGACCAAAATTATTAAAGGTACTGAAATAATGTTAAGTTTACAGTCTTTCTTATTTTTTAACATTCGTCTACTAAGCCATACAGCCAGCTCAATGTGATCACCATTACTCATCCAGTGTATCATTTTTTCTAGTGAATCGTTGCTACTAAGTATGGACACCACAGGACGGACACGACATTAACGCACACTACACTTAAACACAGATGCCCTCGGCCGGACTCGAACCAGAGTACTTCGATACGCGGGACCAGTACTCTAGCCCCTACGCTACCGAGGCCGTCTAACAATCTTTCACATCTACTTAGTTTTTTTGTTAGCAGGGGACTGTCAGAATGCACGCCATCGCGTTCAGCCAAAGATTTTCTTATGTGTATCAGCTTCACTATGCCACATCAAAATAAAACATATCCTTCTTCCTCCCTGTACCACGGGCTGCATAGTAATCAAATTTTATCAAGATCAAACCAATAGTTTTTGCAAGAATCGCGTGTAGAGAAAAATTATTTGAAGTCACTCAAACATTTGAAATTACATAAAAATGAAGGAAAACCTATTATATCCGCGGGAAGACAGGCTGTAAATTTATATAAACTCCATCACAATTTCACCAGAAGACTTTGCGGGCGGCATCTTAGGGGGGCATCAAAATAAAATAATTAAAAAAATAGTGTCAAATTCATGTGCAATCTCAAGTTTTTGCCCCGGCTCGGAAAATTCGTAGATCCGCCACCGCACCTGTCACGTGAATTAAATTACTCAATTATATTAACGTCACTGCTTACAAAAAAATCTTTCCATCGTATGTACCTTACCCTTTCTAATCTTCAGTTGGCGTCATTGCCACTATTAAAGCGCGGGCTCAATTTCGCTTGTCTCCGTCTGGCACAGCGAGGGCCTAATGCCAGCAATAATGCATGCTGGCACTTAACTCCAGACATCGCAAATTGACAGTGCCTTGGGAGTCACACCTGTCGCCTCGACGTCCATTGTGGGTAGAAATAGCAACCCTGCTGGCACCCCTAATATGCATGAGGCGGCAAGTGTAAGACGCGGAGCCATTGTTCCAGCCGACGCGGCCAGTATAATTGTTCTGTGTCAACAAAGAGGCGCAAACTCCAGTAATGCGTTCGCCGGCGCTCCTCGTGCTTAATGCACGTGCTGTTCCTCAGTTCAGGATCCACTCAGGTGCACTGCTGAATTAGGAACAGTAAAGATGGTCTCTTTGTAGCAAACATAGAGTTTTATGACGAGTCGTTTTTAAATTCCTGTACCTGAAGTTGCCCCCTGTCTTTCTGTCTGTCAGAGGTATCCAGCTCATAAACGGAATAAGTTTTAGATCTCAAATTTGAAGATATTATAAGTTCACTAATCCGAAACCAAATGTCGTATTTAAAATTATATTCTTTGGAGAGGGAGGGGTGGGGTGTCATCCAAATCGAATGGCTAAATGACTTTTTTTTAGGATTTTGCAATTCATCATGCCCATGGAAGGTATTGTTGTTTATACGTAATTCGTCAAATGGATAAAAAAAATTTCCTCACTGCAAAACAAAGATGTGTTTTCCTGTGTTATCAGCTTTAGACCATTCTAGTTATCTGTTCTATCGGTTAAAAAAAATTATTAGTTCAAAACTTGAAATTTGTTACCATCATAGCCATATCTTGTACTTATGGTAAGAAAAAATGCTAAATAAACATTGCATCACGACTTCGAAATTCGGAGGAAAACAAGCAAAAAGAGAGTAAGGGAACTGGGTTGCAAAACGTTGTTCAGACCATTGCATGCATAAGGTTGTGTAGTATGGTACCCATATTTTGGGTATCAAATACAGGAGTTGGACGGAGTGCAAAGAAGGGCTGCTAGATTTGTCTCTGGAAATTACCCCAGAACACAGTAAGTGAGTTGGACCAACCAACAGTATCATATTACTATTCTGAATAGAAACAAGATTATTCGGAATTGAAACCAAATTCAATTCTGGTTCCGTGGTTTGTTGTTCACTTTAAACTGTAGGCCTCCTTCACCTGTTTTGATTACCAAGATAGTTGAGACAGAAAAAGGTTGAGCAGCCGGTAAGAAACTCTAAATCATTAACACCTAATGAAATTGTTATTATTATTTAGTCACAGTTATACTAAAAAGGTCTCAGCTCCAGCCATCGGAGGTGTAATTAATTTCTGTTGTAAGAAAAAGGCTGATTTATCAGGACTTTCTACTGATGTTTATACATGATGTTCGATTCAACTGTCTTTATTCTGACTTCAAACCATAATCCTCTGTCGTTTAACTCATTTATGAGACGTGACGCCATTAGATTTCTCGCTACATTCTCGACATTCCTGGCTGCGGGTTGACTGCAAAAAAGGAGTTCAACATCTGATTTCCTCTCATAACTCAATGTAAAATAAAATAAAACCAATTTGCATTCATTGGGGACGGCCAACATAAGTGACACGTGATACTTATAGCTCCAGATACCCTAAATAATAATAATTCCGTGTGGAAGTAATGATCTGGTGACAGGGTTTCTGTTGGCTGCGCTTTCCGCCCCTGCCTAACGCGGTAGTGCTACCACGTGCAATGGACCTACAGTTTAAAGTGGGATCCGAACCACGGAAGCGTTCTGGCATATTTCACATTACACAGCAAGCTATGGTAGAGGTGAGGATCCGGTTATGGTCTATGAAAATCCCCGCCGAGACAGGGATTCGAACCGGGAACCTGTCGATCGCCAGTTAGAGAACTTAATAACTGAGCCACTATACCGCAACAGATATACTGGTTACATTAGCAAGTCGGTAATGCGAAATAACAAGATTTTTACCCATTCAAAAACCGCCCAACGCGGTAGAATTTTTCCGAAGGAGATGTACCAAGCTATTGTGTCAGAGGCTAGAAGGGTAATTCCTTTCTTCAGGGATCTGCAGTTTAACGTGGAATCAGAACTACTGAACGTCCCGGCGTAACTCATGTAATCATATAATTAAATACAACTCCTAAAAATTCGTACTTACCGTGGGACTTGAATCTGCGACCGGAGAGAGAACTTTCAGAAACAAGCGCCTTAACCGTTGAGCTACCAGACCTCCTTGATAAGAATTATACATGTGTATAAAAACTGTGGGAATGTATGAACAACGTTGACAGAAATTAAGGTGAGGGGTGAAAGGAGGAGAGGATTTTTTCGTTTCTGTCAATCAGACGTAAACGGTGTTTTTCTATTTGTTTTAAAGTATACGTATGTAAAGCCCCATCAAAACCGAATAAAAACTACGTCCAACGCGCATTTCATATGCGCAACAATTGGTGTGATGGTGACGCGCGCAACAGGTGGTCTCTTGATGACGGTGACGTCACGAACTCACTGATTCACCATCGTCCAAACGTCGCGTAACTCGCCTGTACGAGCTTTCACTTCAAAGTGGACGAAGTTAAGGGCAACAGCTAGCAGATTGTGAAAGAGTGTTTTGATGATGGAGTAAAGAAGGTTCTTTTTAATGAACTTTTCTTCTAGCCTCCCTAAAATAGGAAAATCCGTCAAGAAGAGCACGGATTATGTTGGCGTCGTAGTGACTTGGGTAAAACGGGGTCTGTTCCATTTTGATGCGACTTCAGCTATCTAAGAGGATTACCGTATTATTGTCGGTTACGGTATTAATGCAAAAATTACTAGTGGGACTGTGATGGGTTTTTAATTAATGTACAGCCCATGCCCCCGCAGGTTAGACAGCAGTTGTTTCGATTTGTATTTGAGCTGGAAGAATGAAGACAATTTGTCGTTGAATGCGATTCATGTTAAAACTACTGATTGGATTTTGATGGACTTTCCATTAATGTATAGCCCGTGATCACGCGGGTGAAATACCGTGTGTTTCATTTTGATGTCGTACAGCTGATAAGATAATGTTTCCGTAAACGTAATTAACAAAACAACTACTAGTCAGATTTGATTAATGTGTAGCATGTAATTCCGCGTGTAAAATAGTGTAAGCTTCAATTTAATGTTTCGTCTCAAAGCTAAGGAATTAAAATAAAAGTGTCCACAAATATGTATCTGTTTAAAGGTCAGTTACTTCTTGCATTCGAAATGCACATCATGGTTTCAACGTACAAGTGGCATGGACTGTAGTTATAGTTTGTCGTAGAGACGGTTCATAGAAAAGATCTTGCGTTCACTGAGACAGAATCATTTAGTTCTTGACCCCCTGTACCTTTATTATTCGTTTTCTTTACTCTTTTAGTGTCTTTATTTCTTTATGGCCCCTTTTATTCCTTTGTGTGCCACTATTAACCAAACTTCTTCCACCAAAGACTGCTCCCTAGAGCCATGCACAGACAGGAAATCTTAATACGGGATTACGATTGGATAGAACTACAATAAAATCAGTTATTAAAACATGTTCCGCATTTTTTATCACTTTAAACTTCACATCGGTTAACTAGTGCAAATACTGCTATAAATTTATCCTTATTAGTAATTCTTACAGTTCAGTAATAATTTACAATATTCCGCCCATTAAAGTTATTTTTTATTAATATTTCTCCGAACCGTCCACCACTTTCTCATTATTAATTCCTTAATATCATACCATCTGGGTTCAAAAGGACAATATGTTCAATAATAGGTCACGCAAACGAAGTTACGAGACACTGCTAGTTTATAAATGGGTTGAGTACCTTGAATGTGGATAACCTTTAATGAAGAAGTTATTAATGAAAGTTTACAGGGTAGTGAAAAAAATAGAACGAACCGCTAGTCAATTACAATTGGTTTCTCGCTTACAAAGTATTTACGAAAATGTTTTACTAAGTAATAAATTTGGAAGTGTGTTCTCTGCCTGTCATTAGTGCACCACGGCCTAACAAACGAACCAAGGTTCCAACAATCGCTTGTGCCATTCTCTTGAATAGTTCACTGAAATACAAAACCTTATTATAATGTGGAGTTCTTGCGTTCCCGCCTTCAGTGTTTCACGTTGCGTTTCACATCAGTGGAACTCACAGCAGATAACATGACCTCGGATTTATAACCACTCCCCTCTCTACCCGGAGGGCAGCCTCCGTCATTCGTAGGTCAATTGAGGCCAGAGCGGTAGCCGTGTTCGCTGGCTAGCAGGAAATTGCACTGTCACCGGACATGCCTCGGAACAGTAATGCCTAGCAGGTGCGCAGGATATGCGGTCATCCGTGCCCTTGGACACCAGGTAGTCTGACATTCTGCGGGATTACCAGTCTTTATTACTATTGATTAAGATTATTAATATTTCACTTTGTTCATTTGTCATTATACATAGTAAACATATATTTAAGGCAGGATATTAGGTGTATATATCTTTGGCGAGCAGACAGTCTGGTTTGTTGAGGAAAATTTGTAAACTACTCCTAGATTTTAAGGATCTTACAACACATGTCCTGTAGCTTTCCTGAATACATTAACTTTCCGTTGATCCCAATATAAGAAACTGGCTCTGTCGGACGTCGAAAGTTGTCAATTAGCAGATAAAAATAACTACATAACAAATGAAAATAGACTTATATACCAGAAGATGCACTGTTACAGAATGATATTTATATTAATTATACAAACTACATTTACACAAACTACTGAAAATTATTTTGAATAATCCTTAGAAGTTAATGGAATAGGAGTTGTCAGTTAAAAATTCCTTTAATTTTTTATGACTTTATCTCCAGCAAGATATTCAAAATGTCTTGGGAATTTAATGAAGGAATGTAACACTGAATTTTGGATCCATGTTTGAACAAATGACAATGGCTTGTAATACTGAATAAGACAATTTTTATCTTTAATGCCATAATTGTTTATTTTACTATTTTTTTAAAGTATACAAGGACATTAATGTGTATATATACTCGGCCACCAATGTTAAAATTCCCAAAATACCTGCTTTAAGCTCGACTGTTAGTCCCACAGAAAGTTTAATTCTTATTATTCACTTAGGATCCCTGACTGCTTTGTCCCTATGTTGAATTTCCCATAATATCATTGCATGTGGCATTAAGGAGTAAAAATAAACAAAATAAATTAGATTCTTTATACTGAAATCACCTAACGCTGAAATTGGAATTGCGAATCTTGCTGCATCTAATCACTTTAATATGTCACAGACACGCATCCTCCCTTTTAAATTGTGATAAATATGAAAATCTAGAATTTTCACACACACTACCTTTTGAATGCACTGACCAACAAATTTTTTATGTATGTCTGGTTTTAATATGTATCTTGTACTAAATTGCATATATTGAATTTTATCAAAGTTTAAAGACAAACCATTAGCTGTTAACCAATTATTAATATGTCAAGAATTTAATTTTAAATATGTTCAGAAGAGAAATCTGGAGTGTTTTCAAGTTCTATAGTTGTGTACTTTCTGTTTTTTTATTTAAAACAACGAAGCTATTTATTAGAAATGCTATCTGTACTATAACACTTTAATTTTGTATCAGAATCTCTTGATCGACGCAGTCAAATGCCTCAGACAAGTCAGGGAAAAAAAGAACCTATGTCAAACTATGGCATTGCATGGTAAGTCAGTCAGTCTGTATAACGACAAATACGCCTAAATTAACTATTTTACAGTAGTTTAAACATTTTAATATTTACTAGAGTTCTTAGTTTAATGCTTCTACATCAGCTATAAAATGCCTCAAAGTATTTTTTTTACCATACAATTCTTGAATAACTTAAATAATTGTTGCAAATAAATGTGACTGTGTTGACATAATCATTAATGTCGCAGTTTAAAATGTTCAAGAAACACTCATGTTAGGCGTAAAACTACGGACTAGAAGCAGTGGCAAAATTTCGGTCGGAGTAGAGCCTTATTCTGGATTGCGATTTATACGTCAAATTTTAACTCTATGAAACAGATAGCATATACAACTTTTACTTGTTCTCATCTAGAGCAGTATTACTCTGTATGAGATACTCGTCACAGAGTACTGATTAATACTATCCACAAAAGTACAGAGAACAGTAGATACCTTTTCTTACTACTTTACACAGCGCTTACCAGAGTGTCAAAACTTGTTTCTTACATACAGGTTGGAATGGAAATGTCTATACGACAAACGATGCAGTTTCTTACTGAGTTTATTGGTAAAATTTGGCACTTTAATTTACGATTGCGAGGAAATACTTCGCCCACCAATACATTTTGGTGTCAATAATAGTAAATAAA
This sequence comes from Vandiemenella viatica, assembly GCA_031002005.1. Classification (NCBI taxonomy): domain Eukaryota; kingdom Metazoa; phylum Arthropoda; class Insecta; order Orthoptera; family Morabidae; genus Vandiemenella; species Vandiemenella viatica. The sequence goes on from JARYHS010011408.1 coordinate 236,952,721, forward strand.
ATAAGTATTTCTCTAATGAGGTTTGTGTTGTATTCTTGAAGTTAAGGTTTGATATTTACAGAGAATATTTTTGCAGGAAATCACCCTCTGTCACTCACCATTTTGTGAGCTGCTAAGTAAAAATGTATGCCTTACATTAGCAGCGTGAATCTGTGCGCGATTCAGGTTATCATGTTGTTGTTAGTATGAGTTTAATCAAAAATAAAGTCTGCAATTTGGATTACAATGATAGAATTGGAACCCTGTAAGGTTTGTTTCTATCTGTGTTTTAGATTATTTGTACTGTGACACTTAAGGAACTATTCTAAGTACAAAGAACTTGCTTTTCCCCGTCATTTAATAGCTTATATCCAACGTCTTATAGTGCATACGACCTTATTAAAGCCAGAGTATTTTTTTCAAAGAGAAATATTAACATTTTTCTAGGTAGTGGCAATGCTTCAATTTTTTACTTTTAGCCTGTATTATATTATTGTGATGTCTTGATGATGTAATCAAATTTGTGTAATTTTTTGTGACTGATTTCCTATTGTTTGTTGTCGTCCCTGTTATTTTGTATAATATTAAAAGTTTTAAGATTCTAAATGGAAGTAAGTGGTTTAAGTATGAGTGAAATGTTCAGAATATCGATGAACTGTTTAGTAAAACTAAAGACAAAAATGAATATATTGAAATTTTTCTAGGTTGTGGCAATGTTTTTACTACTTGTGTATGTTCCATTATTGTGGTGTCTTGATGGTGTAATCATATTTGTCTATTTTTTTGTGACTGATTTCCTATTGTTTGTTGTCGTCGCTGTTATTTTGTGTAAGATTAAACATTTTGGGATTCTAAATGGAAGTAAGTGGTTCAGATATAAGTGAAATGTTCAAAACGTCGATAAATTGTATAGTAACGCTAAAAGAAAAAATGTATAGGAGTTAGAAATTCAAGAAGACATTAAACCAAATCCTCAACTGAAAGAAGTAATTACTAAAACTGACAACAACCATTTTTCCAAAATTAAAGGCCAAGGAGTGCATGAGGAGTTGATATCGAACTAACTGTTTTGGTAGTAGAAATAAAGGGGTTAAAATCTAAGCTGACTGAAGTGGATTCAGAATTTTGGCAAGACGTTAGAAGAAAGGGAAAAGGCTCTGGAAGATTATGATGAAAATTTTGTAGAAAAGGTAAACTCAGATAATGTGGGAGATAACGTAAGTGATGCTATCTCGGCAATAGATAAATTTGATAACGCGAGTGCAAACTTTGCTGTAAATACTAAATTTCATTTCTCTTCTGAAATAATTTTTCCTGTTGATTCACAATTAGGCATGGACGGTTGCCGACAGAGCTATGTAATGTTAACTTCGAGACCGGAGGCAAATTATCGTTGCAGCCGAAGATGTTTTCTAGAACCTGAAGGTTTGGTTAGTGCTTTAGGCCCACTTTGGCTATTTTCCAGTAAATGTCAGAAGGAGGAAATCAAAATTGGTTTGTGCGTGGTGCGTTTTAGGGACGCGGCAATGAAAGAAACACAGATTCATTTTCGATTATATGTAAAGCCAGAGAATCATGATTGTTGGAAGCTATGACACGCAGCTAATACATTTTGTAACATCATAAATAAATCTCAATCGCTGTTTGTGTCTTAAGGGAAAAGGTAAAAAAAAAAATATCTGTCTTCAATAATAGTTGATTAGCATCTTTTACTCGGTTCTCGGTGCAATTACGTAAGGAATCAGGATATAAGGCAAAGTAAGTCAGCTGTTAACATCTGGAAGCTAGTTGACACCTGATGAAGAAAGCAGAGCCAGCTGTCGAAACGTTTTTCTACGACTTCAACCTGTTGGACTCTCGAGAAGGTTATATTAAGTCCACGTAAGTTTCAGTTGGATCAGACTTAAGATACTCATGCGGCCTTTTCTGATACACAGTGCGTATATCAGTTCTCTAAATGGTATTTATAATTCTAACGCAGTAGTAATTGATACACTCAATATGGACAGCTTCATTGAAACTACCCATGAGCCAGGTAGGACTCGAAACGGTAACAGTCGGTTATTGAGGCTCCTACATTAATGGTTGGTTTTTCAGTCTTATTTAGAGTAATACTGCCTTCTATTAACCAATGAAGCAGATGAGCCAGTCTGATAAGATGTACTCATGAACCAGGCCGAACTCGAAACAGTAACAGTCGGTTATTGAGGCTCCTACATTAATGGCTGATTGTTCAGACTTATTTAGACAAATACTGCTTTGTGTTCACCAATCAGGAAGATTAGAGAGTCAGATTAGTGATCGAAGAAGAGCCCAGACACTCTAGCAAGCAATAAACCCGGTCACATACTCCTACTTCATTTTCTGCATTATCATCGTTTAAATATCATGCATATGATTTACTAAAAGTTCTTTTTTTGTCTCTTTCTCTCTTCATACTTAATCAAAATCGATAAATGCTGTATCATTTTAAAGATTAAGAGAAAGTTTGGAAATTCAAAACATAAATAGCAAAATTACGAACAATCAAGGTCACGCGTATACAGTAGTTGAGAGCCAAGCTGCTAGGCTTCACTGTCGTCGATAAGGAGTGTTTACATACCGCTAGATAGCAGTGCCACATATCACAGAGATATTGATAAATTGTGTTTTCTATAGTAAGGACCTTTCGGACATTTTTGTTTCTGTTTGTGAAACATTTCTTCACTTCTAATTGTGTTTTGTTGCGTTCCAGTTGCCAAATAAAAAATTCCTATAAATTAATTAAATAATAAATTAATCCTCTTTTTAATTAAGTTTTTTAAAAATTATCTGATATAATTTGAGTGTTAAAATCCTACCCCCTATACTTTTGATATTTATGAATTTTGAATTCATTCAGCGTTTTTTGGTAAATTATTTATCACTTCGCTTGGTAATCCGTTCCAATCCTTAACACGATTACCAACAAAATAAAATTTTCCCACTCCCTTATGCATGATCCGCTTCTTCTTTCATCGTAATATACTCCACGAACCCAGCTATTCACGGCATATCATTCGCGAAATTTTCTAAAGGGCCACATAGTGTGCAGTAATTATTTGAACAAGCAACTGCTAAAAAATAACAACTTTTGTTACGCTGACATACCCACCTGACGACTTTTCTCTGGTTTCGGGGCCTGCCAGTGGATGTTACTGTGGTAGAGCAGCTGCGGCGTCGTGTCTGATCTCGGCGCAAATTAATGCACGGCAGCGCCGGCGGGGTAATGGCGACGTCCAAGTTGGAGGCCGGTCAGCAGAGCTGCCATCCAGAGCACCTGCGCCCAGGGCCGCCAACATCCAACCGACGAACAATGCTAATCCGGCCCACTCAAATTTTAGGCGGCTCCAGCGCCTAATGCGTGACTGGGGGATTCGGTGGGAAAGAGGAAAGCGCAGATGAGAGTGTCTGGAATCCCTCGGAACGAAACTCATCTGCTCGCTCACAACCACCGTCCCTCTCTGACTTCACTTGGCCTCGCACGCAGAAATAGTCCACCGTCTTTTTGCAATAGATCAGACTGTGTTAGCTGCGTATCTACTAATATAATTAGCTAACTGTCACGTATGACGTCACCTGTCGCGGCATGACGTCAATCTGTGACGTCGCACTATTACGTCACGCATTACGCCATTATTTTTGGCAATGGACGTTATTTAATAACGTTTCCAAGCATCCGCGAATAAATTAACTGACATAACACTGAAATAAAAGTACGTATTGCGTTTAAATCGACATAATAACTATTAGTGTCTTACATTTATTTTATAATAGTTTTATGTAAAAGTATTCCTTAAAATCTTTTGCCACAGGTATGTAAGATAAAAGCTTTAATTTTCTCAATGTTAGCGGCAATTTTGATAGATTGTTATTACAACTGGCACTTGACAGCACAGGGCATAAGTAATTAATTTTTTAAATAGTTTAATTTATTTTCGTTAGTGTTCTGTTATTTCCATCATTTTTTTTTAACGAAAGTAGTTCCACACTGTTCACGAACTATAAAACATAGACTACAATTAAAACTAATATTACGTGGAAAGACGTAAGTTATTAAGATTTATTATTAATTTCCTTTGCTTTTACTGATGCTATATTTCAACCGCATGTAACTGTGTCAGCCATTCAAAGGTGTTAGTATCTATCTGAATCACGAATAAAGGGAAGATGGAATAACCCGTAAAGATTTTTGATTTAGTTTATATCGCGATACGTTATTACCACTATAATGAGATAAAGTAGGTGTATTAATATGCGAGTGACTGAAGTATTGTCTCTCTGGCGGCAAGTTTAGCACGTGGTTAGGTTGAAATGCAACCTGGACCAGGATAGCAACGAAAATCTTTTGTTACAGCGAATGGCACTAGGAATTGCATTGAGCTTTATTTTAGAACAATCCTATTTATTTAAGCAATTGCTATGCGACTTAAAACACTATTAAAACTAATATTACGTGGCATACCAGTTTTTAAGATTTATTTTTAGCAACCTTCGTTTTCACTGGGGTCATTATTTCAGCAGGATATAAGCTGTGTGTTAAAACATCGAAGACAGTAAGAAGGATGTAAATCTATCTGAATCACGAATATAAAATAGGAAAATGGAATAACCTGTAAAGATTTTTGATTTAGTTTATATCGCGATGCATTACGATCACTAAAATGCGATAAAGTACAGATATTAATGTGTATGTAATTGAATAATTGTTTCTCTGGTAGCAAGTTTATTTTTATTACGTGATTAGGTTGAAATGCAACCCGGATATGGATAGCAACGAAAACTTTTGTTATAGGGCACGGCACTAGGAATTGCATTGAGCTTTATTTTATAACAATTCTAATTATTTAAGTAATTGCTAAGAAATGTAGTGCTAGAATGGCATATTAATTACAAGTTGCTTTTTTTTTTTACTGAAATCATTACTTGGTTTGAGTGAAAGAACTGTGAAGATTTTGGATCAAGTTTGTATCGCATGTTGTATGATCGGTATCGATGCATGATGACATTGACATCCGATACAGGGAATGTATTAATATGCGTGTGAATAAAGTTTTGATTTTCTACCGGCTATATTGGCGAAGATTTTAGTTAGGCTGAAACGCATCCTAGACCAAATTGACAACTGAAGCATTTTGCTACATAACAAGGAGCTTAATTTTATAACAATTCTGTTCAGGTAAGCAAATAAAAATAAATCAATTACCAGATCACTCCGTTAAACCCGTCATTTTTAACGAACTTTGTGGCTAGTATATAAAGTAATTTCTTCTAATAGAAAATGGTTTATCTGGATTATCAGGGGTTGACGTCATTTCTGTTAATTATTTTTGGCGGCATTTATAACTAATTTTTATATTGTAGGAACAGGGTTTCAGTTTAGCTATCGATAACAGATACATAATTAATAAGTTCAAATCTTGTAATTTATTACTTCATTTATATTTGAACAAAAGAGACAATTACAACTGAATCTATCTGGCACATGCAAACAAAATACAATCATATGAAATTCCCGGAATTAGCAAATTTTCCAAGCCGAATAAAGTTTCTGCTGGCTGGAAGGTATATTTTTATTACATGAAATGCAACCTGGACCAAATTGACAACTGAAAATTACAGCACATTGAGCATTATTTTATAACAATATAAGCAGATTGCGGGTCGTTTTTCGCGTATCTATGGAGTTTACTGGAAGCTTGAAGAATGTAAGTCACTAACAGTTGTGTTTACCAGTCCGTCCGCAAGGTCTTGAGGATAACATCATTTTCGATGTGCTTATAGTTACCACCTGCAACAAATAGCCGGAGTCAAGCTTTAGACTCAAAAAACTGACTAATCATTATTAGAACTCATCGAGTATTGAGACATAGCGCGTCTCAACGAATCCGTCACAAACACTGGTCAGAGCGGGCTCTGTTGTCAGCTCCTAGGCTCAAGATACCCTCTGCCGGGTAAAGAACGCATCGCTCTACTCTGCTCCCCTCTCCTTTCTTCTAGTCACCAATCGTCAATTTCTTCTGGTAGGAATTTTCTTCGAGAACATGCAAATTAGAGCCTTCTGTTGGAACAAAATATGGATATTCTGTGTTCATTGGTCAATCTTTGAACATCTCATCCCGCCATTTTCGGAGCATCCCGAATTGTCACGGAATTGTACGAACAGCTCAACCAGAGGTGGCCTTCGTCCTATATCGGATTTTTCCTCTTGTCTCCCTGCTGCGTCAGTGATTCGTGGGGCGGGCATTACCGTTGCTTTCCGTCTCTTCAAGGTTTCCGCGTACTTGGCCCTAACGGTATTGGACCCAAATACATCCCCTTACGAACTGATGTTTGTCTGTTCTGTTTCTGGCGGCTGCCAATGTCTCCAAGCCATTCTTTTATTCTCATTTGCTGAATATACCTAATATTTTACGTGGTACACCACATGTGTCTCAGATCACGTCGTTACACTGTTCATGTTTTTTTTAATAAAAAAATATGAGAGATAGAGAGGTTAAAATAGGTGAGCCATTTTTCTACTAACAAGAGCTATCATTGGGGATAAATCAAGTGTACCATTTGTGATGATATTTGACTATATAAATAGTCCGTCTAGCTAGCCGAAATCAAACGTATTTTGAAGTCATGCTATTGTCCTGAAAAAATACAAATTACTGGCCAAAAGTACTGTTGACTTATATTTCACCATGAAAATGAATACGAAAATTTTTTTCTTTGCTTTCATGGTTCTATAGTATTTGATCAAAACTATAGAGGAACGTCGGTCGTAGTTTACGACTATGACACTACTCATAACTCATTCAGAAATTTAGCCATTAGAAACAAATACTTGCCGAAACCCAATATTACGACTTTCAAACCCGCACTGTCAAAGATTACCCGCGCAGAACCAAACACAGCAAAAATTAAGCACTACCAACCTAAAGCTAGTATTCTAGAGACGACTCATATTGCACATATGGAAAATCTGTGACTGAACGCCCCATATCCAATATACTGTTTATAATTATCTTTTCTTATTCAAGATGACATGCCCGATTCAACATGTTTATCATGGAGGATGTACCCTGCCTGGGAACAATCCTGGGAAATTAAAAGTGGATGGTTTTTCGTTATCCTCTCCATTGTGTGTTTGTATGTGTTATTGTAGGTGTAAATGACTGTGATACTGTTTGTTTTCAGTATATGTTGTTCTTGTTGTCTGAAATGAGAAGAATGAGAGAGTGCTTTATGGCATACACTTCTGAAGGACATCTAATTTGCCGCCAGTATTGTCACCATCTGACGGAAGAACACCATCAAAAATCTCGTGTGTCCTCATCCCATACGCACTGCGGAGAGTTTTTGGATTTAACCCAAGACTGTGATGCACGAGTTGGTGATTATAAACTGAGTGTCGTCACCTATCCTACCCCGTCGGCCATGTCCTGATGATAAAAATGTTCACCAGTTGGACTCGAACCAGCTAATTCTGTGCCAACGCCAGACAACATCACGGTGCCGTAACCAACTGGGCAAACGGGGTGGGTAATTTGTTGTTGAAGCAGAGAGAAGTATTGATCTTTTCGACGACGAAGTGCCGCTGTGAAAATATAGTATCAATCGTGATGCTGATGGCAAAAAGGAATAAGAGGCAGAGGACATTGGTGGCGAGTCTGCATGATTTCATTGGCTGCCTCGTCACCCATACCCAACCCCCTCCATTCTTCAAATGTTCACATGGAGCGTGGGGAAACTGAGAGATATGAAATTGAATTGATATCAACAATCAATGACTGAAAAGTACTATAATACCCTTCGTGTATGTGTATCTCACTGATATTGTTTGTCTGCGATTATACATATCTTAGCCTGACTAACTTGATCCCTTTCAGAGGAATTCAAGTCAAAACATTTTAATAGTTAAAAAATTGATCTTTTGTCAACGCCAATTGCTATTAGCCGTAACATATTTTTATCCCAGTTTTCAATGTCTACATCTACATACATACTCTGCAATTCAAAAAATTGTGGATGGCAGAGGATGCTCAGCACAAAAGCTAATCTCTTTGTTGTGCATTCCAGTCCCTAACGGTACGAGGGAAAAAAGAATTCATATAAGAATCAGTGCGGCACCTTATTTCTCTAATTTTATCTTTCCTGTCCTTCCGACTCAAATAGGTTGGTGGAAGAAGTATTTCACTACACTCGAAAGTTAAAGTGGGAGTACGCATGTTTACCAATAAGTTTAATCGAAACCTGTGTCGTCTATCTACCAGAGACTCCCAGCCTAGTCTACTAATCAGTTCCGTGACGCTTTCATAACGACTGTAGCAAGCGGTCACGAATCGAGCGGCTTTTCTCTGTACTTTTCAATGTTAGCTAAGATAAAAGGATGCTTCCTTCAAAAAGGCCATGGCCGAATTTATTTATTGTTTACAATATTGGTAAATAATTAGAATTCTAGATCAGTGATTCCAAATATCTTTTTCCCGAGTATCACTTCAAGAAAGAGCTCATCCTCACTTACTCCTTATAGCTGTCTGTGCCATTGCGTTCATCCCAGTACAGTGCTTTACACCAGCGTAGCATTACAGTGATATAATTTACACAGACACTCAGTTTGACGGTATAAAATAAATTCTGGCCAAAGAAAAGTTTGAATTTTTTTTGCAATATGTTCCCGTACCACTAGTCGGGAACCACTGTTCCAGATGAATGTAAAAAACATCCCGGCATTGCAATACCGTACGTCGTATCAGTAGAATTCCAAATTCATTTATATTTATAACATATACCGGTAATAAAGAAAATTTGAGTTTAGCTACTTTTCAAGTCACTATGAAACCACAATATAAATTCAAGTGAAATGTTTATAGATAACGAAAACGCCTAGTCATCTCAACGAAATAAACTGCAATGGGAATACTGTTTTCTTTTATAAAACAAACTCCAAATGCAGAGATTTTACGATTAAAGTTGTTTTGTGTGTTCTATAAATTATAACTCCAATTCGGTCACCAACTAGCAAATCTGTATTTACAAGTTCGATCGTGTAAACAATGAAAAATACCTTCCTCTGCAGCAAAAGCGAAATGAATTATGTTATCCTTTCAGCTGACTAATCCGGCTTGTATCAGTGTCAGCGTACTATTGGAAATTCAGCACGAAATCAGAATACATGGCGCATCCTGGGAAAATATATAATTCAGGAATTATTTCTGTGACAAATGTGCCTTTGAATTGCGCTCTACGTCGGTGGTGGAACTGGTACTGAAATGAACAGTTTTTTCCTCGCAAATTGGCCACACCAAGACAACCGTTTGTGAAGCATTGCGTATGCATGCTTCCATGAATATCAAATTGAACATGAAAAAGGAATTACAGGTACAATAAATGCGGCTACGAACAATTTACCTTCATCCCACGTTCCCCTAATTGAGCCGCCAATAAAATGATTAAAAAAGAAAACATTTGTATGACTTTACACAAAATGTCCTTCTCTAAAGCGAAACACGCAAAACAAAAACAAAAATACTCGGCAACGTAGCTCCAGATAAAATGCTTAGGCGGTATTTGTACGTAATGTTGGACGCTGCCGCGTGTGATTCGTATATATACGCGTCCGGAATCACTTTGCTGAAGTTCCCAAACGCGTTTTAGAGTTGGAAAAACGAAGCCTTAATTTGCATATGGAAATTGGCATGAATCCCTACGTATCAGTCAAATGGTTCTTGACAGAATGGGCTGGATTCGTGAGAGTTAAGCTTATCTGGCAATTTATTCTCTTTTATTTTCATTCGTGTTTTCCACTCTCCCAAAAAATAACTTATTAACAGCTATTGCTAACACAACTCGCAAAGCTGTAATAATGTTGCTACAATTTTTCCGTTGACTTGTTAAGAAACAAAGAGACTAGCCTTTGCGCGAAACATTAATTATGAACACATTTGTTATCATTATCGTGACTTGATTTTTTGAATATCGTTTCTTTATCTTTTGTTACTGTCTATAAAAAAACTTCCGTAACATGAAAACTAATTTTCATAGCACTTGTTATAAGCTTTTACCACCAAATATTCATAAACAATATGCCACTTATAAACATCGGGAAATGGGGCTATAAGCACTTAGAATGTACGTAATTCTAAAATTACTTTTAGCTTGTAGTGCCTCTGACTATAATGGGTTATTACTTAGTTAAAATAATAATTCGAAATAATAATTTTCATTTTTCATCTTCAGATTCTTGAATCAGTTCTTATGCTTTTGGTGTCACCATTTTAATATATTAACAGGTTAATGCAAGCAAATGATGCTAACAATTAATTATCATAGTGTCTGCTTTACGTGTTAGAATTTACTCTCTTGATAACGATATAAAGTTAGCTATATAATAAGCTTTTCTTCCGTGAGTAGATGAAGCGAGAAACTATCTATCGGCACTCTCGTACATCTATCTAAAAACTTTTTACATTGAAATAGCAATTGGAATAACGGTCATTTAATTTTGTATCAACTTTCATAGCAAGAAATTACTTTTTGGTTGTTTAAACAGTTATGAATTTGTTAAAATGTATTGTTCTTCCACATAACCAAGAGTAGCTAGAGAAAATTACAATTCAGAACTCCTAATTTTAATACAAAGTTATTCAAATAATGGAGCAAATTTTGCATTTTCATTTTGCACAAACTGTAAAAGATACAAATACGTGCTATTTATCACGGGATAGAGGAAGATTCAAAGTTTTCAAACGTAGCTTTTTAGTTCCAATCTCTACCGCAAACGGCTCTGTAGTCTGTTTACGCGCAAATTGCGACGACACAGAATCCTTTGTTGATATGCAGCGTGAATTGCGTCGTAAGTTCAGTAAAGTGCCACTTCGTCATAAACAGAAAATCATAGAAAATGGATGCATAAACAAAGCGAACTGGTCGGCCTCAAACGTCAAATGAAGATGTTGAGCGTATCCGAAGTGTTTTCGCACGGAGCCTTCGGAAATCAACTACACGGGCAAGCAGTGAACTTGAAATACTGCAAACAACAGTTTGCGTGTTATTAAGAAACGTCTGAGCCGGCCTCGGTAGCGTAGGGGCTAGAGTGCTAGCTCCACGTGCCGAAGGCCGCCGGTTCGAATCCGGCCGCGGGCATGGATGTTAAGTGTTGTGTGTCTGTGTGAATGTCTTGTCCGTCCTGTGGCGTCCATACATTCGAAAAAATACACATTGAGCTGGCTGTATGGCCTCCGTTGCCGAATGCCATTAAAAAAAAAAAAAAAAAAAAAAAAAAAAAAAACCGTCTGCATAAGGAAGCGTATAAGTTGCAGTTACTTAGTTACTTCAGACAGTGAATATTGGCTGTAAATTCGCTAACTATGGGCGAGTTAAGCAAGAAACTGACCACGGTTTCGATGTTTGTCCCGACAAATGGAGTTCATGTCAAAAGTATACAGTAAAACTTTGAACATTTCTTTATTCATGTATGTGGCACGTGGTACATATTTGTATCATTCAAATTTCGTGAGAAATAAAAAAAAAAACAGAATCTGCTCATTCTTTAACAACCCTCTATAACTTCTTAAAATTTCTACATTGGTATTAGTCCTCAAATTATCCGTCTTTATTAAACTAAATAATTTTGTGGATTAATTCAAATGGAGGTAATCGTTTTTAGAAAGATTTAAATTCGTTACCGTGCTAAAAAATTCAATGACTTGATAACTATCGGTACGTTATGATCATGAAATTAATGTATTGCTGTATGTATTTGTTTGCTGAACCTCTAAATGTAGATGTTGCCAACTCGAGATCTGTATGAATTTCTACTAATCAACAGGCAAATTAACAAACATATCTCATTACCACTCTCACAGCTATGAATAATGAGTTTTAACCCGCTTCTTCACTTACTCGTGCCACAGCGTGCTTTTTCTGATGTAACAAAGCGAAAACATCTGTAA
>JARYHS010011408.1:236965659-237099804 GCA_031002005.1 Vandiemenella viatica
TCCTGAGGGCGCCTCTTTTATTCTGAATAAGTGGTCAACAAGTGCCCCTTTCATTTCGCAGCGGGGGAAAGCTTCTTTGGCTCGTTACGGTTGTTTGACGGCCTCCCTCCTTCGCCTCGCCACGCCCTCCACTGTGGTCGTTGCACGGAAGGTCTCGGCTGGAGACAAAACGTCGCATCCGCTGATTGTGTCACGCTCCGTACCTGCACGAAACTTATTTTCGTAACCAAATCGTATACAGGCATTCAGAACGCTCGTAAACAATCGATAATTGATTACTTAGTGGCATTCTGTAACTAGAACGTAAAAATTGGTAACGAACAAGGAAGCTGTTGTAGTGGATGTAACCATTCCATTTGAGTTCTAAATTAATGCTGCATTTAACAGATGCGACAGTTGTCTTAGTTATTTATTAAAATACAAAGAAATTTACTCCTAAGCAGTGTAATATCCCTTGGTGACGGTAAATTTATGCGTGTGAATTCCACGTTTCTTTGGCATCGGCGAGAGCCAGGTGACTCATACCTGCGCTGAAAGACCGAACGATTTATGGCAGGCCGTAAAGTTAAAAGCTTTACGCATTCAATGAAATTCAAAGGACAGTATAGGGACTTTGCCGATATGAGGATTTCCTGGTACAGTAGAAAGTTGAAACTAGAGAAACGATGCTTCGGAGAAAAAGTCAGGTTGCGGAACACCTGTTGGGAACCAGCGAATCAAACTGTGTTACGAACTTTTTGAAACCATAAGTTTTTTTATGTTGCATGAGGAGCGCCAATGGAGATCATGGACGACGCGCCAAACGCTATGACTCGCTGAAATTTCCCGCGTCTGCTAGAACTCGGGAGCCTGCAAGTTTACAACGGAGCGACCAAGCGGGAAGGAAGACATTCTGTTTCTGGCCAGCAGCACCGGCGCACGCCGGGAGATCGCCGGACAGGTTACTGCACTACCTGCGGGGAGCCAACTCGCCAAGTGACCCTGCACCCAGCTGATCAACGGTAAGGAACGCCGACGATGTATAGACACTCTTGCGTCATTCAACCCTAGGCAACGCTCTGAGATGAGAATCATGCTCTAAATTGTTCAAAAGAAACTTTTAATATTCAGTTCTGTTCAATAAACGAATCAATTTTATATTCAAAGAAAATAATAGGTGTTGTAAACCGTGCTTTCAATAACTTTCTTTCCAATGTACCAGTATATCATTTGATTAGATAAAGATTTGTGTTTTTTTTATGGTATTTTAAAATTACAATTGCTTTGATTAAAAGTATTTCAGAATTGGAATGTCGCTTCTCTCGAATAGAGAACACTTCCATTTGGCGCCTACCCGGGATTAATTTTGCAAATTAATTTATTAATGAATGCATCTAATTATTTTATTCTAATTTTAATAACGTCACAAACAAGACGTTACAGCAGGCAGTACAAGGGACGAATTAGCGATGTGTTTCTAATAATAAAGGAATTTGAATGGAATATTCAAAGCACATGAGTAGTTCAGAACAATGGCCGACGACATGTAGGTGATATCCACTGTCTGCAGCATCTATCGAGATCTATGTTCCCAATCTAGCAAGATGGATAGGGTGAAAAATGTGACCAGCTTATACTGATTATCTGTACACGGCGCACGAATGTTTGGGTGAACATGATACATATGTCAATGACGGGGAGTTCCTAAAAGATAACAAACTAAGATTCAGAGTGGTAACTGTAATTTTAGGGAAAGCAAAACAACAGGATACTGTATTTGGATCACTGTTCTTTATCATTCCAAGGTAATTTGCTTTAAAAATCTGTAATTTTACTGTTCCTAGTAAATGTTACAGTCTTATCACTCTATGAAAATGGGTAATGCAACGAACCAATCCAGAACGAGTTACATGAGAGATAGAGAGTGAAGGTAGCGACGAGTGAAAATGAACACTGGCAAAATTTTAAACTAAGCGCTATTTGTATTGCTTTGAATTTCCATGTTTCATGACTATCCATTGGCTGGAGGTTTTGCCTCTGAGATGAGGCAGGTAAAGAGGGAGGAACAAGGTGATCTGGATGGAACCGATGAGGAGAAGCCATTTTTTACTGCCGGGAGTCGAGAAGAGCTGGACGTGGTGAAATAGTGCTCTGCCATTTTCCACGACATAGCAGTTTTTCCACTTTCTGTACCTTTTGTCCCTTAGTAAAATTGTGACTGGGCACGTTTGGCTGCGATCTATGTTGAGGTCGGGTTTGTCAATAAGGAAACTGTGAAGGGAAATAAATCTATGCAGGCACCTTGCTGAAGGAAATATGGACAGATGGTAATGTGTTTTGTAAAGTCCGAACGATGCTTTTGGTTTTTCTGTGATTTAAGACCCGTTAGCGATACTGAGCGAAGATATTTGCTGCGATATGAATTTCGTGTTTTCTACCATAGAAAGCGAGCTAGATTTTCACTATCCGTACAGTCTAAAACATTTTTGTCATTTCAAGATAGAATTTCATATGATAATATGCTCAGATCTCATGAAGGCTAGATTTTCACTATCCGGACACTATAAAACATTTTCGTAATTTCAAGATAGATTCGGGAGGACGGCGGTTCGAATCCCCGTCCGGGCATCCAGATTTGGGTTTTCCATGGTTTCCCCAAATCACTCCAGGTGAATGCCGGGATGCTTCCTTCAAAAATGCCATGGCCGAATTCCTTCCCATTCCTTGCCCCCATCCTTTCCCGTCTCTAAAAGACCACGTTGTTAAAAAGGGACGTTAAACTGTTACAAAAAAAAAAAAAAAATTAGATAGAATTTCATATGATAATATGCTCAGATCTCATGAAGTGTTGGCACCCATGTATACATGAATTGTGTTTTAATGTTTCTTTGTGCGATGATATTCCCAATGATAATTTTTGTTATTAAATGTTTTGCTGGGATAGCGTATTTAAAAAATATTAATTGTGTTTAAATTTCAAATATATCTAACTAACCCATCAGTTTCCCCAAACGCTTGAGGATTTGGCGCATATGAATTAATAAATAATTTAAATTATTTACATTTTTACACAATACAGTAGTTATACTGTCCTGGAATATTACTACCAGTTTTCGATAACCTTCACTGCTAGCAGCTCATCGTCTGATATTTTATCCAGACAATTAAAATATCATTTTCATGTGAGCCTCGTAGTAAGTGAAATACGTTTTCTGCGAGTAATTATTTCCGTTATTAATGAACAGTTTCAAAATAAATTTCGTATCCAGCTATTTACTTTTGATGAACACATGCTCAGATTTTTGTTTTGTGGAAATATTGTTTAAAAGTTTTGCTTTATTCACATGTAACCGATAACTTAAGTCTACGTTCTAAAAATTTCACTATTATAATTATCAAGGTGCCAATTATGGTTGGGAACAGTGGCGTAGCTAGGTCAACAAGGGCCCCAGTGCAAAAAATTTATTTTGGGCCCTCAGGCCAGATGGGCGACCTTTTCTTTGCTTTATGTTGATGGTAGGGGCCCCCTGAGGTGAGGCTGGGAGCCCCTGAGTTGTGCTTGTGGGCCCCCTGAGCAGTAAGTCGCCAGTTTGCCGTGAAGTTGCGTGGGCCTATCTGAACTGCTCTTAGGGCCACTAGAGGTGCGCATGGGGGCCCCTTGAGGTATGCTTGGGGGCCCCTTGAGGTATGCTTTGGGGGCCCCGGTGCACTGCACCGCGTAGCACCATAGTAGCTAGGCCCCTGGTTGGGAATAGTCTTTACTGAATTCCTTATGGGTGGTTTGTAGCTGTCGTATTTTGCTCAGATTTCCTGTTTATAATTTTCCTTAAATGGTTCCTGCTTACATATAGGATTTAGACTAAAAATATAATAAAATAATAATAATGACAATGAATCAGTTGCATTAATAATATATCAACATTTAATTTTTTGTATTATTTTTGGTCACAGTTAACGTTTTAACCAACGTCAAGATGTTACCCGCAAGTACTAAGTCTAATGTTGAAATCTATTTGCTATAATTACATAATCAAGCTCTAACAAACCTAATTATAGTTATTATCATCCAAGGTCTTGATGAATACTTTCGTAAATTCAATAATATTCAGTGTCATCAGCTGAGAAATAAAAATTTATTTGGTATATTTTTTAAATTTTTGCCAGTGAAATATTCAGGAGGTTACGAGCATATACATTATTACCGGTTTAAACAGATTACTATTTCATTTTGCCTCACTTAACTTACAATAATGTTTTAATCAGCCATAGAATTTAAGTCAACTGTAAAATCATATTGAGCAAGGATTTCGGTCTTCTAGAATAATATAACTAAAGTGTCCAAAAATTATGGAATGTAGATGATCCATTGGCACCAATGTATAAATTTCACGAGCTACTTTCAAAAATACAGAAAAAAACTGAACAAAGAAAAGGAAGAAGTTCTAATGAGCAATAATATATCACAAGCAGCCATATCTATTCGAGAATGTCAAAATAAAATGCATAAAGTATTACTATCTTCGTTAAACTTCATTGCAGGTATATGACTATATTTGAGTTATACCCCACTGCAGATATATGAATATCTTTACAAATCTGAAAGTCAAACCCAGAGTCAGTACCTTAGTGGTATTTTCAAAATTCTGGTAGATTTACAGAAAAAAAATCACATTTGCTTTATACACACAACAACTAGGACGAATAATCTAAGAGTATTACCATACTACATGATACTTTGTAATTTAGTAATGAAGATGGCGGGGTATCTCAGAAAATATAAACGGTTTTCAGAGTTTTTATGCATTCCATCAGGTATTATGAACTATTCATGAAGGAGAGTACAGTGTCAACGAGACAACTTATTTCAAATTTCACATAATTTCAAGATAAGATAAACGTATATTATTTAACAAGAGAACCGAAAAGGCAGTTTGGCTATTTTTTTTTTTGCTGCCATCAGTCTTTCGACTGGTTTGATGCAAACCTCCATCCCTTCCTATCTTGTACTAGCTTCTTCATCTCTACATATCCCTTACAACCCACGTTCTCAATTATCTGCTTCATATATTCTAATCTCTATCTTCCTCTACAGTTCTTACGTTCGAGTGTTCCCTCTACCAGCAAATTAATCAATCCAACATGTCTCAAATTCTTAACGGGCAATAAAGATCTATAGATTTACTTGGAATGCGAACTTAACATATTTAAACCAGCTGCTACGTGAGTAGTGAGAACATATTATTCGATTTATATAAATAGCAGGTAAAATAGAGGACGCTGAAAAATATTTTGTGACAAGACGATAAGCACTGTTATGCAGCGTAAAGTAGATGAAAATCTTTAATTTAGCTTTATTAGGATCAATTATTACTTTAGGGCATAGGTCGCAATTTTTCGTGGATGAACCATTAACTTGGAGTCAGTGGAGAGGTGCGACCAGGCTTCTCGATGACCCTTACCCTTACATCGTCCTCGGCAATGCCAGCTTCTAATCTCCTGCGCTCCTCCCACCTTATCCCGGTCCTCGGCCAGAACACTATATTGCGAGGCAGGATATATGGGTGAAACTTTTAACAAGGTTTTCATTACGAGGCGGGCTGTGCCACACCACCCAGGTTCCCTGCTGCTAACAATCGATCTCACCTTGCCGCCTGCAGTGCAAAGCAGCTGGTTCGTCCACTCAGGTTACCAAGCAAGACGACGAAGACCTGAAAGGAACCTACAAATTGAAATGTGGACAGAAAAAATTCATACAGAGTTGTAAAACCATATGATCATATCAGTCAGGGCAACGCAAAAATTATTCTTACTGCAAATCTTTGCCTGTAACTTACTGCTATTAATATTACTGCTGTTACTGCTATTTAGTGACATTATATGAGATATGAGTGAAGACAGAAATTCCAATACACTTAAAACAAAAGCCTTGTATATTGTTTTCAGGGGAAAAAAAAAACCTACTGCGCAGATTTAGATTGGGTTTTCATCGTTTAAAAGATCAGAATATCATCTGAATCACTTAATATGTTTTATGCTTCAACATAACACAACGCTGGATCAGTAAGTAAAACTGAACGTATAGCATGAAACACTAAAGACGAAATACCATCTACATGCGATATAATAGTCTTATTATCGCATGTAACGTTTCCCTCCTTAAATTTTGAAACCCCATAGATAACTGCATTGAATGCGAAGAAGAATGAATAAAGTGGAAAATATGTAAATTAATTTGAAAAATGTAATGGAAAAATCTTTTGAGATCTTCTTTGATTCTTAAAGGTGCTATCTCAGGCAGCACAGCTACAAATTCTGATGTTTGGAAGTGAAATTATATTTGCTGTTAATTGTAACTAACGCATATTTGATGGATTTGAACATTAAAGTGCACTGTTTAAAACCTCTAGTGTAGAACCTTCCCAGAAACTGCGATCTTGTTCCGAACAACTACAATCTCTGATGTAAGAACGGAGACTTTCCCGGCGTATAACTGCAATGAAGTCTTCACGGGTGTACCGCCGGATTGTGTTGTGAAACCATGATATTTCGACGACGTAGCTAGTCGTCGAAATATACCACAATCCGGCGGTACAATCGTGAAGGCTTCATTACAATCTCTGATGTTTGTAAGTGAAATTTTATTCGCTGTTAATAGTATATAATGCATATTTAATAGATTTAACATGAAAGTGAAGTGTTTAAAACTTTCAATGTTGATATAATTTATTGTTGAACAATTCTGTCTTTCCAACATTCCATAAAAATTCATTGTTTCTATTGCTGCACGAATCGCTTTGGTTATGTTGATGAAACTTGGTACATAAGTTCCTGATAGGGTGGTTAAAAATATTGCAGGAATAAATCAACCTCAACTCTTTTTGATAGCACTGGGGTTTTTCGTTCAAATACGTATAGAAAATTAGAATTTATACCTCATCTCCAATAGATGCCTTGTACATTCCCAGTACTCTCTTTCCCCTCCTCCTCTTCTCCTATAACTCCCAAAACAACTCCTTATAATATCAGTTACCTGATTATGTTCTTTGACGATTTCAATAAGCAAATCTAGCTACCATCCTACGCACACCCGCAAACTCCTGTATTTGACACTCATAATGTAGATTGCATACCAAAACGATATAATCAAGCAACAGTCTTACAAACGTTTTGTAACCCAGTTTTCTCATTTTTCGGTACGAGCCACCATCAGTTGCTCTCATAAGGGTTAGAAAAGTTACATTTTTGTTTGTAGTTTGCAATTTGTGTTGGATCACAATCTTGCCCCTCGATCTTGATTCCTCTAATTTTAAGCAGCGTATACATCTTGGAACGGAAATTTTTTTCGAGGCAGTACTGAATTGTTTGTTGAAATTGTATTTCACAACGAACTTCCTACGATCCAAGGGAATACTGAACCAACGCCGAACCACCACTGATATTATAACACTTCCAATTTTGGCATCTTGTATTCGCCTGAGGAAAATCACGCTACGTCGGTGATGAATGTTGTGGCTTAAGTGATAAATAGTTTTTCAGGAACAAGTTAAAACAATTACATTTGTGGCGGATCGACGTACATTTAAAAAATGAAGCTTAGGTACATAAATAAGAGCGTCAGCTTAAACTACTCCCTAACGTCGTATACTGAATTTGAGGATCTGCTGCAGAAGATTAAACACGATGACTTATTATTTTTTGGTTTTGATGCGAAGATATTCGGGAGATCATGAGATTATCTGTCTGCCTGTAGTTGATAGTTCTCTTAACATTATCCAGGATGCACCAAATTGTGACCAAGATTATATCGACAATGACCGCCGAAGTCTGCGTACACAACCTTTGTACGATTCGGTTAGTATCGTGACACGATCTATTGAAGATAAAGGAAGTACGTTTAAGAGTATTACTTGATAAAAAGAAGCTCTGTGTGAGAGATATTGTAAATCCAACTAGCTGAAGGTCAAAAACTTTTTTCTGTTATAAGAACAAAATTAACTGTTTTTGGAAGATAATGCACTCCTAAATCCAGATCTAATTTCTGAATTACCGTATCGGCCCAAGTCTTCATTTGATAATGATTTTTATACACGCTCACGTTATGTATGCTATATATCATATGGATCTGCCAATAAGACACGCTCACGACAACGTTTCCAAATTTAAACATTAAAATACATATGTCAATACATGAAAGAATTATCAACATAAGAGTAAAGTAAAGTAAGAAACATATCTAAAAATGTTTCCTTTGAGATTTTATGCGATACTTTGCCTCAGGAACGTCTCTTCGTAAAGTAAGGCAGTATTTGAACAACACTGCCGTACTACAAATGCCTCGATAACGCTTTTCCATTTGCGAAATGTCCTGGTAAAATCGTTCGCCATGTTCGTCACTAACGGCGCCTAGGTTATCCGGGAAGAAGTCCAAATGATCGCTCAAGAAATGCAGTTTGGGTGACATGTTGCATCCCATACGATGGTATGATCTCAATAATTCATGTACAATATGGCGATAGTTCTCTGCCTTATTATTTACTAAAAAATTGTTGCAGAAACTTGTGAAAGGCAGCCAAGCCGCTTGTTCAACATCACTCAAGACATCAAGGAAATTATCATCATCCATTAGTTCTCTAATTTGTGGTCCTATTAATATTCCTTCCTTTATTTTTGCTTCACCGATCTTTGGGAACTTCTCTCGCAAGTACATGAATCCTTGTGATGTTTTATCCATGGCTTTCACAAAGTTTTTTGCTAGACCTAATTTAATGTGCAGTGGAGGTAGATATATATTGTTGGGGTCAACAAGGGGAGTGTTTACCACATTCTTCTGTCCAGGCAGTAGCTCATTCCGAGCAGGCCACGTTTTCCCAACATAGTTGTTTTTTCTGTCCCTGCTATCCCACACTCATAGAAATCTGCAATGTTCAGTGTAATTTGCTATTGTTGTTTATGTTTAGTGTTAGTGTTAGTGTTATTGTTATGTTATTCAATAGTTGTGTTTCAAAGTCATCAATTGTTTATATTTTTAATATCAGAGCGTTGACCTTCGAATATTAAATAAGAAAACAAAAAATAATTAAGATAAAGTGACATCGAACATAATATTAAACATAATATTGAACATAAAATGTACCATGTTATTTGATTGAATTTAAATACTGATTACGACTGTAATGATTTTGATGTAAATTGGACATAATTGTTAAATGTATTGAATGTAATAAATTTAATGGACGTTAAGTCCGTAAATAAATAATACATAAATAAATAAATGATGTATGGTAGTTAGTTTTACATATTTCGATTGTTTTTCAACAATTAATAATATTTTATCCATGATGGATTGGTGGAACTTCCGCGACTGTGATGTCAAATATGGGTTGTAAAAATACAGCAACCAGTCACAATATGATGTTGTTTATTAAACCATTACCGGTTTCGAGCTATACCTGCTCATCTTCAGATGGTTTGTAAATTTTACATCAACAAATGTAATATACAGGAATTTATGGTTGTCATTTTGCATCTGAATATATCCAAAAACAAAACTAAAGCACTATAAATGCACATATTTATAAACATGCGCTCCTTTATTATCTCTTGAATGGCATTAATATTAAAAAAGTCAACTGTTTTATTAACATAGTCTGTCTTATACATGACAACTGCCGTATTACCTTTGTCTGCTTTGACAACAAGTGCATTATTATCATTTAGTTTTCTGTTAATATTTGAGAGGGTTTTATAGTCATTATCTGTCTTATGTGATGAATCATTATCTACTAACTCTTTGTTGATGATGTTGTTTGCTTTGGAGGCTAATAGGTTTCTTTCTCTGGGAGTAAGTTTGGCTGTATCACTGGCTATTTTTATGTTGGTAACTAAGTTTTTTAGATTTCTACTGTTAAGTGGAGGAGCAATATTGTGTTTAAGTCCTTTGTTTAGGAGGCATGATTCACTTTTGTTAAATATAATATTTGTTGTATTCAGCACTCTATTGTAAAACTTATGCTGTGAGGTTGGTGGAGCACTACTGCTATTTTTGGTGGTCTTTGCTTTGAGTGCCATGAGTTTATTCTTATGTCTTAAAGCTATTATTTTTTGTTCTTTATTCAGCAAGTGGTCAATGTATAAGAAAACATAATCTAGCTGAATTGGAGAAAGGTATTTTCCTAGTTGAAGATGAAGTTTATAAATATGTGCATTTATAGTGCTTTAGTTTTGTTTTTGGATATATTCAGATGCAAAATGACAACCATAAATTCCTGTATATTACATTTGTTGATGTAAAATTTACAAACCATCTGAAGATGAGCAGGTATAGCTCGAAACCGGTAATGGTTTAATAAACAACATCATATTGTGACTGGTTGCTGTATTTTTACAACCCATATTTTTCAACAATTATATCAGTAGAATAAGTAAATTAAGCCACAGGAGTGTTTTCAAGGACTTATGCTGATATCGATAGACACAGGGTAGCCTGTCACAAGAAAACGGAGCCCGATAGGCAAAAACTGATTTCATTTTAGAATTCAGCACCCACGACTTAGCTAAGTGAACCATTCAGTTTCTTTGTAACAAAAATGCTGTTGACCAGTGTTATACTATGTCCTAAATTCGCAGAGAAACATGTCTCTTTGTAAATGCTAGCTAACGAATGGCTCCGCAAATTCGCCCCAAGGAGGACTCTAACATTTAAGGAACTTACTTATGCACGCGGTAACAGGTTGTTAATTTTTGTTACTTGTTTGCGTATCGGAGGAGTCAACCCTCGAGTGTAAAATATGTGCGTTCTGAAATATCCTCCGGAGCATACGCGCGATTGTCGTTAAACCATCAAACATTTAAACTTAATTATATGCCAGGTTTGAAGTCCTCACATGAGGAAAGGATTCGATAAGTGTTGCAAGATTCATTTCTGATTCTCGCGGCGTTCTTGTAATTGCAGAAGTCTCTTCTATCTTTATAGTCTTGAAGAGGAGCGCCTCTTTCCAGCGAGCTAATAATTAAGACCCCACTGGTACCTTGGGGAACACGGATAGGTGAACGCTAGTACGTATTAGATGACCAGTTGACATTATATTCTAATGTGAAAGATAACAGGTTATGAAGTCCCATTTATTAGGCATTGAAATCCGTGAACATTACAACCATAGCATGACTATGAGGATTCTCCCGACAGAGCCTGTAAGGTATGTTAGTTTCATCTGATTGAATATCAACTTATAAACTGATGGATTATTGGAGGACAATTTACGTGGCTGATGGTATGCCTGCGATAATGATCTTGGAAATTCTACATAGTGAACCGACTAGAGCTAAGAGAATCTGTTCTGCTGTTAAAAAACCGATAGTAGCTGATGGAAGGCTACCCACTGGATAAACTCTTTGCTCGTTGATGTCTATCCGCACCGGAGTCAGAGCATTTTTACCTCGGAGGTGAAATTCCTTGCGATCAGAGAGCAGATGCATCCAGTAATTTTCATTGAATTAGGGTGTAGGCGCTTTTAAAACAAAAAATCTATACTGAGCTCGGCGCATGCAAAGACTAGCCTCATCACTACGTAAATGACTTATTAGTTCCAGTAAAACATTCTATTTTCTCTTTAGCTATAAGGTTCAATACGACCCTGACACTGTATATTTTAACGGGAGAGAAGCATGGAAATTGGAGTGGATAGCCTCAGCCCCACCAGAAGGCACTCCCTGTTTGACAGTCAATAGGCACTAACGGGAGTCAACCTTCTTCGCAATACCTGGGCAGCTCTTAACAGAGTTAGGTCTGATCATCGAAAATCTGCTTGAGCTTTGTACACCTGGGGAATGAGAGATTCACCAAATTGTGACTGTGGTGAGGAAAAACAAACCATCCGTCAGGTAAAATGTGATTGTCCACTTCGAGCCCTCAGGGGATCACCGACAGATTTTATTAATATTTCAAATGAATTTCTACAGTAGCTTCACCATGTTGATTTTAAATTTTAATTATAATTTAATGTTACATTGTATTATTGATTATGTACCATGGCCTTAAGATAAACAAATAAATATACTGTATATCTGCAGTTATGTGAACGATGATATGATGCATCATGTTGCATGTAGTCCACCATACAGTTGCCTATATTGTAATTGGTCAGTGTTGCTCGCAGCTATCTATTAGAGAAGTTGGTGTGTCGCCTCCATTCTCCTCCCAACAACTTGGAGGTCCCCTTGCCACCGCCGTAAAACTCGCTAGCGTGGTCTGAACAGACCCTCGCCTGCAGCCGCAAACTCGTAAAAACCATTAGCACATGTAAGTTCACAAAAATTATTGCACTTTTATGTCCGATCCCTCTCCAGCCTTTTAACTTTTATGCGCGTGGCCGTAATCTAGAGGAGAGGCGGGCTCCAAGCTGATACCGGACTTCAGCCAGCCGCGTGTACACTGTGCTCTGAATTTTATATTTTTACGTCGTAAAAGGCGTAAAAATACATACCTCAGCTGTTAACAGAGAAATTACAGTACTTCGTCCTTTGTCACTTGCACGAATCATGCAAATGTGATATAAATAACGTTTACCTCTTCTTTTTAACAAAACATAAACCCTCAGTTTCCTTGTCATTAATTATCTCGTTCAGTAAAACATTCCTGTTGACAATGCTGCCGCCAGGGTAAGTGAATTAATAGGCTGTTAATATGTTGTTTATATTTTAATTATTACGCTGATCTTGTAAATGTAATGAAGTGCTTTCTGACACGAAACTTCGCGTTCGAATTAAGCAAGATAACAAATACACCGTAGATAATATGTTGAAGACAAAACGAAAATGTTTTCTCAGATACAGTTATCAGCACGTTGTATCGAATATCACTATCCACCAAAATCTGGACATCATGAACAATAAAAAATTTAATAACGTTAGAACATCTGCTATTTAATGATAACCCAATATAAACATTTCAGAAAATCAATACTGAACGACAAATATTTTTCACTTTTCCTTTTCTCCCTGGTGTACAGTTGACAAATCATGTGATCCATTCGGTTTTACAAAATCGTTAAGGTAAAAATCTCCAACTGTAACGCCTTTACATCGCTAAATACAAAGCTGCTTTTCTGGATTCGAAGAATCTTGTGCTTAACAATGACAGGTGATAACGAGTCATATAATTAAAGAAATTTTTTGTATCTTTTTTTTTAATTTGGTATTTACACCTCGTCGATGCCAAGGTCAGTAGAAGGGGGAGTTAATTGGTGGCAAGGAAAGGGAATAAATACAACCATAGTCTTTTGAGTGATTTTGGAGAACCATGAGAAATTAGAATCTGGATGGCCAAACGGGGAATTTAACCCGCGTCCTCTTGAATGAAAGGTAAGAGTTGAACAATCTGTTCGTATGAGGGATATATAGTTTGAGAAATTAGTGAGAATTGGAAGATTTTCTTAACATTCCCGTTAAAAGCGAGTTTCATAAATGCTTTAGTTAGCTGTGACATTCTTTCAGTTCGCTGGATTATAAACGATGTAATCATAATTTTTAATTTTTCGACAATTAATAAACAATGTTATTTGCTTTTCTGTACAATGCTATCCACATTAGTATTATACCGTATTGCCAACGTTTGAGCTGTTTATTGTAAAATATCGCTTGTCAGCTCGTTACAAGACTAACTCTTTCAGGATTCGCAGAAATAAAACGATTTATTCCATCGGAGATAGATCATAAATTTAATCTTAATTATATATTTACTCATTCACTTATTTAATAACTAGCCAAAAAAGTTAATGTCGCCCTGACGAATTGTTATTTGTTCTACGCGAAATAGCTCCCATCAATTTTCTAGATTGAGGAATTTAATGTAACTTGTTTTCTGTTTAAAATGTAGCCTGAAGACAAAATGAAAGAAAGCTACCACACTTATTTATTACGCAGCGCCTTTAAGCAGATTTAGGAGAACAGGCAACAGAAATACTTTTCTATAACACCTGCACCATCAAACTTGATTATATCACATATCACACCACATGTGCAAAAGAAATATGATTCCGTAGCTTGGTTCACATATCAATTCCTCATTTCTTTTTAATAGAATATGTTTTATTGATAGATCGTAAGCAGTTTTCCATGTGCGTCGTTATTATCCCCAGAAAACCTGTATAACGTGTCAACAGCGTCATTATCATTAGGTCACTCACACCTGCTGGTCTTTTTGGTTATAAATCGATTCTGTGTGATTCAACATTCGGATACCTTGCAACCAACGAAAAAAACACGTAAGTATGTAGACTTTGTAAAATCTAATTGACCGCGGTATTAGTTTTTATTCGAAAGACACCTTGTATGGTGCCAGCTTGCAAAAGTAGCAAGTTAATTTATTTTAATTCAATAATATTTATAATGGGCTCTTCACATGACAATTCTCAGGGGTCACACAAAAGAAATGGGTTCACATTAAAAGAAAATGAATTTATTCATTAAGACAAAATTGTTGTCATTTCAAGATCACAAATATATGGCAAACATATGATAGGCACCCAGGCTAATAGCTCTTTAATTCTGGCATGAGTCTCTCAGGGCAGTTTCCAGGGTTTTGAGATGTTGCAGAATGTCTCTATATCAGCAGGCGGTACACATTACCCGGCAGGGACACTGGTCGGCGGCGGCGGCGGCGTCGGCGTAGGCGGCTGATACACACAGCTACCTCCGTTTATCACTTGTAGCAGCAGCCACTGCCCACAACCTTGCTCTCGGGCGTCCAGCAACGTTCTCCCCTCTCCCGACCACATAGAACATAGCAAAAGAAACACTTCCGAGGAGTAGATGCCATCCCCTCCATCCTCTGGCTGTCCCACACACTGTACCACATACGGCAAGCCCTCCAGAAAAAACAAAAATATCGCAAGAAGAGAGGGCGGTCTGTGTCCCGCGCCCCTGCGCCAAACTAAACATGTCTCTGGGGACAGGCGTCTGCCTTCTATCATCGACTGGCCCTCAGATACACACAGTGTCGGACAGCATACCTCCGCGCCAGCGAGCCGACGTGCTCTGTAGGACATTACAACTTGAATCACGAAGATTCTTCCAATCTTTGCGTTTGTGAGGTACAACACGAAATTGTTGCGTTGTTTGAAAAGTTATGACTCCTGAATTTTGGTAATATGAATATAAATAGGTAGTGAGCCCTAAACAGCAATTTAACCTAAGGCGTTAAAGGATATTCGTAAAATTGCTTTATAATAACTAGAGTTTGCTAATCGATAATATTTCTCACAAACAAATATTTTGTCGAAATAATATAAAACGGTAAATAACACTACAAAACGTTAAGATTCTTTGATATATTGTAACAGAATAAAGTACAACATTTTGTCAATATTTTGTTCCTCAACCTTAAATTAAAATGTTAAGAATGGAATTGATTCAGCATACTGTATGTTAATCGAAACGGATTACTTACTGCCAGTACAAATTTGTGGATTTCCGATTGTTTCCCTCTCAGATAATAATCTGATATGAATACATTCCTGCCACTAAGTTAGTACACTCATCTGCAAGGCTGTCAATTATCTTTGTATCCGATAAGCAATATCGCTGCCAGTGATACTTGTTTATGAAGGTTAGCAGTATACATTGTGACGTGAATTGCTTTATGTGACTACAACGTCATTGTCGATGACAGGCTCTGGCGTTGATCGGCCACCCCCGCGATGATAATTTGGCTTCCTACAAAATTGCAGCTGGGCAGTGACGCACAGTAGTGTTCGTCAAGCTGGGATACTACTCGGACCACGTATTGACACTGAAAATTAAGTGGACGGATAAAGGACGAAATGAACGAGTTTTGGAAATAATGGGCAAGAAAAGAAGTTTGTGGAAGAGTCTTACAAAAGAAGAGACAGTATGGTAGGTCATATTTTGAGACATGCAGGATTGGTTAATTTGTTAATAAAAGGAACAGTCGAAGGTAAGAACTGCAGAGGAAGACAGAGATTAGAATATATTAAGCAGATAATTGAGAACGTGGGCTGTAAGGGGTATGTTGAGATGAAAAGGCTAGCGCCACATAGGAAAGGATGGAGGACTACATCAAACTAGTATAGAGACTGATGACAGAAAAAAAAAAAAAAAAAAAAAAAAAAAAAAAAAAAAAAACTTTGGACGATTGAATACGATACCATGCACCGTATCGATGTGAATGTGTCTTATAAATTTGGTCACAGTTAAAACTGTTAAGCGTGGGTAAAATATGGAATATCGTAAAATATTATAAGTTTAATTAATTGCGCACGAACGTAAGTAATGAAAGAGTTTAGGATCACGTCAAAATGAACAATGGTTGGGTAGTTTTGTTATTTTATTGCAAGACCGTACAGTTCCATCATTGCAGATTTTATTGCAATACGAAATTTAGTTACAGCATAAAGACATTATAAATTTAATGAAGCACACAAGATCCATTTTAATTCAACCTTTATTATTGTATCATATCTAGACCAAATTCCTCACTAATCCATATTTTATGTAGAGGTAGGTTCCGCTATTCAAAAAGACGAATAATTTTATTAAATTGAAAAATTAAAATAGTAATAGTTACAGCACGCGTCATGTTGGCTCAGCTGGTTGCAGTACCATGATGGTGTCCAGTGCGGTTACGGGGTTAGGTGGTTCGATTCCTGGTGGTGGAAGATATTTTCATCATCAATGCTTGTCTGTCAGGGTAGGAGAGGTGATAATGCACAATTTCTAATAATCAAATTGTATACTAAAGACCTGGGTTATACCCAAACCTCTCCACAGTGCGTATCAAATGAGAGCATAGGACACTGCTGACGGTGATTCGTGCATGGGATGGGGGCGTTCAGCTTGGAGACCTGCGGTGTCTTTCTCAAGAGTAGGCCTGAATCGGGTGGCACCGGGTTTCACCCTTTCCCTTCTTTTATCTCTCATCCACAACACAAGGAAAACTGAACAATATCACAGCTATTCACATTTACAGAAATTCTTACAAACACTGTCACATTGGGAAAGACACTGAGAAGCCACACCAGTTCATCTGCTCAGAAGTTCCCATGCAAGGGTAAACATATCCCATGGCAACCGCCTACGCCTAGTCGCAAGCGAGGATTTAATAGCAGAAGTAGAAGAATAGCTGTAGCTACTGGAATGCTGGAATATTGTTATAATTATTAAGCTTTATCTATAATACCAAAGTACTTGGCCTACTGATTTCTTAAGTATATTTAAGGTCACGGTGAGAAATAGATATGTTTTTCGAGCACTCGATTCGCTTTTAGCAAGTCGCACGTGATAATCTCTCAATATGGACTCAAATACATTTAGCGCGCACTATAATGAAATATAGAAAGCACTTTAAGAGTTTCAAAACTTTTACACTATCATAAGTGCAAGACAAAATTACAAAGATCAATGTAAAAAATTTGGCTATGGTAAATTTATCAAAAGAAAAATATAAAAAGGTAATACAGAAAAAAGAAGACTGTATAAGTAATAGACACCACGTCTAGTACTAATGAGATCACGTTACAGGCAATGATCCGCCAGTAGATGAATTACCTTTCGATATCCAGTAATAACATAATCGATATCGCAGTTAAGTAATTCGTCGCCTCTCCTGTCGTTGATTACGAAGTTGCATCAGTGAGCCAACTGCAGATTCGCACTTCAAACAGGTTTCTGTGATCTCCTGTGCGTCGAAAGAGATCTGTGCGAACTTGAATGTTTTGGGTTCACACGTCTCTGTTAAATGAACGGACTGAAAGAGTTCCAGCTGGGAATTCGTACAAGCAGTTGATGAATGGCGGCTAACTACCAACGGTTTCAAAGACAAATGGCTTAGTTTATCCTGCCAAGCTACGTGGGCTATCGCAGTTCAAATTATATAGTTAGCTACTGAAATCTACGCAAGTTTCTATATCTGACTCATGATCAATTTATTATTGCCTGGAAAGTTACAACACATTTTTACCCTCTCATTTAGCGCCACAGATGTTAATATAGAGTGAACATAATATCTGAATCGAGAAATGTAAAGTTATGGAATAATTTATACTAATTGTGATTTTTACTCGCTTCGGCTTGTATTTTTTATTATTTTTATTTTTTAAGAAAAATAATAATCGGTTTATTGGTTTTTCTAATTTATTGGCATTTAACCTTCGGTCATACAGCCATACAAGAATGAAGTATATCCTTTGCTGAATGTTGTCTTCCTACTTAGCCCAATGGAGCTTGCAGTCTTCACGTGTTTATCTAGTTCTTCTTTGTCTTCTAAGCAGCAGATTATTGTGGAAACGATCTCTTCTAAAGTTTTAGGTTGTTACTTCTCACAAACGTTGGGATTAGGCGATATCCATAAATATTTTCACTGTCTAGTAAATGTGTCATGTTACCTTGTAGTTGGATGCCCTTTTTTTAAAAGTGATTTCATAAAGCTTGTGGTTTTGTTCCAGCATCTTTTCCATCCGAAAAACATGTGGTTAACGTCACAATCAGCATCTTCTTCACACCATGGTGATTAGATTGGTTGATAGGTGCGAGGGGAAGAAACCAAGGTTAAACCTTTTCCTTGCTATTGTAGTTATTAGTCCTCTTGATGGAGAGCCCTTTTCATGCCACTGAGATGTTGGTATCTAAGGGTGGCCGCAAACGAAATGTGACCTTTGAGTTGAGATTTCTCCGACCATTGACGGTTCCACATTTCACTATAGTATTTTTTAAGGAAATTTGTTTTCTGTTTGTTGATTTCCTTTTCTTTTTATGAATCACTTAAATTAGTCCCTGTTGTGTATAGATTATCATACAATGCGTTAGTACGGCATGTTAGCATAATGGCGTTTCCTATTACAAACAATATTACAGTGCTGAAATTATTTCTGAATTATATATTTCTCTTGATAAAGTTACGGTACCTGGGCAAAACCTACAGTAAAATGAGCAGCTATATTTTAACAACAGCATTACACGAATAACCAACGAAAGAATAAAACGATATTGAGTGCAAACAACTCGCTTCCGGAGTTTTATCAAGTAAGGTCAACTTCACTTATTTCGAGAGAATAACGTACTTACTTTCCAAATCTTATTTTAATATAAAATAATTTGTACAATTTCTACTTCAATTTATTGAAGCAATGTTCGATAAGGAAATATGCTGGATAAAGAGACCGGATGGTAGATCATATTTTGAGACATGCAGGATTGGTTTAGTTGTTAGTGGAAGGAACAGTCGAAGGTAAGAACTGCAGAGGAAGACAGAAATTAGAATATATAAAGCAGATGATTGAGGACGTGAGTTGTAAGGGGTATGTTGAGATGAAAAGGATAGCACAAGATAGGAAGGAATGGAGGATTGCATCAAACCAGTCGAAAGGTGAATGATAGATTTATTAAAAAATGTTGGAAAACTATGTTGAAGCAGTTTTTATCTAAAACATTAAATTTTCTCCCACAGTTTATTATAAATCAAAGAAAATTTCAACTAGTGCCCTTCTCTCTAGTTTTCGTTAAATGGTTCTTTCGTGTATCGTGTATTTAACTGACAAATATGAATGTAATTAGTAGATTAATCCAGTCAGTTTCCATAATGATGTTGTTGTACTACTTTTGGAACGTTAAAACAATACCATTAGATGCACTTCGATGTATATGCAAGTAAATTATTATTTTTTCAATATGCTCAAAAGTTTTCTAAATAAAACAAAACACTTCTGAAAAATACGAAAAGAGCACCTTTTATACCGAGCATAACATTTCAGCAACATGTCACATTTTATTTATTCTGGATCGGATATTAAATCAAAGTCTGTCACTCTTCATCTCTCAAATAAATTTCAAGTACAATAAAAATAATCTTTTAGCCACCAGTTGCCTGAGTTTGGCTGTACCATACAAACGCTTGAATTAAACTGACAGCGAGTAGACAAAAGAACACACGTGACCCGTTACATTTCAACCTTCCACAAAGTTTTCTCTCAGACAACCAGAGCAGAAATTAAATCTGTACTGCCAGAACTGTAGGGAATGCTAAGCTAAATTCTCTGTTATTATATACACGTGTATAATGTTCAACTACAAATGGAGGACTCAATTTCTGGTTTAATTTTCTCTGAATGGTCTTTGTAGATATAACTAAATGTCCTGCACAGGGTTACTAGAATCTTAGCTTGCCAGAGGCAATGGCCACACTTGAAGTACTGTGCTCTCAGCGACTGATATGAGTCTGGGAAGCCCAACGGTCAAATGACCTCTGCGAGTAACGGCTGACTTAACCGGATGGAAATAAGAACTTTAGCCAGCAACTTCCTACCAAGCTCTGTCGGAAGAGGCAAGGAGTAGTTGCCGCGAGAGGTGTATGAGAGGAAACGGAACAGAAGAAGCGAGGAAGCAGAAGAAACGGAGGATGAGAAAAAAATTGCAATATCGGGCTAGCCGGCGGCATGGCGGGTTGCAGTGTGGCGAGGTGAAGGCGCTGGCGGCCGGCCTTTCAATTTGTCCAACTGCGCCGTGCTGAGGCAATAAGCGTTGATGAAAACACCAGCCAGATGACCGGAACGGCACCAGCGCGTCTGTCTGCTACATTGAGCATTTGGCAACGTTACCGGCAATTTCAGGTACTAGGTGAACCAATAACGGCAACAGGAAAGGGGAGGAGTAGAGAACTTGGGCTATTCTCTGTTGTGATACTGATGTGTCTACCACTCCTTATGTGGAATATGTAGGTAACATGCTGCGTGCTGGCAGCTGTTATCGTCAGACTGCAGTTGTTGACCCTGAAACGATGACTCATTCTTCAGAAGGTTGCATTATGCGATCGTATATTGTAGGGGTACTTTCCCTACAGTAATATGAATTAACTTTAGAACCATAGTAAATCTTATTTATCACATCTTTTATATCTTTAATTGAAAGGGTTGAATTTGATAGGTACTCTAATTTTAATATACTGCAAGAGCTTTGATTATTTTCCAGGATCACAGGTAAATTACCACAATGAGATATTTGTTGATGATCGCTGGAAATAAATTCCTGGCCGAATTTACCGTAAAACATAACATAAAAAATATATATACAGGGTGTTACAAAAGAGGTATGGCCAAACTTTCAGGAAACATTCCTCACACACAAACAATGAAAATATGTTATGTGGGCATGTGTCCGGAAACGCTTACTTTCCATGTTAGAGCTCATTTTATTACTTCTCTTCAAATCACATTAAACATGGAATGGAAACACACAGCAACAGAACGTACCAGCGTGACTTCAAACATTTTGTTACAGGAAATGTTCAAAATGTCCTCCGTTAGCGAGGATACATGCATCCACCCTCCGTCGCATGCAATCCCTGATGCGCTGATGCAGCCCTGGAGAATGGCGTATTGTATCATAGCCGTCCACAATATGAGCTCTAACATGGAAAGTAAGCGTTTCCAGACACATGTCCACATAACATACTTTCTTTCTTTGTGTGTGAGGAATGTTTCCTGAAAGTTTGGCCGTACCTTTTTGTAACACCCTGTATATGTGGTAAAGGAACGCCCAGAGCTACAATTAAATATTATGGAAGCAAACAAATGATTATACGTTAAATCCAACTTAAATAATCAATATAAAATTACATGAACAAACAATATTCAAGCTGCATCATAATAACTTCGTGAACAACAGAATTCAATTCAGTTTGAGCTATGATGCTAATACGTCGGGTGCGACAAATGGTCCGTAGATGCCATTTGAAAAGAAAGTGAAAGACGGTACAAAGCTTTGAATGAGCACAACTAGTTCCAGACAAATATGTCTTTACACAAATAGGCCTTTATACGTTTGTGCCTGTTAGCCGAGTGGGTTTCACTTATCAACTTTGAGCATTGATGTCTCAAGTCGCTTACGGGTCCCTAACAGTTTCCTAATATGCACAGGCTATGGCTTCGATGGCTAAACACATTACCAATTGAGTCTGCGGCAACTGGTGGCGTGTTAGGAGACGGCTCGGGGGAAAACACTCCCGTATTCGGAAAACCGAACGCTTCTGGCTGCCAGATAGTATTCCTCAGCCTCGGCTGAAGTCAGAATCAAGAGCCAGTGTCCAGAGCAGCGTGCAGAAACCACAGTCCAGCACAGAATGCAGAACCATAATAGAATCTCGCAGCGTCTTCTGCTCGCAGCTCAACTCTCGCCCTGTCCTGCCAGCATCTCGGGGACATGCGAAACACAAAATTTCCAGAATTTAGTCGTAAGAACTATAGTGATTGGTGCTGGAAAAGGTGGACCGAAGTCACATGGTATAGTTGACTTGCGATTGCTCCATTCTCCCAGCGGTTTTACCGCGGGGGTCACAGCGTGAGAGGGCGTCCTAACGGTTAGCTTCTAGCGTCTATCTGCCTTGCTGGCACCTGAAAAGGGTAAGCCGGCTGACTCGCCTTATTGCTCGCTCGCCATAATCTGGCACCGTGGTGGAAACCAACCGTTGTTCCCCTCAAAGGACGGCTTGAAATAGCGACATTCACACAATTCAATAATTGGCTTGTTTCCACAGTGCTCAAATAAATGAATACCCACTTCGTTTAAATCTACAGTACTTTTGTACATTGAATAAAAACTTTTTTAATACAGCATAATTCGAATTTGAAGTGTCACACTACAATATTAAACTCTTCCATATCTTTTCTAGAGAAAATAAGACTTATGTCGTATAGGATCCTTACCGCATGGTAATGATCGATCATTGAGCCTGGTGGTTAAGCGGTAATGCTGGGTGGGGCCTGTCGTTACGAAGGACGAGGTTTCAAAATCTTATCCGACCATCCTGATTTAAGATTTCAATGGTTCCTCCAAATCACTCGAGAAGAATGCTGGTATGATTCCATCAAAAGGCCTTGACCAGATTACTCCTCCTTTCTTGCCCCCATCATATCCAAACTCTAATCACCACCAAGTCTGTGAGACCGAAAAAAAACACACCTACCATGTTATCAAATCACTACCAGAAATGCCGAAACGGTTCTTGTAGATCAGACTGGTCGAATACCTCAAATATCATCCTTTTCCTTGCATCCAAACACTGTGTGGGAGTACGCAGCATGTTGTCACCTGAGATGGATGTGTGTGTGTTAAAAAATAAAGGATTGAATAGGTCTCTACACTTGCCCACACACTTTACCATTGACACAATCGAAGATACGTCGAGAACTGTGATGATCATAGTTCATGCTGACCGAAACTTCTACGAAACTGCACATCGCGCCGCCACTGGTCAGTCCGCTCGGCCGATACGAGTCAGCTGGCGAACGAGAGAAGCGAATGGATCTGATGGAGCCTGAGAAGAATAAGAATTACTCCAAGGAGATGACAAACCTAACGTGAAGTTATGTCACTCCACAATAACTGAGATAGAAAGTGTTTTACGGCAATAAGTTACATCCGACCTGCTTACAACGGTAGTAGGCGAAAGGATGATACAACCAGTACCTCCTCGTTGCTAATGACATCTATAAAAATCTTTATTTTTCTCTGCAACGTATGTGGGTCTTGAAAGGAAATATAAAAACAAACAGAACAGTCAATCACATTCTATGTGGGAAAAGAACTACAGGCAGATCACAGAAACTTAAAATAATTGAAATATTTAGAGGACACCAGGCATGACTATTTTATCGCTTATACTCGTATAAGTATACTGTAGAATATCATATTGATTTAAAGAGTTCATGTCATTTAACGTAACGGAAATTTTAGGAAGCAACGTCGACTGACACAAGCGTTGGTAAAACAAACCAATTTGCGTTTACAAGAACGCTGTTTCATCTAATGCGAGAGCTCCATGCAAAGAAATGAGTTGGACTGTGACCTTCGCCACCTGACCTGCTTACAACATAACGCAACTGCAGGGTTAGTTATTTCAATGTGTATAGTGATTGAGTAGTATTTATACCTGTCTTTTAAAATATGAGCTTTTAAAATATTAAATTTACGAGGAACCTAGATGGGAATTATTAGAAATAATAATAGCGGTAAGAATCAATAGGAGTGAAAGACTTAATTATAACCATAACCATTCGATAAGTATTTTCTTCTTCTTCCATCATTATGCTCCACTGCGGAGCGCTATATAACATAACTAGCAGACTTCCCGGCGTTGCCCGGTATGACCTAGGTTGATTTACAAACACAGTAAACATTGAATTTCATAACAAAGGTCATTTTTTGCACTTGTGAATCAAATTTCATAGCAATCGCTCCATTTTCTATACGTATTTAAACGCCTAACCCCCGTTGTAGCAGAAAATAGATGGGGTTGGGGTTCATTTGTTCCTGAAATAATTTTAGCCATCCTGTCACGGAAATCTGTAACAAGTTTTATCAAAATAACCTCAGCGATTCGTGCAGCAATAAAGACAATTATTTATTTCAGGAAATGTGATAAAGACACAACAAATTACAAAAATACCATTATGTTAACACTAAATGTTTTAAAAAGTTCAGTTTCATCTTCAAACCCATCAGATATGCATTACTTAGTATTAACAGCGAATTTAATTTCATAAATATCAGAGATTATAGCTGTTCGGCCTGAGATCGTAGTTTCAAGAAGCAGGAAATTTCTCGGAAGGTTCTACACTAAAAGTTTTAAACAGTTAACTTTCATGTTCAAACTCATCAAATATGCATTACTTACTATCAACAGCCAAACAGCAGAGATTGTAGCAGTGTGGCCTCAGATTTCAAGAAGCAAAGCAGATATCTAATGTCTTTTTCATTATAGTTATTATTTTCCACTTTACTTAGTTTCCTCTTCACATTTTATACGACCATCTATGGTGTTTAAAGACTAAAGACCAAATTTAAGAAAGGAAACGTTACATGCGATAATGTGGTTATTATTTTTAACGACGTATGTATCGTATTTCATCTTTGTGTTTCAGGCATTACGTTCAGATTTTCATTTATCACCATGGTGTTTGTTACATTGAAGCATAAGACATATCAAACAATACAGTTGGGATTCAAATCTTTAAAACAGTGAAAACCCATCGAAATCTGCGCAGTAGTTTTTGAACAAATAAACCGGTTTTCATTTTATAGACTAGCAGATGCATTTTTCTTCTTTTCCCAAAATTTCTTAATTCGCTCGCTGAGATCCTTCCTACGTTCCTCCTCCGTTCTTGTCAAATTAAGGATTTACATTAAATTCTCTCGGGTAACTAGTCGAGTGACTCCATTGACAAAATTAGACGTTTCGGCGGTCGCAGTTTTTGCTACCATTGTCAGGTCATCTCCAGTCTTATAAATTGATGGTTGTTGACCATACTAGTGAATCTATTCTGTATGATATTGCCTGGGATTCCAATTTCTTCGAGGTCCATTTCGATATGAAGTAGTCAATTGTTCTTCACTTTCATTGAGAAAGCACTAGGCCTGTTACTATTTCAGTCCATTTTCTTGGGGGTTATCCTACGTCTCTCCTGCCTGTGGGATGGTGTTTGAGGATTTTTTTGGGATCCGATCTGTTTTCATCTCGTACATGGTCTATCCAAAACAATCTGTAATATTGCACAGATTGGAGAACTGGTTTAACTTTTTCCTTGACGATTTCGTTTGATCTTTTTGTGTCTCATAGTGTGTAGCCATCTGATCATCTCATTAATTGCATCTCAGTGGTATTAGTCTGCGTTCATCCCCTTTGCGGACTGTCCAAGCCTTGCTATCGTACAGTAGGGTAGATTTAGCCAGGATGTTATATAGCCTGATTCTTGTGTGCCTTTGAACAAGAGATGGTCTGAACGTGCTATTTACTATTTCTGTAACTTTTTAAATTTTTGTTGCATATAGTTTTTTTAGAATCTGGCTGAGATTGAAATAGCAAGCTCTCGAATTAGATTGGTCAGACTGTTGTTATTCATCTACAAATATTTTAAATGAAAGGATTAATGAAACAACTGACTCATGGTGTAAATTACTTTAAAGAAAGCATAACGATCGATTTTATTTGTTTGAATTAATGTTAAATTTCACAGTGATTGGGTTTTGAATAGCATGAGCAAATTTTTACAGTTCCCTGAAGCAACGCTACAGGCTTTATCTATTGCTGACAATTAAACAAATAATGATATCATCAAATCACCCGTAATGTTTACAGACTGTGACAGGTGGGATACGGCCATGGGTCACCTGGGGCCGTGTCAAGCGAAGTCAGTTAGAGTTAGTTGTTATATCCCGGATTCAGGCAGACGATTGCATTGAAAATAGTTTTTACAGTAAGCTGGAATCTCCGTTTGGAAAAA
The DNA here is from genome assembly GCA_031002005.1 of Vandiemenella viatica. Taxonomy (NCBI): domain Eukaryota; kingdom Metazoa; phylum Arthropoda; class Insecta; order Orthoptera; family Morabidae; genus Vandiemenella; species Vandiemenella viatica. The sequence goes on from JARYHS010011408.1 coordinate 236,991,924, forward strand.
CGTCAGATTCAATGCCTTTATATTACGGTAAATTATCGCCAAGGTTTTCATTGGATTCCTCTGTACACCAGCACTTGTTGAAAATAAATTTAAAAACTGGTGACGTCATTTTCCTGGAAACCAGGTTCAATTTTTTTGCAGCAGAGTTTTCGCAAAAGTTGAGTAAAAACTTACTTTACCTTACACTTTATTGTTTCCTGTACTGTACACAATTCACTTTCAGCACAAGAATTCGTAGTCGTAGCTTTGTGACGATAATGAAACACCAAATACCTAATCGCCTCCTTTCTGTCAAATGTGTTTGAAGATATATTACTTTCCACACATCATCTGCTTCATTGTCTTAAAAAAATTAGAAAATTTTCTGATAGACTGGTTAACTCCCACCCCACATAACACAGGGTAAATAACTCTTTATACACCCTTAAGAATACATTTTACAAGGGGAAATAATGGTATGGTTTTCGAGATCCTGAAATAACAAAACCATCTCGGATAATGGCAGGCATATGTCATAGCCAAGTGGCGAGCGATTTGTATGATACAGCTTACGCGAATTAAATAAGAAATTTCATACAAAATCTCAAATATTATTTACTTTAATATAATTAAAATTGAAATGGAGAACACGCTTCGGTGGCAATTTCCCTACGCATCCATCTTCCTCCTTACCGGCACACAACCTACATTAGCCCTCTACAAATTTCAACTTTAAATTCTTTCAACTTTTTTGGTAAATTATTGATTATTTCTCTTGATAACTTGTTCCAATCCCTGACACACTTACTTTTTAAAAAAAAAAAAAAAAAAAAAAAAAAAAAAAAACGAGTATCGTCCTACACCCTTCTGCCAGAAATCGAATGCCAGCTTGTGGTCATGGTCATCTCTTCCCTTCCATGCGTTACTTTTAATTCTTACACCAATATCGACCCACGCCTCAACACCAATACACGCTTTGTAAACTCCCATGACCCACTGTCTTCCAATGAATCCCATTCAAACTCTTTTACCATGTCTGTTACTGATTGCGTTCTGCGGTAATTTACAGAAACAAATCCAGGAGCCCTTTTCTACATCCCCTCTAACTCCTGAGTTTGATACTCAAAATGTGGGTCTCTTACTGCACTATAGTATTCAAGGAATGGTCTGACCAAAGTTTTGTATGACAATTCCTTTACGCCTCTCGTACATCGTGCAGTATTTTGAAAACTCCGTACTACCTGTCCAAAGTGTGCTGCCGAGTTAAGCTTGTTATCAAATGTTTGCCAAGATATTTACATTTCAAGGCTTCAACAAGCAATTATTTCCCCACCTTATAATCATAATCAACCTTTAGTTCTTTATCTATGTATCTGAGAAGATTTATCTTCATACCATGTTTATGAAACCAACTAGATATCCTGTCCAGATCACCATGCAGCTGTTTACAGTCCTCTACCGTTTTGATCCTTTTATATAGCATTATGTCATTTGCAAAAAAAACCTAATTTCTGTTAGTGAACCATCAACATAATTATTCATTGGAATAATGAATAGCAATGATCTCAATACGCTACCCTGGGGCACTGCCATTTTTACTTCAACTTCTTTTGAAACTGCATTTCCTACCGTAACTTTCTGTTATCTACCTTTTAAAAAAAAATATATCCGGCAAATCATATTCTCATTCACTCCAATTGATTTTACCTTGTTTGCTATGGTTTACGAGTCAGTATGTCAAACGCCTTTGAAAGATCTAGTCTTACGGTATCAATTTTGCCTCCCTTGTCCATTTCAAACGAAATATCTTGCATATACCCACCAACTGAGATTCCAATGAATATTCTTTCCATGTTTCCTACTTGAAAACCGCTTACGCTCCCCACATATATTGCTCATGTGGTTGCATATCAATCTCTCCATGAATTTACCTAGCACTTTTGTCAAACTAATTGGCCTATAATATAATTTTCTATTCTATATCTTACCCCTCCTTTATGTGCCGGCACTACTATCGCATTTTTCCAGCCCTCTGTTAAGCAGCAAGTATCCAGACTCAATTTAAATAATAATTCAAGATAAGGTACAATGTTACATGCTGCTATCTTTAAGAATCTGTAGTAAAATTTTTTACACCATCCCCTTTGACCAGAATGCTAATATACTGTGACTTAAAGTGTTGGCAATACCACTTTTTGGTGGATATCTGTAACATATTGTCGTAGATATTCACTGTAACAATGATATCAAAAGTTTGGAGAATTTTTTCATCTAGTTGTTTCGTTATTACATGCCGATAAGGGTCGATTTTTAAGAATTTTGATTCTGTTTCCCTATTTACGCTTGTTATTTAATGACGCTACAAAAAGTTTACCAGTTTATGTGAAGTAATCCTAAAATATCCATTACCAGATAATGAAAAGTATTTAAAATTTTAATGATATTCTCAAAAAGGGGATGATAGTCATGTATATTTAAAATCATACAACATTTGTCTTTATTGTTTTTATGTGGTAATGCTGTCTCAAACAATAAATCTTATTTTCATTCAAAAGAATTATTACTGTTAATGTACGACAGTCAACTTACGCCCTAACAATCTACGGAAAATGAACTTAAAATATAATCCCGTTTTAGCAGTTAGGCAAAAGCAAAAATGTGATAGTTATAAAACGTATAATCATTTAGCGAACAAACAATGATAAAGACATATCACTGTAAAATCATATTCACGTTTCAACGCAAATTCATTTTAGGTAGCCCCCGTTTGTTGGTTCTTTATTATGTCAGATAGTGTATGCTTATGTGTAAAAGGTTAGTACAGTCATATTAAAGTGATTAACTTTTAAAAGAATTGGCCCTAAAAATTTCCGAAGTGACTGGATTTAGTTTTTAAATCGGAAATCTTCGAGTACATGCAGACACTTGATAACTGCGTCCCAGAATTGCAGCTGAAATCCAAAACAATCAAAGTATTCCAGTAAAGTTCACAGACAGAGGTTCAATAACAGCCATGTTAACAAAATTTATCGTTTGTTTTACTGTAGCGAATATTACACTATAACATGCACGATTTTTTTCGTTTGAATATTATGAAATTATTATGAATCATCGTGTTTAGTTTTGCTTACATTTTAAACTTGATTGCATTTAGGTACTAATTGCACCGTTATAACGGCATTCAATTACCTTTTAGTACAAATTCACTAAAAACTTAAATCTGTCTACTTATTTTTTGCTTTTTTATTTTTGAAAATTGTGAATTTTCTGGGCGAAATAATGAAACATTTTTTACAACAAATTCATGTTAGCTAGGTAATATTGGTGAACGTTATGTGACGACAATATCTAAGTTCCTAAAAAGAACCAGCTTTTTTTATAACAAATATTTGTTGTAATAAAGTTAAATGAGCAAGTTTGACGAGTGTACTTCGTTAATGTCACTCAATACATTTAAATTTTCAGGTCAGCTTTCCCTATGAAAGGATTATGAAAAACTGGAAGAAGTGCAATTGGGTCTCAAATTATGAGGTATAAACGTATTTGGGTCAGTCGATTGAAGTATTGCGGCTAATGCATACATTAACAGTTACTGTAATTGTTATGTTGATTACATTAACTTAAAAGAGTGCAAGCTGAACAATTGTAAACATATTGTCAAATAATTAATGGATAGTAATTTTAGTGACAGCTTTCGCCAGTATTACTTCTTTCCCTATTGGAAATAATTTTACATTTTTAAGATACCGGTACAACAATGATTACTCTTCCGACAGTGAAAAAAACTTAAAAATAAATAAATAAACAAATAAAACCAGTGGGTATTGCTTCACAGGGAAGTAAAACAGATTTTAAGCGGAAAAAATTATAATACATTTAGAACTCTTTGGCATGGAGGTTGCTATAGCAGGATTAGGACTGTTGATGAGGAACTTAATAACGCATTGTTTTTTTGTTATTATTATTTAACCATCCAAGCATGTATCTGAAGTGGTTTCGGGATACCACGATAAACCGAAATCTGTATAACGTAACAGAGAATCGATCTGCGTAATCCAGAATGCAACACTGCTGTCGCTGTCCCACTTAACAGGCTATGCAAGTAACAGACCTTACCTACCATGCAATTATATCGTCAGTCTTCATCCAATCATGCAAGAAGGTTTCTTGATGTCTCCTCTGGGTTCGACCAGTTTGAAAGAAAAATTAGAGGTAAATTGCACCGACGTGACGCGAGCTAAACATTAATGCAGAATGGATGTACGTTTTGACAGCCTGTGTGCGTCAATACTTGCTATTGTGTTCAATTATCTCCATCGATTTCCCTTTGCTGCCAAGGAAGCGACTGTCGCAAATCCTGTAATTAATGGTTTAGTATTCACATCACTCAAAACAGGGCTTCTAACTATCGCAGTTTTAATCCCTTGCAATTAGATTCAAGTCTGGATGTTTCAATACACCAAGTGAAATTTATTAGGTGCTCTCATCTTACAAATACGACAGCAGGATTCTTAATGCTTAGAAATGGAAACTGAAATAAGGCACTGCCGGAATTTTCTTAAATTATATTTGTTTGTTACAATATAACCTTTCTTGTTTATGAAAGCCTGTCTACCAATAAAAGACAAGAATGCTATGTTTAATTGCTTTAGTATCTCCTTTCAAAGTACGTATTTCCAAAATTGAATAATAATAATAAAAAATAATTAGATTATCATAGAAAAAGTTTATTTATGTTTCAAATATAACATTCATACATTCAAAAGTAGGAAACATTTTTTTTACATATTTTATTCTGGTTTTCTTCATTTTGTTTTGTCATATTGATTCTCTCTTCGAAATACAGAATCAAAAATGTCTGTTATTCCGATAATTGTACAGACATATGATCGTTTAACTTTGCTAGACCATTTCATCTCTCCAGATGTTTCAAAGATATCATGTATAGATTTTTTTTTTTTAACAAATGCGTCTGGCACTTGCAACCTTTCAACAAACAGTTTTATTGCAGGTATGTGCGTATTTCACAGGTATTCTAACGTCGATATTTCGATGAAGACAAATGCTTTGATAAAATTGTATTATACTTTTTATTATATTCCATGAGATCTACGATTCCAATAATTTATTCCGAGGTTGAAGAAATCCGTTTTCGTAACTTATTGATTAGGATGTTTTTTTTTTTTATCAAATACGCTATATGTCTACTTAAATATTATTTTGCTACTGTCAATTTGACAAAAATATCATGGGCACTTTATAAAGTTAACCGAGATGTTGTACATGACGGTAGGACGCAGTCAGCTATGAACTTTGAATTATGACACCAAGATAAACAAAAAAGCGCTCACAGTATACAAGGGAGACCAGGGACAAATTGCGTGCTGACATAATGAGTCTGAACGATGAGAGAGAAGCGGGCTGGCAACTACCAAAAATGTAATGTGATGTGTCTGGGCCGAGTGTTACTGCACCCTCTCGACCAGGCAGGGTGCCTGATGTGAAGCATAAACAGGAAGGCACATATTAGTCAACCGTGGGGACCACCATTACTCGGGAACGTCGTTCAGCGCCTCTATCGGCAGGCGACGAGAACTTCGTAACAGTTTGAATTGCCTAATGCTCGTCGCTACCATCAACAAAGTTGTACCGCCTTGTTTTTCTCCAGAATTATTTCCACTCATCCTAAGAGCTCCGTCAAAATGCCGTATGGGTACGATATGGATGATGCTTGCTAAATACATTACAATGTAATACATTCATTTTCCATAGAACCCAATATCTACATCTACATCTATACTCTGCAAATCACAAATACTGTGGGTGGCAGAGGGTGTTAAGCACCAATCCTAATTCTGTGCATTCCAATCCCGAACAGATCGAGGAAAGAAGGAATACATAAATGAATCAGTACGGTATCTTATTTCTCTAATCTTATCCCTCCTGTCATTGCGACCTAAATAGGTTGGTGGAAGAAGTATTTCGTTGCACTCGTAACTTAAAGATTTTCGCATATTCTCCAGCAAATTCAAACGAAAACGACGTCGTCTGTCCGCCAAACAATCCCAGCCCAACCCACAAATCAGCTCTGTGACACTTACGTAAGGACTGTAACTAGCAGTCACGAATCGAGCGGCTCTTCTCTGTAATTTCTCTAGTGTGTCAATCAATACCTTGCGATACGGATCCAAATTCCACAACAGTATTCCAAATGCGGACGCACTAGTGTTTTGTACGCTATTTCCTTTGTATGAGCATTACAACTTCTCAAAATACGTCCTATTAATCGTAGTTTGGAATTAGCTTTGCCTACAACGGAAGTTATGTGTAAGTCCCATTTCATGTTGCTTTGTACTGTTACGCCTAGATACTTCAGGGAATCCACAGTGTCAACAACTGAATTGTTAACATTGTACTCCTGAGCAAGCGGGGTCTTTTTATTACTTATGTGCATTGCCTTGCAATTTTTATATATGTACGAGAATGGCTATGTGGGATGTGGAAAGTTGACTGTTTACAGATAAACAATTGTATAACAAAATAGATAAATACACCAGTAGATGTATAGTGATACAGTACATAATTATATCAACTACATTTCCACAAGCTACTGGTAATTATTTAGTAGATACCTTAGAAATAAATTCTTCCTCGGAGTAGATAAAGTTGTGAACAATTTTTTTTTTAAATTAATCTTTTCATCTGCCAGACATTTAAGAGCTGTAGGGAGCTTATTGAAGATATGCATCCCTGAATATTGTGCCCGTTTTTGAACAAATAACAATGACTTGTAATCCGTTTTAAGATCATTTTAACTTCTAGTGCCATAATTGTATATTTTTCTCTTTCTTTCATCATAAATTCGAGAACGTTTAAGTTGACTTATTCAGCGGTAGCAAAACCAGCACAATTTAAGAAATCCGTCGTTACCTGGAGGTTAAGATGAAAGGGAGAGGTGGTGTAAAAGAGTTACTGTGTGTTATTAATCCGCACTGACGATCTGGTATGATGGATTCATATGATAAAAGTCACCGGTTCGAGTCCAGTGTCGGGCATTAGTGATTTTAGTGTTGCGCATCAATTTGACATTCGAAAACAGTTGATAATGATAAAGTAATATTTTTTTGATGATACTGAAACAGTGGAGCTAGTATAATGTACCAAATTCCATTTATTCCTCTTTTAAAAAGAAAAACCATCCCACCTATACTAGGAGTGTCACCGAAGAGCATAGGAACAACTTTACCAGAAATCAACCGCCATAATAATCTCACAAGGTGTCTGTGACACACATGATGACTGCATGATAATATGCTATTTCATACTAATTTATTACTATTAGTAACTAAGTTCTGTTATCTATTAATTGTACTCTACAGTGTTACTAGTTGTGTTAATCATTGATTTTTTTTTCTTTTTACCTTTCACAGCATGGAGCAGTCTCGTGATGAGAAGAATCAACATTAAACGTCTATGACAACTGAAAAACTAATTTTCCTCTATTATCACTAATCAGAGAGGATCTAGAAAAGAGAAACAGTTAATATCTCCATGTAACTGTGGTACTTATCATCTTTGTTCTTCCGTTTCCTCTGCCCATGTGTGCCACATGACAGAGAGGTAGAATTTCTTCATACATTTTGTCAATAAGGCTGAAAGCACGGGTCTACTACGAGCTACGAGAAACGTTTTGAAATTACCATGAAACAGATCTGTTCCTTCCAAATTGACCTTTCATAATGGTATCCCAAACTCATTGTACCTGTTTTGAACTATTACCGTAAGGGTTGTGACTCGGTAGATAAAGCAGTCGAAAACACGCCTTTTAAGTACGTTACCAAGTATGAAAGTGAATCCAGAGTCCTATCTTCACAAAGATGGTCAGGGAGGAAATTTAGCGGTTATTTTGGTATTGACGTTTGCTACATGCTGACGTAATAACCATAATTGTGCTGTATGTCTTAAACCAGTTATACAATTTAAACTAAAAAAATGGATACAGCACTATTTAATCTATATTATTTCTAACCAGTAAAAATCATAACTTAATAGTTTCCATATCAATAACACCATGATTTTATTTTTCCTCTACAACGTTGGCTATTACGTGGAATGGTTACATTATATTAGTCAAAGATTAGTTACGCTGAAGAATATGCTTCTGGCTGTGTTGTGTGTCTCAAAATTACCCGTTTTCCTAGTGCCCAAATGTAACTGTACTCTAAACATGACTAAATCACAATAACGTAGAAGAGGCATAACACTCCCATCGTGATAGACTGTTGGCATAATCTTACAATTTTAGGAATTAATACCTGAAATATTTCAGTCCAGTAAGAATGATCTGCGGATTTGGTTATTAATAGCTACAGCAAAAGTGCATTTTTGGAAGTGGCAGATGGATTATAATGAACTCATTTATTTACCATCAAACGTTCATGTATTGCTACGAACCTCCAGCTTTACACTTTAGATACGTTGCAGCAATGTTCTGGTGTCTGAGAACAGTGTCTGTCTTTTCAGCTAATGTGGCGTCATTGAAGCTAGGAACCATCATCATCTGCACTCACTGTCTGCACAGAAGAGCCGCAGGGCTTTTACGTCTGTCGCCTACAACGATCATCACTACTAATGTCCTCTTCAAACGCAACCATTCCGTAACTCGGTCAAGTTACAGCAAGGTCTCTTTGGTCTAAGCATCCCAACAGACCGAGAGTAGCATCCCGTTGCGAATGCTTCAAGGTGTCTTAAAATGTTTAATTTACTAACCAGTTTTCTTTGGAAGAGAGTAAGGAGAGCGTCTGTTTAGTTGAATCAATCGCTGGCCATACATTCGGCCAGCGGAACCTCATATATTTGAATCCAATCTGGACACCTTTGACGTCACAGACAGCCACCAAAGGAACTAGTATTTAGTTTGATTGTGACAAGTCAGAATAGACTTGTGATCATGGAAACTATCGTCCCATATCTATAACATCTGTTTGTAGTAGAGTTATGGAGCATACTATATGCTCGAACATTATGAATTTTCTAGATGATAATAATTTACTTACAACAAATCAACACGGATTTCGGAAGAACAGATCATGTGAAACACAGCTGGCCCTATTTACACACGACGTAATGAAAGTTATCGATGCAGGTTCACAAGTAGATGCAATTTTTTTTAGATTTCCAGAAAGCCTTTTACTCTGTGCCACACAACCGCCTTTTAGCGAAGCTTCGAGGGTACAGTATATCGGATCAGCTTTGTGAATGGATAAAGGATTTTCTAACTGGTCGGTCGCAGTATGTTGTGGTTGAAGGAGAAAGTTCTTCTAATCTATATGTTACATCGGGTGTACCTCAAGGAAGTGTAATGGGACCACTTCTTTTCCTAATTGTTATAAACGATCTCGGAGACAAAGTGAAAAGCCTTTTTAGATTGTTTGCTGATGATGCGGTTATTTATAGGGAAATAAGAAATTTGGCCGAATGCTTAGAAATTCAGCGCGATCTGGATGTTATTTTGGCTTGGTGCGCTGAGTGGCAACTTACTCTAAATTGTAAAAAGTGCAAGACAATGAGCATAACTAACAAAAAGAATCCAATTGTTCAGAAATACGAGTTAAACAATACAGTTATTGATATGGTCGATTCTATGAAATATTTGGGAGTAACAGTACAAAGCAACATGAAATGGGACATACACATTAATTCGTTAGTAGGTAGAGCAAATTCTAGGCTGCGATTCATAGGTCGAATCTTGAAAAATTGTAATGAACAAACAAAGGAGATAGCGTACAAATCTCTTGTGCGTCCACATTTGGATTATTGTTGTGTCATTTGGGACCCGTTTCGTAAAGGGTTGATCGAAAGTATAGAGAAAGTACAGAGAAGAGCCACTCGATTCGTGACCGCTTGCTACAGTCCTTATGAAAGCGTCACAGAACTGATTAGTAGACTAGGCTGGGAGTCTCTGGTAGATAGACGACACACGTTTCGTTTAAACTTATTGATAAACATGCGTACTCCTACTTTCACTTTTGAGTGTAGTGAAATACTTCTTCAACCAACATATTTGAGTCGGAAGGACAGGAAAGATAAAATTAGAGAAATAAGGTGCCGGACTGATTCTTATATGAATTATTATTTCCCTCGTACCATTAGGGATTGGAATGCACAACAAAGAGATTAGCTTTGGTGCTGAGCACCCTCTGCCACCAACAATTTTGTGAATTGCAGAGTATATATGTAGATGAATAGGCTTTGAATTGAGGACACGGACGTACTATTCCTACCACTGCAAACTTATGGAAATGATTCGTAATCCGATGTACGAAGCTCATTCTCCTTTGAACAAAACCCCCGTGCAGGGTTAAGAAATGTTTCAGACTCTCGTAATTCTAAGGACTTAATCATTTTGACTACAGAAGCAGCTGAGGCACAAAACATGCTCGTAAAGAAAAATATAAAATCTGAATTACAAACTCACTTTCATCTCAAGTAATTCATCTACCTCAGTTCAAGCAGCAATGAATATTTCCCTTTGCACCGACTACCGGGCTAAGTTGCTGTGTGCCTATCAACCAGTTGTATAAATTGTACTTGTTGTTGGAACCATGTTAAAACTGGTTGTTATTGTATCAATCATGAAATTAGTGCTGACCAACCGTGCTCGACTGATGGATTTTGGTATCTAAATAAATAAAAATAAAATAATGAAACCTTGCTGATATCTCTTCTTACCGTAGATAAAGGTACCAAGTTTTAGGTAATAATGCTACTCGTAACGAAGCTTATAGAAAGTACACAGTTGATGATCAGATTGACAAGTGGTTTATATTTCCTCTTAAAATTTGTTATAATAAGTATTTTCTTTAACTCTTCAAGTGACAGATAACGTAACAAATGTAACCAGTGGACGATCAGCTATTAATTCAAATTTATTTATGAGAACGATGAAAGTATTCAAATCAGACTTCTCCTCAAAGTGACCAAAGGACTTGCAAAAACTAATTGCTAGACGACAACCGGGCGAATCCGTTCTAGAACTTGAATGCTTACCCTCAGCGAAACTTCTAGAAGATTACAAATGTGTCCGCCATCCGCGGGTAGTTTTAGCTATTTACTGTTTCAGAATACTAAAACTGTCCGAAGTATAGTGCAAAACATATATTGCATTATTGTATTTTAAAACTTGTTAGTAATGACTAAAACATTCCTACACATATTCATAACTAGTTTTTAGCATATTCAGAGTATATTACTACATTTTAAAACACTTGTCTTCCATAACCCGCATTGTTCCTTAAAGTTATAGCGACGCCTGACTTGGGGTTAGCTGGTTTCAACCATCGGGTCTTGATCCGAAAGGTAGCTGAGAAGATGGTGCACAATTCCTAATTGCCATATTTTATTCTGGGTTAAATCTCAAAACTCTCCGCAGTGCGTATGGAATGAGGACATTCGACACTGTTGATGTTGATTCGTCGGTCGGATGGGTCGAAAATCGCGGCGATATGTGTTTCCTTCGGAAGAATAAGCCTTATTGGTTAGGAACTGGATTTCGCCGTCTCTAAGCACAACAGAAACATTACACTGAACACATGCATTATCACAGTTTTTTTTTTTTTTTTTTTTTAATGGCATTCGGCAACGGAGGCCATACAGCCAGCTCAATTTGTATTTTTTCCAATGTATGGACGCCACAGGACGGACAAGACACACACAGATGCACACAACACTTAAACATCCATGCCCGCGGCCGGATTCGAACCAGCGGCCTTCGGCACGTGGAGCTAGCACTCTAGCCCCTACGCTACCGAGGCCGGCATTTTCACAGTTATCCAAACTTTCACACTGGGCAAGGCAACGGGAAAACAACCTGCTTAAATCTCTCTGCAGTGTAATGTTCCGTTTAAAATCCGAAACATCATTTTATTCATACCCAACTGTTGAGCCCTGGAATGTTAAGTATGGAAATGTGGAATACCACCACTGAAAATAAACGCATCGAATTTACAACGGGAAAGTCTGGAAGCAGGAGACTTGTCGGAACTAACAAATTACGACGGGAGTCAAAAGCATTCACATGCACTGACATTTGAGGAGAACTGTATATTTCACACACTCTTTTTTCCTATAGTTAAAAATCTGTAATTATAAATTTTTGAATTTTACTTCAGTTTTTTATTCATGAATTAAAATTTCGTATATCAGATTAGGGATGTCGATCCTTTCCGAAGAACCGAGGGGGGCGGTGTAACGGTTAGCGTTCTCGCCTCGCATTCGGGAGGACGGCGGTTCGGATCCCCGTCCGGGCATCCAGATTTGGGTTTTCCATGGTTTCCCCAAATCACTGCAGGCTAATGCCGGGATGCTTCCTTCAAAAAAGGCCATGGCCGAATTCCTTCCCATTCCTTGCCCCCCATCCTTTCCCGTCTCTAAATAAAGACCTCGATGTTAAAAAGAGACGTAAAGCAGTTACAAAAAAAAAAAAAAAAAACTTTCCGAAGAAAGTCTATTCTGGAATAGATTCGAATCTAAATCTGACAAATCGATTCGCAAAACACTAGAGGTCTTTTAGAAAATCGATTTTTTTCTATTTTCTTTTCGAGTTTGTATTTTCGATATAAAACCAATCATGGAAAACAAAAAGGACAACATAATAATCGATCTTTTACCATTTTTAAACTGATTGAAGTTTTTTTTATTTACAACCAAGTTGAAGTATCAGGTATTCAAAATAACATTTATTTTACAAACTTATTTGTTACATTAACAGTACGGTTCCCAGTACTTAGTGTCCAAGCTTTTCAGCAACAACAGTCTGCCCAGTCTACTAGGATCCAAGTAGTTCGCGCTCATCACTTGCGATGTTGCCGCAAGGCACTGGTGACCCCACGAAACAGATATACTTCATGGCTGTTGCGTAAACGTGATGATAAATGGAATTTTTTTGTTCGTATAGAATAATACTTCAGGTGTTTTATTTATACACTATAATTTTTTAATAGCACAACACTTTTCAAGAGATAGAACAAGTTCTACATAATATTTGTTTTACAGGAACACACATATCATTCATTGTGTATTTGTACTGTCTTCAATTTTCTATGTATATACTAGTGTAAGTGTATGTTGTTAATTTTAATGTGCACTCTTTTCGAGGCTAGATCTGTGTACTTCACGGTCTTTGATGAAGCTTTGGGAAACGCGCGGTCGCCATTTCTGTCAAGAGTAGGGGTGACTGTGGTGAATGAAAATTTCTGGTGTGGTTGAAAAGTAAGTTACGGTAAAAATGGTTGATAAAATAGAAATGAGTTTTGATGACGTAATCAAGTCATCGAAGATGTCTTCTAGAGATGGTGGTCGTGGAGGAAGAGGTGGCACATCTCGATTTTCAAGGGTGAAATATCGATTCACTGACTCGTTCTGCACTATAAAACGATTTAAAAATTGATTTTTTTGGTCCAAAAAATCGATTATTTGATTAATCGATGTCAGATCACCATCAGTTATCTTATGTTACGTGACCTGCGATGCATTGTCATTTGAAGTTCCGGTGCTAACGAAGTACAATACCATAGGAGGCAAGTAATGCGGAATTATATTTATAAAAAGACAAGACTTCGAACAGAGGAAAATTGATTGTAATGAATGATACTTGTCACCATCTTGCTATCCTCGCGACCGTCTGTCAGCTCGGTACCACGTCAGAGCAGGAGAAGGGAAGCTGTGTTCTTTGGCGACCACCGGGCCGGAAAATTGTGCCCCGGTGTCCGTCCGGCCTACCGCCCCGGGGCCTTGAGGGACGCACGGCTGCCTTTATCTTGAGAAACATTGTTCCACCAGCCGGCGAACGGCAGTCTCAAAGGCAAGGTTGGCGGCAAAACAGCACACTTATTTTTATCTTTTTCCTTTACTTTTCCCGCTTCGTAACAGCAAAGGTTGTTTGTACTGGAGAGCACAGTGCCCACACTTGCATACACTAAACGTGAAAACCGTTCTTTAAGAAATGATCCAAAGTGTACTGAATAAAAATTTAAGTAATAGGGGAATGTATATTATTTACTGGGTATCGACACTGCCGAGAGGAACAAGTCGTTAAGAACTAAGTGCGAAGAGACATGAAATTCTTTTCTACAGATTTTTTCCTCCTAGGTCTTTACTGCTGTAAAGGTGCGTTCCCATGGCGCGTACTAGGGAACTCCTTTCATCTTTGCCGCATATGTTAGCAGGGACAGCGCGCCTCGCCCCACCGCCAGGCGTTAGAAGATGAAAGGCGCGTACTGCCCACCACGAGCCGTGGGAACGCGCCTCAGATCTTGCGGTCATTTTTGCAGATAGAATATGGGACAAGGAACATGAAGGAATTCGGCAATTGCCCTTTTTTAATGCGAGAAATACCGAGATCGGATGAACGGATAGGGAACCGTAGTCACACTACACAGCAGCACAGCTAAATCAACTGTCTAAAACCAGTCTACTGAGAATAAAAATTTAACCATAAACTTACATTCAAGACAGATAGTATAATATCACTCCCGACGGTTATCAGTTAACACATGAGGTAATATCGGGAAGCAAGGTGATATCACAATTCAAATGAATACATAAGGTAATACAAAACAGATACGACAAGAAAACGATCTCCTACAAAACGAAGATTAGATATTATACAACAATTGTCAAAACAGAGGCAATGTTCAGTTCCGAATGCCTGGTATTGAATAATAAAATGAAGGTTGAGGATTGCGAGAAAAGCGAAGTAAATCCTAGACCATTAAAGAAAATACGGTACCTGGCGATAGACGAAAAATGAAGATGTATATCGTAGATATGAAAAAGGCTGAAATTTTGTGGACACCTGAAAATGAGTGAGATTAGGTAGACCAAAAAAAAAAAAAAAAAAAAAAAAAAAAAAAAAAAAAAAAAAAAAAAAAATCTACTACATCACTAAGTTGAGGGTGACAACAAAATCGGTGGAGGAGACAAGAAAAGATATAAAAAAAGTTGGAATTCATCAAAAATGACAGAGAATCGAGAGTTCCTAAGTGTTCTGAAGAAAGTACCTCAATGAAGGAATGAAAAAAAATGTGGGAGCAGAAGAATAACCAAACCAGTTGTTCCAAAGTAGACCAAATCTAAACAAAAGCAAATGTATATGTATATGATAATTTCAAACAATTAATTACGGTCCACTCGGAGTGTTTAATAGCTGATTTAAAGATTAAAAATCAAACTCGGGATATTAGTATTATGTGTTACAGAACAATAACTGACTGCGAGCTGAACTGCCCTCTAGCTGGAACGGATTGAAGATTATGGATATAATCCATAGTTGTAGAGCAACCAATAAGACATATCCAATGAAAATACACTAATCTTGTTAAGCCTGAAGGAAATGTCAACAGACAAAACCTTCTCAATAAACTGCTTGAGAAGAATAATCAGCAAATGCTCCGGGATGATGATGAGTTGTCGGTGAAGATCTTTATATCATGTGTCAGCCCCAGGAAGCTGTGTGTTCACTTCGACCGGCAAAGATCTCGTTCATTTGCGGCGAGATGAATCGCATACCTGCAGGCCAAGCAATCGGGGAAGCGCAGTTATATCCAGCAAGAGTCTCGTCCCTTCTTGCCATCAAGACTCGAGGTTCTACACATTATCATATATTTGAAATCGGTTCAAGTAGGAAGAAAAGTAATCTGCATCAGGTAGTGACAAATTTCTTTCCCATTCGGAAATCCCACAAGGAACCGAAATATGGTACTGTACTATCATCAGAGAAAAACTTGGTTCTACTGATAGTCCGCCATCAATCTTCTATGGACAATCGTCTACAGTTGGGTCCTGTGTACCGACTCGCCGGGTCTAGAAAGATGCCGGACTGGTGGCTGAAGCAATCATGCATTTTAATATTAAACATGAAAATCAGCTAAGTAGTCACCTTGTCTGTCTTTGAATATCACCTTTCATACAAGCGTAGACACGTTTCGTGAAGTATCCAAAATGTTTTAAGCATCAGTACCGAATAGCCCGTTGGAACATTATATAGATGCATGAAGAATAAATTATTCATCCAATTGATAAAGCGTAGTGATATTTAATTAAGTATGGAATGAAATCGTATATATAAAAATGAATGTTTGTATGTTCGTCTTTTATGCGTTCCTGTACCATCCGATTACAATGAAACTTTGGTAAATTATTCTGTTTATTACTATTAAACTATTATTACTATTTCTTTACACTTCTTAACTCCAACTGTTTCCTCTACTACCATTTCTTAAAATGTCTGTTCTTCCTGCTACATTAATTATTCCTCAATTCGCTTCTTAAGTCATCAGTTCCAGAACAAGCACGTTATGTATTATATCCTTATATACCGGTAAGATGTTTGAATTGCTCTTTGCAGATTTTTTTTTTTTTTTTTTTGGTATGTTGGTATTTAGAAAATATCAAAGTTATTATTAGTATTGCCGTAATACAAATAATATTCTATTCTAAAAATTTATGATGTATTACCAGAAATTAGCAAGAAGTGCGTTGTTTGGTTGTATTATGTAACTAAAAACGAAAGTTCACGGACCTAGAAATAGGAACATTACTGACGAAAATTAGTTAAGCAGTCTACGTAAATTAAAGGAATTGTAGCAACATAAGCATATAGATTAATATGTCATCGTAATTCTGCTTTCTGGATGTCTTTGTTACTTACTTTCAGAATCTGATTATTCATACCTACTGCGACAATTTTGTCGTCTACACTGTGAACTACCTGAGAAAATGTGCTATAATAACTATCATATTTAAGTATTTAATTCTGTTTCATACACCGTTCATATGAAACAATATTTCTGAATTTTGCCGTACTTATATTATGTATAAAATTCTGACTCGAAATACTTGTGTCTTTAACTTTCTGCCATGTCTCCAATCTTCAAGAAAAAATTTGAGAGAGGTATGATCCAGGTAGTGGAGATTTTTTTACACACATATATAAATAAAGGAAAGGTAAGAATGAAAAGTCTCTAGTTTCATTTTACTTCTGACATTGAAGATACAATACACATGAAAATCTCAGTAAGGTTTAAGATTTCGAGTACAGCATTCTAAACAAAATCAGATATTTGTTACCACATTATGGTCAATAAGTAGTTTACCATCTGTGGATTGGGCTTATTAAATCTGGCAACTGTAAAATTTTAAATTTCAAACACAGTACAATAAGCAAATGAAAATTAATCCAAAGGACACATTCAACAGGAGAACAAATAAAGTAAAAAAAGGAAAGGGCTAAATATTGAGCTGATGGGGTCCGGTTAGTGCCGCGGAATGTAATCAAGCTCTCAAAACGGTCAGAGAGAACGCAAAAGTAAAATAACAATTTCCTTGAAGAGGAAGGATATGGCGTGTGGCACGGAGGAGCTTCGTGACGGCTGAGGCCTTTGTTGCTCTTGTGCCGGAATGAGTAAAGAGAGAAAGAGAGAGAGAGCGAGTGACAGAGGCGGCAGCGTTGAAATTCAAGCCCGGCAAGTGCTGAGCACAAAAGGAAACCATACGGGAGTGTTAACTGCGTCTTTCTTTGAGTGCGCTGTGCGCAAATGTCGCGACAGTGTCGTGAGCAAGGAAAAAAGTCCCGCCGCGACACACCGAGAGTGCAATACACAAACAAGGAACAGTGATTATTTCGCAACTAAACTTAACAGAGTAAGGTGTATCTAATTTTTTCATCGTACCCAAGCTGTAAACCTCATTTTAGATAAATCGACGAAATCTATGATGGCTTTGCATGGGTGGAATAGAATTCTCGATTGTCAGCTAAAGACGTGCAATCTTTATTTATGTTACATCTAGGCTCCAAATTCTAGTCAGTAAAATGGACTATAGTAGGCAATACGCCCCTTATCCGGCTTCGCGGGAGATGCTGGAAAATGAATTGCTTTGCTCATATTTCCCGCGGAATAATTTAAGAAATCACATATATATGTTCCTTCCTGTTACTCTGAGAGGTGGTTTTATTCTGCATTCACCAATTGATCGAACTGTTCTATGATTATGCAGTCTCCCGTTTAGTGTGCAGACAGTCACACAACTTCCGAAAGTTTTCTTTGCTGTTTGAAAATATGTATTACCTGTTGTTACTTCCGCAGCCTTCCCTATGATATATAGACAGGTATTGTTGTGCAGAAAGGAATCTTCTTTGTTGCTAGGATATGTGTATAACCTACTATTGCGGTTTTACAACAATTTATATTAAGTGGGTATTGAGGTGTTACACGTTTCTGTGTATCTAATTTATTTATGCAGTAATTAATTTTTTATCATTGTGATTTATTATTGGGCGTCAGTTGGGTGGGATAGTTCCATTACGAGTATGAACTGAATTTAATAACAGCAACTCACGTTTAATCACTATGCAGTTATGTCAGTTGAAAGAAACATGGTTTATTTTGTTTACCAGCCATAAGTAAATTAAATAAGAATGGCTTTAGTGAGGAATAATATCTTTATAAACAAACAAAATAGTCGGGCACGAATGTCAGGGGATGAATGGATAACATTTTAATTCACTGACGTCAACACTCTTGACAAATTGGCCGGTATGAGTCTCTTCTCTAGTGATTTCGCTTCTATTGACCGTTTCAGATCAATGAGAGTAAAATTAAACGTCTGCATTGAACATTTTAGTCGTCGTTTCATCGAAAGTCACGGTACAGCAGCTCCTATACTGAAAAACGTCGGTAGCGTCATCTATAGCTCCTTCAGTTAAGAGAGGCGGTTCAAGGTCAGTCTGCTCTATCCCTACTCCACTGCCTTCACCCATACTGGTGATATTTGCCATTCGCCCGCCTGGATATAGCGTACGGCGCAGAGAGGTAGGAGGGGAGGGGACGAAATGGTGAGAACCGGGGTGAGGGAAACATGACCTTGAGCCGCAAGTTCAAAGCGAGCCAGTTATAACACAGGGTGCTGTTCCGATGACTCGTTGTTCACAATACAACTCTACAATAACTAATTAGTAATTACACATGAGTTCTGTAATGTGAAGTATGTTCTTCATGGAGAGTTAGTTAAAATACACAATTTATTTAAGAAAATTAATATCCAAGGTAAAGTTCAAAATTAATTTCGGGTAGTGAGTCAACGATTGAAGTGACTTTCTTATCCTACACGTCTTATCATCAAAATTACAGCAAAGATTTTAAAATTAGTGGGAATCACAATTCATTATCAAGTCAAAAAACATATTTGCGAAATGGATAGGAAAATTGGGTTCACAATATGATTTCTTTTTATACTTTTTTTAAAAAATTATTACTTAATCAGTATACAAGGTTATCATCAAACAGAGGTTCCGTGTATGAAAATAGTAAAAGCACGCTGCTTGGTGATCATGTGTCTCCTCCTCTAGACCCGGGCTGGAAGCCGATGTCGGTTCTCTACCAGATTAGCGCCTCGGCGTCTCTTCGACTGCCAATCAGTTTACAGTTAATGATTTATGTCACGTCAACGAGCAAGGTGGGTGAGCGGTAACACTCTGGCCTTATTTCGGGGAGGACGTGGGTTCGAATCCCCGTCCGGGCATCCAGATTTGGGTTTTCCATGGTTTTCTCGTCCTCTTATTGGTTTCCGTTATGAAAAAAAATGATGTCACAGTTTGTGGCACTATCAACAAATCAATCCAGGCGAATGTCGGGATGCTTCCTTCAAAAGGGAATGGCCGAATTCCTTCCCGTTTCTTGATCCCAGTCCGTTCCCGCCTGTAGTGATCTCGACGTAGGCGAGGCGTAATTACATAAGCAAATAAGTAAATAAAGGTTAATGAATTTCCTTCTTATTAAAATTTACAATACTGATTTATCTCAAAAGTTCAGATTTGAGCATAATTTTACTTCTTATGACGTTGAACCAGGATGAACATTCATGTAAAAGTCTATCACACCCGAAGAATGTTTACCGTTTGTAACATCACAGTTACCTTGCGCCGACTGCAAAGTAGTGCCTGAGAAACGGATTAACACTTTTTTTTTTTTTTGAGTCAGTCTGTAACTGGCCGTTTCAGGAGTCGTATCCGGATTGTCGCGAAGCGGGGCTCGCGTATAGAAAGCATTGGCCGATACAGATATAGTGTGTGGACTTTGTTTAAGAAGAACTTGATGTGGTCGACAGGAATATTGAGCGTAAAAAGTGAAGTTGGAACAGTACTGAGACGAACTGTGAATATAAGATTGTGATGGTAGATAACTTAGTTGAAAGCAGAAACGAATGCTAATTTTCCTTTCAAGAATTTTGTTATCTTTTGGATAACGAAGATTCGACTAGCTTTTATCTTGAAATTTGGTGGTGGCCAAACCAGTTCGTGAGTTTTAATGTGCTTTATCAATAAACTTGTCGTGGACAGAATTATTTATTAATGAATGTAATGTCTTTTTATTAATACTAGCAGAATTCCCGGCGTTGCCCGGTATGATCTAGATTGATTTGCACACAGTGAATATTGAAGCTCATAAGAGGGATTCTACGATAACCGTGGAGCTTAGTTCTCGAGATATTGCATTACCAAACCACAATATCTACAAGGTGTAAATGCACTATAGGTGTTTTATTTTCTTCCTAGTGGTTGTTGTTGGGTTGAAATACAACCTGGTCCAGAAGAAACGTCACCAAAAGCACAAGGAACTATAACTGATGTTTGACATGTTGAATCTTGAAAACCAAGTGAGATATTAAAAAATGTTATTCTTTATTTAAGATTTTTTTCGCCGAGTTCTATAAGAATTTATCATCAGATTTGGCGCGAACTTGTGAATTAAATTTCATGTCAGTCGCTCCATTCTTCTATATGTATTTAAACGGCTAACCCCCTGTGTTGCAGAAAAGAGATGGGGTTGGGGTTGATTTATTCCTGCAATTTTTTTAGCCATGATATAAGGAACATGGGTACTAAGTTTTATCATAATAAACGCAGCATTTCGTGCAGCAATAGAAACAATGTTTTTTCCATGAAATATAGTACAGACAGAATCGTCATCAATAAATTACTAAAAAAAAGTAACACTATGTCAACACTAAAGGTTTTAAACAGTCCAATTTCATGTTCAAAGCTTTCAGTTGTGCATTACTTACTATTAACAGCGAGAATCCAAACATCAGAGATTGTAGCAGTGCGACCTCAGATTGTAACATCAAGAAACAAAGAATATATCGAAAGATTTTTTCATTGTATTATTAAAATTAATTTAAATATTTTCCACTTCATGTAGTTTCCTCTTCGCATTTGATATAACTATGTATGAGGTTTAAAGACTAAAAACCAAAATTTAAGAAAGTAAACGTTACATCCGATAACATGGCTATTATTTTTTTAACCGACTTCAAAAAAGGAGGAGGTTCTCAATTCGTCTGAATTTTTTTTTTTTTGGATGTATGTTCAGCGATATCTTCGCCAATTTTGAACCGATTTAAATGAAAATTTTATAGTGAATAGAGCATACCTCCAAAGTGGTCCCATATGAATTTAATTGAGAAACCACCCCTTCTACCCCTTTACACCCCTTAACTTTTATACAAACCCACACTTTTTATCCGATTTTGATGGAAATTTGGACATATATATTAAAAAATAAACAGAAAAATATTATCAACTTTTGGTTTGAAAAAACCGAACCCCTCTCCTCCTATTCACCCCTTAATTTTTGCCAATGTTCTTTGTACAAAGCTAAAGTCGACACCATTTAACTGATGTCCATTGAAGTTGGCATATACATGTATTTTTTCATGTAAAAGGTTTCTGACCCAAAAAAATTAAAAAAACACCCTTATCTCGCTTTACACCCCTTAATTTTTATACAAACCCACATTTTTTATCCGATTCCAATGGAACTTTGGACATGTATAGGCAAAAATAAACAGAAAGATATTGTCAACTTTTGGTTTGAAAAAACCGAACCCCTCTCCTCCTATTCACCCCTCAATTTTTGCCAATGTTCTTTGTACAAAGCTAAAATCGACACCATTTAACTGATTTCCATTAAAGTTGGCATATACATGTAATTTTTCATGTAATAGGTTTCTGACCCAAAAAAATAAAAAAAACACCCTTATCTCCCTTTACACCCCTTAATTTTTATACAAACCCACATTTTTTATCCGATTTCAATGGAACTTTGGACATGTATAGGCAAAAATAAAGAGAAAAATGCTGTCAATATTTAGTTTGAAAAAATTGAACCCCTCTCATCCTATCCACCCCTTAATTTTTGCCAATGTTCTTTATACAAAACTATAGTCGACATCATTTAACTGATCTCAATTAAGTTGTCATATACATATAATATTTCATGGAGAAGGTTTCTGACCTAAATATAGAAAAAACCACCCCATCTCCCCCTTTACACCCCTTAATTTTATAGAAATATCTGATTTTGATTGAACTTTGCCAATGTATACTTTCAAACAAACAGAAAAATCTTGTCAACATTTGGTCTGCCAAAGCTCAACCCCTCTCCCTCATACCAACCCCTTAATTTTTGTAATTTTTTTTTATATATATATATAAAAATCTACAGTCGCCACCATTTGACCTATTAAAAGTTGGCGCTTATATGTATTTTTTCACGAGGAAGGTTTCGGACCAAAAAATAAAAAGAACCACCCCCACTCCCCATTAAACCGTTTAATTTTTATACAAACGCACTGTTTTTATCCAGTTTAGATAGAACTTAGCAAACTTTAACTATAAAACAAAGAGAAAAATAATGTCAGCTTTTGGTTTGCAAAAACTGAACCCCTTTCCCCCATTTCCGCCCATTGACTTTTGTCAATTTTCTTTTGAAAAGCTACAGTCGACACCATTTAACCGATCTTTATGAAAGTTGGCACATATATATGTATTTTTTTATGGAGAAGATTTCTGACCAAAAAACTAAAAAAACTACCCTAGCTCCCTTTTACATCCCTTAATGTTTGTACAACCCCACATTTTAATCCGATTTCAGTGGAACTTCGCATGAGTATACTTTAAAGCAAATAGAAAAAGAAATATACTACTCACATTACTTTGAGAAAAACACAAACCCTATTCCCCTTCCTACCCCTTTAAATACTGTCAATGTTCATTATATAAAGCTACCATTTCTATCTGATTTTGAAGGAAGTATGCACATGTATACTTCAAAACTAACAGAAAAATACTGTCTGCATTTGGTTTACAGAAGCCAAAGCTCTCTTCCCCTTTCCACCCCTTTAATCTACACAAAGCACAGTTTCTATCTGATTTTGAAGAAAATTTGCACACGTATATTTTAAAAAATACATAACAATTGTGTTTAAATTAGGTTGCAGAAGTCCAACCCCTCTAACCTTCTACCCCCACCCCTCCTAATGTCCAATGTTCTTTTTAGATACCTACCGTTTTTATCAGATTTCGATGGAACACCGCAAATGTATACTTAAGCACAAAGAGAAACATTCTGTTTACAAAACCCAACCGCTCACTCCCTTACCCCATTTAATTTTTGTAAATGTTCTTTACACAAAGCTACAGTTTTTATCTGGTTTCGATGGAACTTTCCACATGTATACTTTAAAACAAAGAGAAAAAATGCTATCCACACTACCTTAACAAAAACCAAACTACTCCACACCGCTTAATTATTTTTTTATACACACCTAAAAAATTTATATGATATCAATAGAAATTTACAAACGTGTACTTTAAATCAATCAGAAAAGACAGTATACATTTGGTATACAAAAGCCCAATCCCTCTTCTCCTTTACCCCTTCGTTTGTAATTTCCAATGTTCTTTACAAAATCCAAAGTTTTAAGTACCGTCAAAATCAATTAAACTATTTTTAACTAATTGCATAATATTTATAAAATGTATGTGTCCTAATGTCTCAATATGTACTTCAGATTTCAACTTGGACTCCAAGCTTTTACGTTGTGAAAACCAATTAAATATCTATATTTTCTGTGTGGTGCTGGAACGAACAGATATATTCCAGAGACAGATTTGTGTATGTGGTATGTATTAATGTCCAGATGTTATATGTTTCGATTATCGAGCAGCAGCTTTAACACATGTTATGATTAGATCAAAAAACAGCCTGGACCAAAATGTAAACTGACATTCCTTAACACAGTATCCAATTCACCCTATTCTGAAAGTTGTTGTAAAGACAGATTTTTTTTTTAAAGCATTCGCTTTAACCACTGAGCTACCAGGAACTTTGCAAAATGAGAACTGCTAAATACAATATTTAAATACAAATTAACAATAATACCACTAAAAATTTAAAAATAAAATAATTGTTTAAAAAACATAAAAACCGCCTTCAAAAAAGGGTACTAAAAATTTTAAAATAACTTTATACCTTGCTTAGAAGAAAGTAAATCTAAATTGACAATATTTTACATTACTGTTATTGAAATTTTTACATTAATTAGTTATTTTTGGAGGCGGTGCCAGCCAAAACCAGAAAAACAAAAATAAAAACAAAAATAAATAACAATAATACATACAAACTAATGTTACTACTTACCTACAATTAATTCTAGAAACATTTTTCAACAAAACTGAAACATATAGATGATACACCGATATTATACTAACTATAAAGTGTTTACTGCATGATACAGCCTACCATCTTGCACTATAGCGCCAGAGATATGCCTGGATGACCAACGAGGCTGAGCCACAGATAAAATACCGTTAATTTGTTTCCCTAAGCTGTCTCCCGCAATAAAACTATCTTGCTCACGACATGCTGTAAAATATTTGGAAATTTTGTTCGTACTCTCGGTTCACCGCGAACACCAAATAAAGTTCAGTAATTCAATTTGCGAGATCTGACAGCTGGCACCGACTCCAAAAATAACTAATTAATGTAAAAATTTCAATAACAGTAATGTAAAATATTGTCAATTTAGATTTACTTTCTTCTAAGCAAGGTATAAAGTTATTTTAAAATTTTTAGTACCCTTTTTTGAAGGCGGTTTTTATGTTTTTTAAACAATTATTTTATTTCGATGTATGACGTAAGCATCGTATTTCTTTTATTTTTTGCTTCAGGCTGTACGTTAAGATTTTCATTTACCACTCCTGCGTTATGTTACGTTGGAGCATGAGATTCTAATCTTTAAAACGGTGAAAACCCCATCGAAATCTGCTCTGTAGTTTCCGAGTTTTTATACTTCAAATATATCCGGTTTTAGTTTTATAGATTTTCGTTTTATAGATATAGATTCTCCTATTTGCTGCTTAGACGTGGCTTGGTTTCATCATCTGGCGACCGCGGCATTAACGAACTATATTAATCAGTAAATTAATTAACTACAAGGCGTCTTACAGAACTTACTAACGGTGATCAGCCCATTCTAAAGGACACAAACGGCTTACACGTTGCATTTGAGATGAGGCATCGCTCAGATATGGTCAACAGACAACTTTCTTTGTAGGCACTCTCTGGACTTGCGTGCTGCAGACGACTCTGCGAGGAGGCATTGGCTCTGCATGCGTCCAAGGAATATGGTATATCAATTAGTCCAACCGATCCGTTGCACTTACTAGTTTACTTTTAACTGATTTAATTAGGGGCAATTCTTCGTCCCGAAGGTCAGCACAGGTATATCACCGGCCAGCCCACGGACTCGCAAATTGCTGCCAGTTTCTTTTAACACACGGTAATTGTGGCATTTGGTCTATTGCCGCTGCACGCAGCTGGATAAAGAAAAAAAATGTTAACACGCATGTTATAAACTGTACCCTTTCCCTCGTACTCTTGAATCGTTCTTTTAATAGCTACTCAAAGAAATCATCTGACTCAGTAACACGTGATCCAAGCCTAAGCACTGCTGGAGAAGTTTATACCATCCATAGCTTTGTTTTCTTGATGTCACAAACATAATTCCGTGGATCTGCTCACTGAAGAAAGATACTGTTTTATTTCGCACAGCATCAATCCATCCTTTGAAACTTGTAGAATCTACATCTACATCTTGGATTTAATACCAAACACGAAAACTACAGGGAAAACTGAATTACGACCAGACAAGTGATTCATCACCTTGAGTGTTTCTCATGCTGCGGATCTATTACCACGCCGTTTGGAAGGCCATGAACCTAACTGCACGTCTGTCCATCATATTGTTCTTATTGAGGGTAATGTTTAATTTTATATATTGTTCGATTAAATGTGGTGTAGGTCGCCGGAATTCTCTTAAAATTAATGGTTCAGTTCTTCACCAAAGATTTCGACAGCCAGGAAACACAACAGTTTATAATCTAAATTGCTCTGTTTTCTATAGTGTGTGTTCGCAAATAAAATAGGATGTGGCTAATACGTCATGATTTTTACGATACATATTTAATATGCTTTAATCCTGAATTACACTTTCAAATGTGAGTGCAAAAACAGCATTAATAGTTGTCCTGTGTAACTGACAGAATTACGAATGGACATTTTCCTCTGTATTAAAAAGAAGCATAAAGTTCATTATAAAATTATTTCGGCATTTTAATAAAACTATAGGATGAAGTTAACGGAATTTGAAAGTTTGATGGAACATTAGTGTTTTTTACCATGAGTAAAAAATAATCTTAATACTTTGCTGTTGAAACAATTTTCATAAACAGACATAATATTACGGGTAACTGAATATTACAGAGATCTATAATATAGTAATAGATTCCATAGTTTCTGATAATAATGCATTTTTGATTTTTATGTATTACACATAAAAAATGTTTCATTCATTTGAGCTGAAAAGATCTACCTTTTACGGAGAAAGGATGAAATGGTGGCCGTCTTATAAAAAAACTTTAAGACCTGTTAGGAGGGTCTAGTTTGTGGAGATAATGCTCCGTATTCTATTTGCTTAGTTCTAAATTAATGTGGTCTCATGCTTCGGTCACTGCATCCTCAATATGTTTCGTACCAAGTAGCCTACTCGATTCACGGTACATCGAGTAGACGTAGAGACGTTCAGCTGTGATAAGAAAAGTCTGGGGGTTTTAAACTAACAGTCGCTTGTTCAGAGACCAAGTCACGAGATCGACAGGTGCTGGGAGCTGAATTAAATAAATTTTGAAGTATCGTCAATACTCTATTACTTCTTCATATTATATTCATACGGGTATTCCGCCAGAAGCAACAATCGTTTCAGCTACTATCAAGGATTAAAGCGATGGGCAGTAAAACTTGTTTCTAGTGATCTTCCTGATCGAGGAACGGGAACTGCTGCCTCCACATACGAAATCAACCATGCAAACCTTTAATGAGCTTTCCTTGTTCTATTTAATTGATTTTAAGTTCACTGATACGCTATTACTTGCCATACGTTTCAAATCATCTACTAAGATGTTCTGATGCTTTTTCATATGCATCCAGTGTAAAACTACATAACACAGTAGCAAAAAATTACAGGAAACGAAAGGGCAAGAAATTCTCTGTAATGTGCAGTTGGCTCGCTATAAGCTGTTTGCTTTTTCTGCTACCAGGTATACGTATGTCAACTGCAAAAAAAAACAAAAAACGACCAGATACTCAACATTTGTTGCTATCAGCTATTTTATATGTTAATTACTCTTTTAGGTTGCACCATTAAACGTGCACGGATGTTAGCTCTCTTATAACTGTGTGTGAAACAGCCTTTATCTTCTGAAAGTATTAACTACTGTGAATTCGTGTCTCGCTGAATTCTCGATGGCAATGGTGAGTGAAGAAAACCTTCCGTTCCAAAGAGAATTCCAGTTTGTTTTCGCGTCTGGTGTAATTTGTAGCGTTTACTTTCTGCGAGCCAGTCTTTCGGCCATTGATCTACTACTCTCTAACTTATTGCGGATAAGTCTATTACTCTCATATTCTTATCTATTCGTAGACTAGAATATTCTTTAATTATAACACATTGGAAATTATGTTTTACGTTAGTTATCGCCGTGAGTAGATTTTAAGAATGTTATGTATGGACCACAACACTGTACCGAAATGATAGTGAACTTTGATGGGGAAGGAAATAGAAGTTTTTGAAATACTGAAGTGGGTTGAAAATTGACTGGCGTTACATTGTGCGAAATGAATATATATTTTTGGAATATCTTTTGATGAACTGGTTTTATGGAAGACTTCTATAGAGAAAGAGGTAGGGCAAACTACTACGCTTTAGAAAACTTACGTAAAAACTTCAGAGAAAATAAAATTTAATGATTTAAAGTAACGTGAGGATTGTTGCATGAGCCTGAAAGTAAAGTTACACAAGAGATCAACAGTCGAAAAAACCGAAAAGTAAGCCTACTCTGACTGGAGGCAAGATCCCTCAAATTTTTCGTGCTTAACAATTAATAGTTCCATATCGAATATTTTCAAGAAGAATTTATTGCTGTTCTATTTTCTAAACTTTTTTATTTAATTGTATTTTTGATCTTCTCTCCATATGCCATTTATGTTGTAAATTACATCATATCTTTTCCGAGTCTAAAAGCGAATGAAGTTGACATTCTCATAGTCAGTGACCCTGACTGCAACGGACGAAGTTATGCCTCCATGTCAACTACTCAGGAAAAAAAATATACTCCAGTATGGAATTATTCGTAAATGTTGCTGTGGTGTTTACGTGTTGAGTGCAAAGCGTTTCTTTTTTTCTGGAGGAGAAATGAAGGAAGGGAGAGGTTCACTTTCGATTTCTGCCAATTAAGGAACGCCATGAATAAGATTCCCATAGCACCAACGAATCGACATCAGTCATTGAGGAGATATTTTGGACAACATGGACAGGAGAAACCTAGTTGATAGTGGTTTGACGGAGCTAGATGCAAAACGATATTGAACAAAGGTAAAAACCATAGAGTGGTGGTGGAGTAGTAGTTAGTGATTAATGGTATTGTTAAAAGGGAGAAACGAAGGAAATTTAGTATCAAAAGAGGTTTAATGCCACATGGCAGTGTATCGGGACCATTACAATTCATTATTCAAATGAATCATTGTATTAATGGTTCACAGTCAGCAGTGAGGATGTTTGTAGTTGGAATAGTGGAATATAATGGGATCTAAACGGGAGTAGATTGTGTGCAGTTTGAGAAGACGTGAATAGGGAACACAGCTGGGTAATTCAACATGGAATGAAGAAATTAGGTCCACAAATTAATAGTGAAAAGGTGTATATGATTATAGGGTGGGGAAGACTTGGCATAATAATTGACAGTAAACTCACTTGAGAATTATTCTCTTCTAGGTAAGGGACTCAGAGATTGGAATAAATTACTAATGGAAGATCTGAACAAATGCCAAAAACACTACAAAATTTGTTAAACGCAAAAGTGGATGTGTGTGGAACTTGCATTCAAAGAGTTTAAGATAAAATGGGAAAATATGTATACAGGAAAGCTGCCGATGGGACGTATTAAATTTAAAAAAATAAAAACCGATGCTAAACTCGAGAGACGCCAACATCTGGTCGAATAACTCGTCAGATAATTCAGTTGTTGTTTAAGCTACAAATGCCAGAATAATGGCAATGCTGGAATGCAGCATACCGCAGCGTCGGAGTCGTCCCTAAACGCCACGGAATTCCGTTCGGCCGTCTCAGTCGCTCCGTCACCAGACCGAGGTCGTATATTTACCCATGCGGACCCGCCAGTCTCCTCGTCCGCTTCCTCCCCGCACCCTCCATCCCAAACGCGACCACTCACCGTTGGTCCGTATAAACAGAAACACGACGAGAACCCTTTGTAGTGTGCTGTAGGGTAAGACGCAGTGTAAACAATCCCTTCTCCTCCCCAGGACGTGTGACCCCAGACGGGCGCGCCCGAGGGAAAACAAACTCTCTCCCTGTCTCGGCTGGGTGGTAGCGTGAGGACTCGCACCTGTAGGAATACCACTGGCGGCGAATATGCAGCGCTTGGGTAGTCGCTGCAGACGCTAAAGGTTCACAAGCAAACTCGACAGTTGTTTTACTACGTTGTACTGGTTAATGGTACAAATGCAATGTTCACTACAGACACTGAGTAAAAACGGGGGTGTTGATCCACATCTATATCAATATCTATACTCTGCAATTCACAAATATTGGGGGTGGCCGAGGGTACTCAGCACCAATCATAATTCTGTTCATTCCAATTCCGAACAGAACGAGGAAAGAAAAAGTACATAAAAGCATCAGTACGCCACCTTATTTCTCTAATCTTTTCCCTCCTGTCATTGGGAGCTAAATTGGTTGGCGGAAGAAGTATTTCATTGCATTCGTAAATTAAAGATTTTCGCTTATTCTCCAACAAATTTAAACGAAAACGACGTCGTATGACCGAGAGTGGTGGGTGAACGGTGACGTTCTGGCCTCGCATTCGGGAGGACGCGGGTTCGAATCCCCGTCCGGGCATCCAGAATTGGGTTTTCCATTGTTTCCCCAAATCACTCCAGGTGAATGCAGGATGCTTCCTTCAAAAAGGCCATGGCCGAATTCCTTCCCCTTCCTTGTCCCCAGTCTCATCCCGCCTCTAATGACCATAGCCGTATATGAGGCGTAAAGCCATAAGGGGGAAAAAATGATGTCGTATGTCCGCCAAACAATCCCAGCCCAACCTACGTATCAGCTCCGCGACACTTTCGTAAGGACTGTATCTAGCAGTTACGAATCGAACGGCTCTCTTCTGTACTTTCTCTAACGTGTCAATCAATACCTTGCTATACGGATCCCAGCTTCATAGCTTTGACTTATAGGTGTTGTAGGTTCAGGGCGTGGACATCTTTAACTAACAGTTTAGTTTCTCTTGCTGTGTCGTTACTATCGTACATCATTTACGGGAGAAACATTGGGAATAATTAGTTTATGAATAAAAAGTTACAGCTGTTGGATGGTGGTTTTAAGACCGAAAGCCATTAACAATTATTAATACGCCAGGTAGATATAAAAGCAGTACAAAAAAAAGAGCCAATTGGCAGTCATTTGGGACTGCCGACAAATGTGAAAACTTAAAACTATAAATATCATACGGCAACACGTCATACTTATAGCTACAGATATACTAAATAGCAATAATTTCGTTTGGACGTAATGACCTGGTAATAGGGTTTCTACTGACTGCGCTTTCCTAACCCAGTAGTGCTACCTGTAGTTTAACGTGGAATCCGAACAACGTAAGCATTCTGGCGTACTTCAAGTTACATAGCACGCTATGCTAGATGTGAAGGTTGATTTAATGGTCTATGAAAATACTAGCTGAGAGAGAGATTCAAGCCGGGGACCGTTCGTTCACCAGTCAGACACCTAAACTACTGAGCCACCAGACCGCAACAGATATACTATTAACATTAGCATGACAGTAAGGCGAACTGAAGATTTTACCAATTCAAAATCACCCAACTCACTAAGGAAGTTTTCACTTCAAAAACTAAAAATCTATCATATAATCAAAGACAACTCTTAAAAATAAGAACCCATCGCGGTATCTAAGCCTGCGACACGGAAAGAGAACTTTCTGAAGTAAGAGCTCTATTCCCTGAGCTATTATACCGCCTTGTTTTTAAGTATATATGTGCTAACTATTATCAAAATCGGATAAACACTGTGGGTTTGTATGAACAAAGGCGACATAAATTAAGGTGAGGAGGGAAAGGAGGAGAGGGTTTAGGTTTCTGCAAATCAAATGTCAACAGTATTTTGTATTTATTTTAAAGTATACTTCCATCAAATTCCATCAAAATCGGATAAAAACTGTGTGTTTGTATAAAGATTTTGCGAAAAGCGTCCTGCGCGCATATCATACGCGCAACAGATGGGCGTGATCTGACGCGCGCAACAGGTGGCTTCTTGAGAACTCATCAATTTATCCCAGCCCAAGCATTGCGTAGTGCAACTCCAGATGTATTCACTTAAAAAATTCATACAGTCTAGGATATGATCAAACACCAAGTTGAAATTTTTATAGAAGTAATTGTGAGTGGTAAAATAAAACCTACATGCTACTTATATATTATAGACGTGGGTTAATTAAATCAAATCTACAATAATCTCTTTTGTTACTGAACGCCTGCAAAGTCCAAACCCTTTTTCCAAAAGAGAGGGAAAAACTAATCAGTCACCTGATGCGTCATAACGCCTGCTAATTATATTTCACAATGGTCGTACAGTGAGATAATGCCTGAGGATATCCGACTTTTTCAGACCTTTAAGCTGACACTCAAACCACTCAAACCTTGTTTCATTTGTGTGTGGTTCGCGTGGAGACCACACTGAGCTGATTCCTCGAAAAGCTCCTTTACCATTTAGAATTACACAGTGAGGTAACTCACATAAAAAAGAATTCTTCACACTGTCAACAGACCAACCCTGGTTCAACATTTTCATTTGGTTCTAACAACTTGTTTATATACAGAAAGCTCTGATTGAACATCCTAATTTAGTCCATTCTGTAACTGAAAAAAAATTATCTCTGTAAATATTACAAAAATAGTAAAAGAGCTTGGTTATCATTTCATTAATTGTGGATTGAAATAATTACA
Source organism: Vandiemenella viatica (assembly GCA_031002005.1). Classification (NCBI taxonomy): domain Eukaryota; kingdom Metazoa; phylum Arthropoda; class Insecta; order Orthoptera; family Morabidae; genus Vandiemenella; species Vandiemenella viatica. The sequence continues at coordinate 237,024,395 of JARYHS010011408.1, forward strand.
CTGGCTGATTTGCAGTAAAAAAAATTTCTAGATAAGCGGAATATGTGTCTGCGGACAATGTATCTCTCATAAAAATAATATCTTTCTAAGAATAAATACTCTGCTTCTTACACTTAAACATTTTATCATAATTTCTTTTTTCATGCAAAATATATTGCACCTCAAACTATTGGGTGCAGCTCATATTATCAAGACATCCCAAGATACTTGTTGCTGAACATAAATTTCCCAGTCAATACAGTCGAATAGTTTTCAATTTGTTTTAATTGTATTGAATAGTTACAACACTAATCACCTGTGGCGATATCAAACTCAAGTTCACTGTCATTCCTTTTAATAACAAACTATATTAGGACTTCATAAATCTGCTGTAGGGTATATCGACATCTATTCCCTATTATATCAAAAAAGTTTTCCCACGCTTCTTGCTCTACATTTTCCTCAGTGGGCAAGTTGTAAGCTAAAAAAAGGAAACATAACCATTTTTTTCTGACACATTGAACACAACTGAATTATTTAATTGCGTATTTAGATTTCGTTAACAGCACCGAAGATTATCTGAGTCATCAACTGAAAGTGGGAGATCTAAGCGATGTTTTATGGCATTATTTAAGACAACCGTAGTTTCCACACTAGGAATTACTTTACAGTTCTGCGCGGATCTGGCATTTCGGAGGACGTGGATTCAAATCCTCGCCCGGCCATCCAGAATTTAGTTTTCCGTGGTTTTGTGAAATCACTCCCGGCGAATGTTCAAATGGTTACTTAAAAGACTGTGAACTGATTTGTCTTAGTTCTCATCACCCCGAAATCTATTAGCCTTAAAGACCGAAGCACAAACTAAAACATCTCAAGTTGCTAAACTACTGTTCAAAGTTTCTAGAAACCGTTTCAGAGTTTCCATGAGGGCTTCCGAAAGCAAATCTTGTATTTTGTGAATTCACATCATGAACACTCTTCTTGAACACTGTTCCTTATTACACAAAAAAATGTTGACGTTTTCTGATGGGCGATATGCTGTAATAGCTGTCACCATAGAAGCATGATAAGCTGAAAAATGTTTGCCTTTATGTTGAAACAGAGGTATGTTTCTTTGTATTTGTTGTTTAAGAATAGGAATTTGAAATGCCTTTAATGACAACGACTTTAAGACACGAAAAAATGACTTTGTGCCTCTACTCCAGGTGTGTAGATGGGGAGAAGGTGATGACAATAATATTTCGTAAAAACATCCTATTAATTGATCTGTTTTATAGACAATAACAATATAATCTTATATGGCTGAGTGACTAAAAAATACGAGTAATTCTATTAGAATATCGAAATGTATTATCAGGTTGTAGTCTTAAAGTTCTTAGTGTGCAATGACAGATTGTCACAATTGATAATCGCTGCTAGTTAGTAATATATTAAATAATTATTTGTAAAATAAAAAAGATTTGCTCTGTAAATTTTACTTGTAACAACATACAGCCCTCCTAACACCCCACCCCTTGGGCATTCGTACGATCGAGGAAATTTAGAATGGTCGCAAGCGTCCTTGAAAACTATCCATTTTAGTTGTTAAAACTGTTACTTAATTGATCTGTCGAAAAGTATTGTTTCAGAAAAATTTTTCAGCTTACCCTTAGTTCACTTCTTTAGCCGTGAATAAATTTTTTGGACAAGAGAGTAAAACTGCAATCTGCTTCACGGTTACCCATTGTCGGTTACAGAACATTCGTTATTGAACGTCTTCCAGTGCTCTACTTCGGCGACCAAAGATCTTTTGAGCATCGTCAGAATGTATTAAATTTCGAGTCGAACTTTGTAACAGTAAATGAAATTTGTTTGTGCCTTGATATTCATTTGGGAAGAATTTTCGAGTACGCACTTTGTCGTGATTTTGTTCTAATATGGAAGTGAAGTTAACTGATGAGTTATTAATTTTGTAATTGTTAAGTATATTTTAAATGACAAAGATGAAAACTTTTGTGAATGTAAAAACAATCTGGTGGCCAGAGGATGCAATGTTTGTTATCATTTATTAATCAAACCATAATTTCTGTGCCTCACAGCGTGTTATGTTTCCTTGAATCTTAGGATAAAGGTTCCTCTGAAAAATAGCATTAGATCAACATTTATCACTGATATTCAACACAATCGTCTCGTGCACAGATAAATGTGTTTATGTCTACAGTGAATATGTACTATTCCTTCTCCCACTCGAACTTCTTGCAACGAGTTTTTTTACAGTCTCTTCGGTGTGGTAGCAAAGGTAACTGAACTGCTGAAGGATCTGACTAGTAGACCAGAATTGTGAAAGTAGAGCCTTTGTTTGGAACGAGGCAATGTGGCGTGACCGCTAGAGCTATTGAAATGCGAAGCGTGCGTGGGCAAACTCGCCAAGTCATGAAGGCTCGGCAGCTCGCAAATGTCAGTCGCATTAGCGAGCGAGGACAGCCGGGTCGAGAGGCCACCGAGTTCATACGAACGTCTCCTGGTACCATGCCAGGCGCATTCCACCCACTGTGAGCTCACAGGTTCCACGAACTGTCAGTACCCTACTCACACAACAAGTAAAAAATGGATGTGGGTTTAGCTAACGGAAACGGGACCGCGCTTTCCATGGTGCTGTGCTGCAGTGACGTATGAACTTAATAGCTGATGATTTTTTTTGCTGTCTTCAGTCTTTAGACTGGTTTGATGCAATCCTCCATCCCTTCCTATCCTGTGCTAACCTTTTCATTTCTACATACCCCTTACAACCCACGTCCTCAATTATCTGCTTCATATATTCTAATCTCTGTCTACCTCTACAGTTCTTACCTTCAACTGTTCCCTCCACTAACAAATTAACCAATCCAGCATGTCATCTGCTCGATATGTTGTACTATTCCTTTTCGGAGGATATCCGCTTGCAGTCTGGATTCTCAGATGCATGACTTTATCCGCCCTCATCCTACGTTGTTGGGTTGTAAATCTATTCCCTACTCAGTCTCTAATGGCACAGCAAAGAATACATCCAGGTTTTACTACTATACCTATTACCATAATCATATCCCATCCATCACTGCGACCTAGTGCCAGGTGGTTGAACGGTTAAGGATTGGAACTGTCAGTTTGGAGAATCAGTTTCGGTCCGGCCATACAGTTTTCTGTGATTTCAGTTGAATTTCAAGACGGAGCCTTCAAAATGCCATGGCCAAATTCCTTCTCGTTTATACACCCCGCAAATCCACCATCACAATTTATCGTCTCCCATCTCTGATAAACTCTATGTTGACGAGCTGTAAGCCACTGCTCGGAAAGAAAAAGAATAAATAAAAAATATAAAAAAACCTACTGTGTGAGAACTATAATATTGCAGTTGTAATTACAATGGTTGCGTAGGTATCCGAGTCATATTTGTTTACGAAGTTACTGACACTTTCGTCATAGTTGTGACAATCAGTCATAAAACGCACCACCCTTCCTGTAATTTGTTGAAATTGTCAATTTACACCTTTCCACGCGGATACTATACAACACAACAATACTCCAGATGAGGAGATGCAAAAGTTTTATACGCAGCGACATCCATTAGTAAGTTTGAAGTCTAGGAATAGCTTAATGAGCTGTCTGCCAGCTCATTTGGTTAAGGCCCCTGGTTGGGGAACAGGTGGTTCACGGTTCGTATACCGGTCTCGGCTGGAATTTTTACGAGCCTTAAAACCGACAGAACTTTGCTTTTTTCATGTGATGTACTCTAGGACGCTCCGTGGTTCGGATTCCACGCAAAGCTGTAGGTAGGTATCCTTTCCCCCGTAGGATTATTGAGGTAGGGCAGCCATAACAGATGCGCATGCACGGCTAATCGAAACTCTGTTACGCGGCGGCCGAACAATTCTTCGGAATCTCCTCTACAATAATGCAATACGCATTTATCTTTTTTTAGCTAAAAGCGTAAATGGTTTATAAAACCATTATATATCAATTTATCCACGGGGAATTATGTTAGAGGTATAAAATTCGCACAGTTGCGTTAGGTATTAACTGTTTGTACGTGTTATTGTGAAATTGAAAGGTTCAAAGTTTATTAAAGAATATTTTTAATAATTTCCTATGTAATAAATTCGAATGCATGCAGAATTTTATTAATATGGTGCGTGTAATTTTCTTGGTAAATACACTTGAGTAAAAGTTTCAATCCTTTTTATCAAACTTTATTTATTACGCAAAGCTACATCGCCTTTGTTGTGTGTATGCTGTATTCTAGAAAGGGAAATTTTTTGTTGCGGATTTGGTGGTTTTGCTGGCTTGGCGCGGCGAAGATAACTGCTTTAAGATTCCACTGCATAGACCTTGAGGAACTACTATCGTATGAAACACCACCTACAGGAAAAAATAAAAACCGATCGTGAAAAATTCTCATATAGTTTATCAGTACCTACACATTCTGTGATAAATAAGAAGCCTATATAGCAATATATTCTTTTCACAATGAGCCTCGTAGACGTCAGGTGGGTGAGAGCGAGAAGGAATTCGGTCATGGCCATTTTAGAGAACCATCCCGAATGACGGCTCAGAGATTCGAAACCCCGTCCACCTGACTGAGAGCCAAAGCATTAGCGTTCATCCCCCGCGTACTGTGATGTCTGAACTTCACGACCAGAAAGTAACGGCTAACATTTGTTCGGCCCAGATGCTTACACCGGTCTCATACTGAGGGCAATACTCTTATTTTAACACATATATTGGAATAGAGGATGGAAAATGTTAACCATCTGGCATGACAGTACAAAGAAACTAATTTAGTCAAAACATAGGCAGAAAAATTTTGTTACAAAAGTCACGAACAGAAGATAAGCATAGAACCCGTAAGGACACAACTTGCTGGACATAGATTTGCTCATATTAACACAAACCATTTAATATTTACCCGTGCAATGCCGGATATTTGTGATAATTTGATGACTGAATAAACTTGACGGAAAGGGTTGGCGCAGGGCAATTGAACTCAAATAGCTCTCTTAACATAACATGGCTGAATGCATCTGAATCTCCGGCACAGGGACAGTGGTTGATAATGGCACAAAATATTTTAGCATTCGTTACTGAATTATAGTCAAGATTCAGCCGGTTATAAATGGGCCGTGGTCACAATTTTTGGTGCTTGGTACAAAATCGAGTATCGCAGATTAGTCAAGAAAGTGCTAGGGAGTAGCAAGTCGCCAATAATCGGAATAGGAAACATTAGTTAGGGAAAAGTTCTCTCCCGATCACCCGAAGGACTAGTCGTGCATAGTAAGAAGTGAGCCTATTACTGGTCTTTATGAGCGGACATCGTCTCGAAAAAATCTAACTGTCGACTTAGTCACAAGTCAAGGCAGGCGCGACATCGGGTCGAGAAATATTTGCTATCGGTACATTCAGATGATTCCTGTTGGGAGACCTGCCCACGCACAGCTGATCCGTTGACCCGATAGTGTCCGGGAATCAGTTGCTTTATCTCCGGCAGTGGGTTCTCCGCCGGATGTCACCAACACCGTCCTTCACATTTGCCTGACGCCTTTCTCGTAGCTGTCATCTCCGCTTTCAAAAAACGCCATTTCATCTGACCGACATCAACGTCCTCCCACCCACTCAAGCAAAGCTTGAGATAAAGTAACATGACTCATGTATCACAGCCAGAGACCTTTATACTGGCAAAAGGTAATTATTCTGTGATCATTATTGTAATGCCTGTTATATTTGTTCATTTACCTTTTGTTTTCAACTGCTATCACTGACTGATGTTAGGGACCCAAATTATTAAAGGTACTGAAATAAATGTTAAGTTTACAGTCTTTCTTATTTTTTAACATTCGTCTACTGAGGCCATACAGCCAGCTCAATGTGATCACCATTACTCATCCAGTGTATCATTTTTTCTAGTGAATCGTTGCTACTAAGTATGGACACCACAGGACGGACACGACATTAACGCACACTACACTTAAACACAGATGCCCTCGGCCGGACTCGAACCAGAGTACTTCGGCACGCGGGACCAGTACTCTAGCCCCTACGCTACCGAGGCCGTCTAACAATCTTTCACATCTACTTAGTTTTTTTGTTAGCAGGGGACTGTCAGAATGCACGCCATCGCGTTCAGCCAAAGATTTTCTTATGTGTATCAGCTTCACTATGCCACATCAAAATAAAACATATCCTTCTTCCTCCCTGTACCACGGGCTGCATAGTAATCAAATTTTATCAAGATCAAACCAATAGTTTTTGCAAGAATCGCGTGTAGAGAAAAATTATTTGAAGTCACTCAAACATTTGAAATTACATAAAAATGAAGGAAAACCTATTATATCCGCGGGAAGACAGGCTGTAAATTTATATAAACTCCATCACAATTTCACCAGAAGACTTTGCGGGCGGCATCTTCAGGGGGGCATCAAAATAAAAATAAAATAATGTCAAATTCATGTGCAATCTCAAGTTTTTGCCCCGGCTCGGAAAATTCGTAGATCCGCCACCGCACCTGTCACGTGAATTAAATTACTCAATTATATTAACGTCACTGCTTACAAAAAAATCTTTCCATCGTATGTACCTTACCCTTTCTAATCTTCAGTCGGCGTCATTGCCACTATTAAAGCGCCGGCTCAATTTCGCTTGTCTCCGTCTGGCACAGCGAGGGCCTAATGCCAGCAATAATGCATGCTGGCACTTAACTCCAGACATCGCAAATTGACAGTGCCTTGGGAGTCACACCTGTCGCCTCGACGTCCATTGTGGGTAGAAATAGCAACCCTGCTGGCACCCCTAATATGCATGAGGCGGCAAGTGTAAGACGCGGAGCCATTGTTCCAGCCGACGCGGCCAGTATAATTGTTCTGTGTCAACAAAGAGGCGCAAACTCCAGTAATGCGTTCGCCGGCGCTCCTCGTGCTTAATGCACGTGCTGTTCCTCAGTTCAGGATCCACTCAGGTGCACTGCTGAATTAGGAACAGTAAAGATGGTCTCTTTGTAGCAAACATAGAGTTTTATGACGAGTCGTTTTTAAATTCCTGTACCTGAAGTTGCCCCCTGTCTTTCTGTCTATCAGAGGTATCCAGCTCATAAACGGAATAAGTTTTAGATCTCAAATTTGAAGATATTATAAGTTCACTAATCCGAAACCAAATGTCGTATTTAAAATTATATTCTTTGGAGAGGGAGGGGTGGGGTGTCATCCAAATCGAATGGCTAAATGACTTTTTTTTTAGGATTTTGCAATTCATCAAGGAAGGTATTGTTGTTTATACGTAATTCGTCAAATGGATAAAAAAAATTTCCTCACTGCAAAACAAAGATGTGTTTTCCTGTGTTATCAGCTTTAGACCATTCTAGTTATCTGTTCTATCGGTTAAAAAAAATTATTAGTTCAAAACTTGAAATTTGTTACCATCATAGCCATATCTTGTACTTATGGTAAGAAAAAATGCTAAATAAACATTGCATCACGACTTCGAAATTCGGAGGAAAACAAGCAAAAAGAGAGTAAGGGAACTGGGTTGCAAAACGTTGTTCAGACCATTGCATGCATAAGGTTGTGTAGTATGGTACCCATATTTTGGGTATCAAATACAGGAGTTGGACGGAGTGCAAAGAAGGGCTGCTAGATTTGTCTCTGGAAATTACCCCAGAACACAGTAAGTGAGTTGGACCAACCAACAGTATCATATTACTATTCTGAATAGAAACAAGATTATTCGGAATTGAAACCAAATTCAATTCTGGTTCCGTGGTTTGTTGTTCACTTTAAACTGTAGGCCTCCTTCACCTGTTTTGATTACCATGATAGTTGAGACAGAAAAAGGTTGAGCAGCCGGTAAGAAACTCTAAATCATTAACACCTAACGAAATTGTTATTATTATTTAGTCACAGTTATACTAAAAAGGTCTCAGCCCCAGCCATCGGAGGTGTAATTAATTTCTGTTGTAAGAAAAAGGCTGATTTATCAGGACTTTCTACTGATGCTTATACATGATGTTCGATTCAACTGTCTTTATTCTGACTTCAAACCATAATCCTCTGTCGTTTCACTCATTTATGAGTCGTGACGTCATTAGATTTTTCACTGCATACTCAACATTCCTGGCTGCGGGTTGACTGTAAATAAGAAGTTCCTCTCATAACTCAATGTAAAATAAAATAAAACCAATTTGCAGTTATTGGGGACGGCCCACATAAGTGACACGTGATACTTATAGCTCAAGATACCCTAAATAATAATAATTCCGTGTGGAAGTAATGATATGGTGACAGGGTTTCTGTTGGCTGCGCTTTCCGCCCCTGCCTAACGCGGTAGTGCTACCACGTACAAGGGACCTACAGTTTAAAGTGGGATCCGAACCACGGAAGCGTTCTGGCATATTTCACATTACACAGCAAGCAATGGTAGAGGTGAGGATCCGGTTACGGTCTATGAAAATCCCCGCCGAGACAGGAATTTGAACCGGGAACCTGTCGATCGACAGTTAGAGACCTTAGTAACTGAGCCACTATACCGCAACAGATATACTGGTTACATTAGCAAGTCGGTAATGCGAAATAACAAGATTTTTACCCATTCAAAAACCGCCCAACGCGGTCGAATTTTTCCGAAGGAGATGTACCAAGCTATTGTATCAGAGGCTAGAAGGGTAATTCCTTTCTTCAGGGATCTGCAGTTTAACGTGGAATCAGAACTACTGAACGTCCCGGCGTAATTCATGTAATCATATAATAAAATACAACTCCTAAAAATTCGTACTTACCGTGGGACTTGAATCTGCGACAGGAGAGAGAACTTTCAGAAACAAGCGCCTTAACCGTTGAGCTACCAGACCTCCTTGATAAGAATTATACATGTGTATAAAAATTGTGGGATTGTATGGACAACGCTGACAGAAATTAAGGTGACGGGGAAAAAGGAGGTGAGGATTTAGGTTTCTGTCTATCAAACGTAAACGATGTTTTTCTATTTGTTTTAAAGTATACGTATGTAAAGTCCCATCAAAACCGGATAAAATCTATGTGTTTCTATAAAGAGTTTGCGAAATGCGTCCAACGCGCATTTCATACGCGCAACAACTGGTGTGATGGTGACGCGCGCAACAGGTGGTATCTTGGTGACGGTGACGTCACGAACTCACAGATTCACCACCGTCCAAACGTCGCGTAACTCGCCTGTACGAGCTTTCACTTCAAAGTGGACGAAGTTAAGGGCAACAGCTAGCAGATTGTGAAAGAGTGTTTTGATGTTGGAGTAAAGAAGGTTCTTATAAATGAAGTTTTCTTCTAGCCTCCCGAAAATCCGTCAAGAAGAGCACGGATTATGTCGGCGTTTTAATTAATGTACATTCCGTAGCGACTTGAGTTATATGGGGTCTGTTTCATTTTGGTGCGACTTCAGATATCTAAGAGGATTACCGTATTATTGTTGGTTACGGTACTAATGCAAAATTTACTAGTGGGACTATGATGGGTTTTTAACTAATGTACAGCCCGTGCCCCCGCAGGTTAGACAGCAGTTGTTTCGATTTGTATTTGAAGTGGAAGAATGAAGACAATTTGTCGTTGAATGCGATTCATGTTAAAACTACTGATTAGATTTTGATGGAATTTCCATTAATGTATAGCCCGTGATCACGTGGGTGAAATACCGTGTGTTTCATTTTGATGTCGTAGAGCTGATAAGATAATGTTTCCGTAAACGTAATTAACAAAACAACTACTAGTCAGATTTTATTAATGTGTAGCACGTAATTCCGCGTGTAAAATAGTGTAAGCTTCAATTTAATGTTTCGTCTCAAAGCTAAGGAATTAAAATAAAAGTGTCCACAAATAAGTATCTGTTTAAAGGTTAGTTACTTCTTGCATTCGAAATGCACATCATGGTTTCAACGTACAAGTGGCATCGACTGTAGTTATAGTTTGTCGTAGAGATGGTTCATAGAAAAGATCTTGCGTTCACTGAGACAGAATTATTTAGTTCTTGACCCCCTGTGCATTTATTATTCGTTTTCTTTACTCTTTTAGTGTCTTTATTTCTTTATGACCCCTTTTATTCCTTTGTGTGCCACTATTAACCAAACTTCTTCCACCAAAGACTGCTCCCTAGAGCCATGCACAGACAGGAAATCTTAATACGGGATTACGATTGGATAGAACTACAATAAAATCAGTTATTAAAACATGATCCGCATTTTTTATCACTTTAAACTTCACATCAGTTAACTAGTGTAAATACTGCTCTAAATTTATCCTTATTAGTAATTCTTACAGTTCAGTAATAATTTACAATATTCCGTCCATCAAAGTAATTTTTTATTAATATTTCTCCGAACCGTCCACCACTTTCTTATTATTAATCTCTGAATATCATGCCATCTGGGTTCAAAAGGATAATGTGTTAAGTAATAGGTCACGCAAACGAAGTTACGGGATATTGCTAGTTTATAATTAGGTTGAGTACCTTGAATGCAGATAATCTTTAATGAAGAAGTTATTAATGAAAGTTTACAGGGTAATAACATTAATAATAAAAATACGGCGGGTGAGTTACAATTTGTTTCTCGCTTACAAAGTATTTACGAAAATGTTTTACTAAGTAATAAATTTGGAAGTGTGTTCTCTGCCTGGAACGGACTTGTCATTAGTGCACCATGGACTAACAAACGAACCAAAATAAGGTAAAAATTATTGGAGTGGACGAGAAAGTGATTTGCTGGGTAGAAGAATTTTTAAAAGGTAGAAAACAGAAAGTTAGGGTGGGAAATGCAGTATCAAAGGAAGTGGAAGTAAAAATGGGAGTGCCGCAGGGTAGCGTATTGGGACCATTGCTATTCATTATTCTAATGAATAATTGTGTTGATTGTTTAATATCTGAAATTAGATTGTTTGCAGATGACATAATGCTGTATAAAAGGATCAAAACGATAGAGGACTGTAAAAAGTTGCAGGGTGATCTAGACAGGATATCTAGTTGGGTTGGTAAACATGGGATGAAGATAAATGCAAAGAAGAGTCAGCTAATTAGATACACAAATAAAAAACAAAAGGTTAATTATGAATATAAGGTGGGGAAAGAATTGCTTGCTGAAGACTTGAAATGTAAATATCTTGGCATTACATTTGATAACAAGCTTAACTGGGCAGGACACATTGGACAGGTGGTAGGAAAAGGTTTCAAAATTCTGCACTTGTTGGAGAGAGTGATGAGGGGATGCACGAGAGAAGTAAAGGAATTGGGTTACAAAACTTTGGTCAGACCATTGCTCGAATATGGTAGTATAGTATAGGACCCACATTTTGAGTATCAAATACAGGAGTTGGAGAAGGTGTAAAGAAGGGCTGCTAGATTTGTTTCTGGAAATTATCGCAGAATGCAATCAGTGACAGATATGATAAAGGAGCTGGAATGGGATTCATTGCAAGACAGGAGGAGGATGAGGAGGGTAATGGGAATATACAGGGCGTATACTGGCGATGAGGCATGGAAAGATATTGCAGTAGGTATGAAAAGTAGTTCATGGAAGGGAAAAGATCAGCATGACCACAAGCTGGCACTCGATTTCAGGCACAAGGGTGTGGGAAGATTTTCTTTTTTAGGTAAGGGTGTCAGGTATTGGAATGAGTTACCAAGGGGAATGATGAATAACTTACCGAAAACGTTAAAAGAATTTAAAGTTAAAATTTGTAGAGGGCAAACGTAGGTCAGTGTATGATAGGGAGAAGTTGGGTGTGTAGGGAGATTGCCACCGGAGCCTGTGCTCCATTGCAATTAAATTAAATTAAATTAAAATACCAAGGTTCCAACAATCGCTTGTGCCATTCGCTTGAATAGTTCACTGAAATACCAAACCTTATTGTAATGTGGAGTTCTTGCGTTCCCGCCTTCAGTGTTTCACGTTGAGTTTCACATCAGTGGAACCCACAGCAGACAACATGACCTCGGATTTATAACCACTCCCCTCTATAGCCGGAGGGCAGCCTCCGTCATTCGTAGGTCAATTGAGGCCAGAGCGGTAGCCGTGTTCGCTGGCTAGCAGGAAATTGCACTGTCACCGGACATGCCTCGGAACAGTAATGCCTAGCAGGTGCGCAGGATATGCGGTCATCCGTGCCCTTGGGCACCAGGTAGTCTGACATTCTGCGGGATTACAAGTCTTTATTACTATTGATTAAGATGATTAATATTTCACTTTGTCCATTTGTCATTATACATAGTAAACACATATTTAAGGCAGGATATTCGGCCGTACATCTTTGGTGAGCAGGCAGTCTGATTTGTTGAGGAAAATTTATATACTGCTTCTAGTTTAGCAGCTTACAACACATGTCCTGTTGCTATCCTGAATACATTAACTTTACACTGATACCAATGTAAGAAACTGGCTCTGTCAGACGTCGAAAGTTGTCAATTAGCAGACAAAAACAACTACCTAACAAATCAAACTAGATTTATGCACCAGAAGATGCACTGTTACAGAATAGTATTTACATTAACTATACAAATTACATTTACACAAACTACTGTCAATTATTTTGTATAATCCATAGAAGTTAATACTTTGATGGAGTAGAAAGAGTTGTCAGTTAAAAATTCCTTTAATTTTTTATGACTTTAATCATATCCCCAGCCAGAGATTCAATATGTGTTTGAAACTTAATGAAAATATGTAACCCTGAATTTGGGACCCGTTTTTGAACAAATGATAATGACTTGTAATCCTAGAAAATTTTTACCTTTAATGCCATAATAGTTTATTTTACTATTTTTTTAAAGTAAACAAGGACATTAATGTGTATATATAATCGGTCACCAATGTTAAAATTCCTAAAATACCTGCTTTAAGCTCGACTGTTAGTCCCACAGAAAGTTTAATTCTTATTATTCACTTAGGATCCCTGACTGCTTTGTCCCTATGTTGAATTTCCCATAATATCATTGCATGTGGCATTAAGGAGTAAAAATAAACAAAATAAATTAGATTCTTTATACTGAAATCACCTAACGCTGAAATTGGAATTGCGAATCTTGCTGCATCTAATCACTTTAATATGTCACAGACACGCATCCTCCCTTTTAAATTGTGATAAATATGAAAATCTAGAATTTTCACACACACTACCTTTTGAATGCACTGACCAACAATTTTTTTATGTATGTCTGGTTTTAATATGTATCTTGTACTAAATTGCATATATTGAATTTTATCAAAGTTTAAAGACAAACCATTAGCTGTTAACCAATTATTAATATGTCAAGAATTTAATTTTAAATATGTTCAGAAGAGAAATCTGGAGTGTTTTCAAGTTCTATAGTTGTGTACTTTCTGTTTTTTATTTAAAACAACGAAGCTATTTATTAGAAATGCTATCTGTACTATAACACTTTAATTTTTGTATCAGAATCTCTTGATCGACGCAGTCAAATGCCTCAGACAAGTCAGGTAAAAAAAGACTATGTCAAACTATGGCATTGCATGGTAAGTCAGTTAGTCTGTATAACGACAAATACGCCTAAATTAACTATTTTACAGTAGTTTAAACATTTTAATATTTACTAGAGTTCTTAGTTTAATGCTTCTACATCAGCTATAAAATGCCTCAAAGTATTTTTTTTTACCATACAATTCTTGAATAACTTAAATAATTGTTGCAAATAAATGTGACTGTGTTGACATAATCATTAATGTCGCAGTTTAAAATATTCAAGAAACACACTCATGTTAGGCGTAAAACTACGGACTAGAAGCAGTGGCAAAATTTCGGTCGGAGTAGAACCTTATTCTGGATTGCGATTTATACGTCAAATTTTAACTCTATGAAACAGATAGCATATACAACTTTTACTTGTTCTCATCTAGAGCAGTATTACTCTGTATGAGATACTCGTCACAGAGTACTGATTAATACTATCCACAAAAGTACAGAGAACAGTAGATACCTTTTCTTACTACTTTACACAGCGCTTACCAGAGTGTCAAAACTTGTTTCTTACATACAGGTTGGAATGGAAATGTCTTTACGACAAACGATGCAGTTTCTTACTGAGTTTATTGGTAAAATTTGGCACTTTAATTTACGATTGCGAGGAAATACTTCGCCCACCAATACATTTTGGTGTCAATAATAGTAAATAAAATAAGTATTTCTCTAATGAGGTTTGTGTTGTATTCTTGAAGTTAAGGTTTGATATTTACAGAGAATATTTTTGCAGGAAATCACCCTCTGTCACTCACCATTTTGTGAGCTGCTAAGTAAAAATGTATGCCTTACATTAGCAGCGTGAATCTGTGCGCGATTCAGGTTATCATGTTGTTGTTAGTATGAGTTTAATCAAAAATAAAGTCTGCAATTTGGATTACAATGATAGAATTGGAACCCTGTAAGGTTTGTTTCTATCTGTGTTTTAGATTATTTGTACTGTGACACTTAAGGAACTATTCTAAGTACAAAGAAATTTTTTGCCCCTGTCATTTAATAGCTTATATCCAACGTCTTATAGTGCATACGACCTTATTAAAGCCAGAGTATTTTTAAAAGAGAATATATTAACATTTTTCTAGGTAGTGGCAATGCTTCAATCTTTTTACTTTTAGCCTGTATTATATTATTGTGATGTCTTGATGATGTAATCAAATTTGTGTAATTTTTGTGACTGATTTCCTATTGTTTGTTGTCGTCCCTGTTATTTTGTATAATATTAAAAGTTTTAAGATTCTAAATGGAAGTATGTGGTTTAAGTATGAATGAAATGTTCAGAATATCGATGAACTGTTTAGTGAAACTAAAGACAAAAATGCATATATTGAAATTTTTCTAGGTTGTGGCAATGTTTTTACTACTTGTCCATGTTCCATTATTGTGGTGTCTTGATGGTGTAATCATATTTGTCTATTTTTTTGTGACTGATTTCCTATTGTTTGTTGCCGTCGCTGTTATTTTGTATAAGATTAAACATTTTGGGATTCTAAATGGAAGTAAGTGGTTCAGATATAAGTGAAATGTTCAAAACGTCGATAAATTGTATAGTAACACTAAAAGAAAAAATGTATAGAAGTTAGAAATTCAAGAAGACATTAAACCAAATCCTCAACTGAAAGAAGTAATTACTAAAACTGACAACAACCATTTTTCCAAAATTAAAGGCCAAGGAGCGCATGAGGAGTTGACATCGAAACTAACTGTTTTGGTAGTAGAAATAAAGGGGTTAAAATCTAAGCTGACTGAAGTAAATTCGAGGCTCGAGGTCTTCAGAATTATGGCAAGACGTTAGAAGAAAGGGAAAAGGCTCTGGAAGATTACGATGAAAATTTTGTAGAAAAGGTAAACTCAGATAATGTGGGAGATGACAAAACGTAAGTGATGCTATCTCGGCAATAGATAAATTTGATAACGCGAGTGCAAACTTTGCTGTAAATACAAAATTTCATTTCTCTTCTGAAACAATTTTTCCCGTTGATTCACAATTAGGCATGGACGGTTGCCGACAGAGCTATGTAATGTTAACTTCGAGACCGGAGGCAAATTATCGTTGCAGTCGAAGATGTTTTCTCGAACCTGAAGGTTTGGTTAGTGCTTTAGGCCCACTTTGGCTATTTTCCAGTAAATGTCAGAAGGAGGAAATCAAAATTGGTTTGTGCGTGGTGCGTTTTAGGGACGCGGCAATGAAAGAAACACAGAGATTCATTTTCGATTACATGTAAAGCCAGAGAATCATGATTGTTGGAAGATATGACACGCAGCTAATACATTTTGTAACATCATAAATAAATCTCAATCGCTGTTTGTGTCTTAAGGGAAAAGGTAAAAAAAATATCTGTCTTCAATAATAGTTGATTGGCATCTTTTACTCGGTTCTCGGTGCAATTACGTAAGGAATCAGGATATAAGGCTAAGTAAGTCAGCTGTTAACATCTGGAAGCTAGTTGACACCTGATGAAGAAAGCAGAGCCAGCTGTCGAAACGTTTTTCTACGACTTCAACCTGTTGGACTCTCGAGAAGGTTATATTAAGTCCACGTAAGTTTCAGTTGGATCAGACTTAAGATACTCATGCGGCCTTTTCTGATACACAGTGCGTATATCAGTTCTCTAAATGGTATTTATAATTCTAACGAAGTAGTAATTGATCTCAATATGGACAGCTTCATTGAAACCAGCCATGAATCAGGCCGGACTTGAAACGGTAACAGTCGGTTATTGAGGCTCCTACTTAAAGGGGTGATTGTTCAGACTTATTTAGACAAATACTGCTTTGTGTTCACCAATCAGGAAGATTAGAGAGTCAGAGTAGTGATCGAAGAAGAACACTCTAGCAAGCAATAAACCCGCTCACATACTCCTACTTCATTTTCTGCATTATCATCGTTTAAATATCATGCATATTATTTCCTAAAAGTTCTTTTTTTGTCTCTTTCTCTCTTCATACTTAATCAAAATCGATAAATGCTGTATCATTTTAAAGATTAAGAGAAAGTTTGGAAATTCAAACCTTAAATAGCAAAATTACGAACAATCAAGGTCACGCGTATACAGTAGTTGAGAGCCAAGCTGTTAGGCTTCGCTGTCGTCGATAAGGAGTGTTTACATCCCGCTAGATAGCAGCACCACATATCACAGAGATATTGATAAATTGTGTTTTCTATAGTGAGGACCTTTCGGTCATTTTTGTTTCTGTTTGGGAAACATTTCTTCATTTCTAATTGTGTTTTGCTGCGTTCCAGTTGCCAAATAAAAAATTCCTACAAATTAATTAAATAATAAATTAATCCTCTTTTTAATTAACTTTTTAAAAAATTATCTGATATAATTTGAGTGTTAAAATCATATCCCCTAAACTTTTGATATTTATGAATTTTGAATTCATTCAGCGTTTTTTGTTAAATTATTTATCACGTCGCTTGGTAATCCGTTCCAATCCCTAACTCGATTACCAACAGAAGAAAATTTTACACTTCCTTATGCATGATCCGCTTCTTCTTTCATCGTACTATACTCCACGAACCCAGGTATTCGTGGTAAATCATTCGTGAAATTTTCTGAAGGGCCACATATTATGTAGTAATTATTTTGACAAGCAACTGCAAAAAAATGACAACTTTTGTTACTCTGACATACCCACCTGACGACTTTTCTCTGGTTTCGGAGCCTGCCAGTGGATGTTACTGTGGTAGAGCAGCTGCGGCGTCGTGTCTGATCTCGGCGCAAATTAATGCACGGCAGCGCCGGCGGGGTAATGGCGACGTCCAAGTTGGAGGCCGGTCAGCAGAGCTGCCATCCAGAGCACCTGCGCCCAGGGCCGCCAACATCCGACCGACGAACAATGCTAATCCGGCCCACTCAAATTTTAGGCGGCTCCAGCGCCTAATGCGTGACTGGGGGATTCGGTGGGAAAGAGGAAAGCGCAGATGAGAGTGTCTGGAATCCCTCGGAACGAAACTCATCTGCTCGCTCACAACCACCGTCCCTCTCTGACTTCACTTGGCCTCGCACGCAGAAATCATCCACCGTCTTTTTGCAACAGATCAGACTGTGTTAGCTGCGTATCTACTAATATAATTAGCTAACTGTCACGTATGACGTCACCTGTCGCGGCATGACGTCAATCTGTGACGTCGCACTATTACGCCACGCTTTACGCCATTATTATTGGTAATGGACATTATTTAATAACGTTTCCAAGCATCCGCGAATAAATTAACTGACATAACACTGAAATAAAAGTACGGTACGTATTGCGTTTAAATCGACATAATAAGTATTAGTGTCTTACATTTATTTCATATTAGTTTTATGTAAAAGTATTCATTAAAATCTTTGGCCACAGGTATGTAAGATAAAAGCTTTAATTTTCTCAATGTTAGCGGCAATTTTGATAGATTGTTATTAGAACTGGAACTTGACAGCACAGGGCATAAGTAATTAATTTTTTAAATAGTTTTATTTGAGTGTTCTGTTATTTACATCATTTTTGTTTTAACGAAAGTAGTTCCACACTGTTCGCGAGCTATAAAACATAGACTACAATTAAAACTAATATTACGTGGAAAGACGTAAGTTATTAAGATTTATTGTTAATTTCCTTTGCTTTTACTGATGCTATATTTTAACCGCATGTAACTGTGTCAGCCATTCAAAGGTGTTAGTATCTATCTGAATCACGAATAAAGGGAAGATGGAATAACCCGTAAAGATTTTTGATTAGTTTATATCGCGATACGTTATTACCACTATAATGAGATACAGTAGGTGTATTAATATGCGTGTGACTGAAGTATTGTTTCTCTGGCGGCAAGTTTAGTACGTGGTTAAGTTGAAATGCAACCTGGACTAGGATAGCAACGAAAATCTTTTGTTACAGCGAATGGCACTAGGAATTGCATTGAACTTTATTTTAGAACAATCCTATTTATTTAAGCAATTGCTATGCGACTTAAACCACTATTAAAACTTCAGCAGGATATAAGCTGTGTGTTAAAACATCGAACACAGTAAGAAGGATGTAAATCTATCTGAATCACGAATATAAAATAGGAAGATTGAATAACCTGTAAAGATTTTTGATTTAGTTTATATCACGATGCATTAAGATCACTAAAATACGATAAAATACAGATATTAATATGTATATATTTGAATAATTGTTTCTCTGGCAGCAAGTTTATTTTTATTACGTGATTAGGTTGAAATGCAACCCGCATATGAATAGCAACGAAAACCTTTTGTTATAGGGCACGGCACTAGGAATTGCATTGTGCTTTATTTTATAACAATTCTAATTATTTAAGTAATTGCTAAAAATGTAATGCTAGAATGGCATATTAATAACCAGTTGTTTTTTTTACTGAAATCATTACTTTGTTTGATTGAAAGAACTGTGATGATTTTGGATCAAGTTTGTATCGCATGATATATGATCGGTATCGATGCATGATGACATTGACATCCGATACAGGGAATGTATTAATATGCGTGTGAATAAAGTTTTGATTTTCTACCGGCTATATTAGCAAGATTTTAGTTAGGCTGAAACGCAACTTGGACCAAATTGACAATGAAGCTTTTTGCTACATTACAAGGAGCTTAATTTTATAACAATTCTATTCAGGTAAGCAACTAAAGAGAATTCAATTACTAGAACACTCCGTTAAACCCGTCATTTTTAACGGACTTTGTGGCTAGTATATTATAGTCCGCAAATAAAGAAAGTAATTCTAATAGAAAATGGTTTATCTGGGTTATCAGGGGTTGACGTCATTACTGTTAATTATTTTGGGTGGTATTTATAACTCATTTTTATATTGTAGGAACAGGGTTTCAGTTTAGCTATTGATAACAGATACATTATTAATAAGTTCAAATCTTACAATTTATTACTTCATTTATATTTGAACAAAAGAGACAATTACAACTGAATCTATCTGGCACATGCAAACAAAATACAATCATATGGAATTCCCGGAATTAGCAATTTTTGCAAACCAAATAAAGTTTCTGCTGGCTGGAAGGTATATTTTTATTACATGAAAAGTAACCTGGACCAAATTGACAACTGAAAATTACAGCACATTGAGCTTTATTTTATAACAATATAAGCAGATTGCGGGTCACTTTTCGGGTATCTATGGTGTTTACTGGAAGCTAGAAGAACAGTTGCGTTTACCAGTCCTTCCGCAAGGTCTTGAGGATAACATCATTTTCGATACGATTTATAGTTACTACCTGCAACAAATAGCCGGAGTCAAGCTTTAGACTCAAAAACTGACTAATCATTAATCGAACACATCAACTATTTAGACATAGCGCGTCTCTAAGAATCCTACACAAACACCCGTCAGAGCGGGCTCTCTTCTCAGCTCCTAGGCTCAAGATGCCTTCTGCCGGGTACAGAACGTATTGCTCCACTCTGCTCCCCTCTCCTTTCTTCTAGTCACCAATCGTCAATTTCTTCTTGTAGAAATTTTCTTCAAGATGCAAATTAGAGCCTTCTGTTGGAACAAAATATGGATATTCTGTGTTCATTGGTCAATCTTTGAACATCTCATCCCGCCATTTTCGGAGCATCCCGAATTCTCACGGAATTACACGAACAGCTCAACCAGAGCTGGCCTCCGTCCTATATCGGATTTTTCCGCTTGTCTCCCTGCTGTTTCAGTGATTCGTGGGGTGGGCATTACCGTTGCTTTCTGTCTCTTCAAGGTTTCCGCGTACTTGGCCCTAACGGTATTGGACCCAAATACATCCCCTTCCGAACTGATGTTTGTCTGTTCTGTTTCTGGCGGCTGCCAATGTCTCCAAGCCATTCTTTTATT
Organism: Vandiemenella viatica; assembly: GCA_031002005.1. Classification (NCBI taxonomy): domain Eukaryota; kingdom Metazoa; phylum Arthropoda; class Insecta; order Orthoptera; family Morabidae; genus Vandiemenella; species Vandiemenella viatica. The sequence continues at coordinate 237,044,696 of JARYHS010011408.1, forward strand.
CTCATTTGCTGAATATACCTAATATTTTGCGTGGTACACCACATGTGTCTCAGATCACGTCGTTACACTGTTCTTTTTTTTTTTTTAATATATGTGAGATAGAGAAGTAAAAATAAGTGAGCCATTTTTCTGCTAACAAGAGCTATCCTTGGGGATAAATGAAGTGTGCCATTTGTGATGATATTTCACTATATAAATAGTCCGTCTAGCTAGCCGAAATCAAACGTGTTTTGAAGTCATGCAATTGTCCTGAAAAAATACATATTACTAGCCAAAAGTGCTGTTGACTTATATTTCACCGTGAAAATGAATAAGAAAATGTATTTACTTTGCTTTCATGGTTCTATAGTATTTGATCTAAACTATAGAGGAACGTCGGTATCAGTTTACGACAATGACACTACTTCATTCAGTAATTTAGCCATTAGAAACAAATACTTGTCGAAACCGAATATTACGACTTAAAGTTTCAAACCCGTACTGTCAAAGATTACCACGGCAGAACCAAACACAGCAAAAATTAAGCACTACCAACCTAAAGCTAGTATTCTAGAGACGACACATATTGCACATGTGGAAAATCTGTGGCTGAACGCCCCATATCCAATATACTGTTTATAATTATCTTTTCTTCTTTGAGATGACATGCCCGATTCAACATGTTTATCATGGAGGATGTACCCTGCCTGGGAACAATCCTGGGAAATTAAAAGTGGATGGGGGCCGCCGGTTCGAGTCCGGCCTCGGGCATGGGTGGTTTTAATTAAGTGTTGTGTTCGTCTTGTGCTGTCCTCACTGTAGTGTCCACAATATCATGATTAGAGCCTGATACAATACTCTGTACAAAAACAAATTGGAGCTGGCTAAATGGTCGCAATGACCGAAGGCCATTAAAAAAAAAAAAAAAAAAAAAAAAAAAAAAAAAAGGGATGGTTTTTCGTTATCCTCTCCATTGTGTGTTTGTATGTGTTATTGTAGGTGTAAATGACTGTGATACTTTTTTTTTTCAGTATATGTTGTTCTTGTTGTATGAAATGAGAAGAATGAGAGAGTGCATTATGGCATACACTTCTGAAGGACATCTAATTAGCCGCCAGTATTGTCACCACCTGATGGAAGAACACCATCAAAAGTCTCGTATGCCCTAATTCCATACGAACTGCGGAGAGATTTTGGATTTAACCAAAGACTGTGATGCACAAGATGATGATTATAAACTGTGTGTCGTCTCCTCTCCTATCCCGCCGGCCATGACCTGATGATAAAAATATTCACCAGTGGGATTAGAACCAGCTAACTCTGTGCCAACGCCGGACAGAATCACGGTGCCATAAACAACTGAGCAAACGGGGTTGATTATTTGTTAGTGAAGCAGAGAGGAGTATTGATCTTTTCGACGACGAAGTGCCGCTGCGAAAATACAGTATCAATCGTGATGCTGATTGCAAACAGGAATAAGAGGCAGAGAAGATTGGTGCGAAGTCTGCATGATTTCATTGGCTGCCTCGTCACCCATACCCAACCCCCTCCATTCTTCGAATGTTCACATGGAGCGTGGGGAAACTGAGAGATATGAAATTGAATTGATATCAACAATCAATGACTGAAAAGTACTATAATACCCTTCGTGTATGTGTACCTCACTGATATTGTTTGTTTGCGATTATACATATCTTAGCCTGACTAACTTGATCCCTTTCAGAGGAATTCAAGTCAAAACATTTTAATAGTTAAAAAATTGATCTTTTGTCAACGCCAATTGCTATCAGCCGTAACACATTTTTAGCCCAGTTTTCAATGTCTATATCTACATATATACTCTGCAATTCACAAAATTGTGGGTGGCAGAGGATGCTCAGCACCAAAGCTAATCTCTTTGTTGTGCATTTCAGTCCCTAACGGTACGAGGGAAAAAAGAATTCATATAAGAATCAGTGCGGCACCTTATTTCTCTAATTTTATCTTTCCTGTCCTTCCGACTCAAATAGGTTGGTGGAAGAAGTATTTCACTACACTCGAAAGTGAAAGTGGGAGTACGCATGTTTACCAATAAGTTTAAACGAAACGTGTGTCGTCTATCTACCAGAGACTCCCAGCCTAGTCTACTAATCAGTTCTGTGACGCTTTCATAAGGACTGTAGCAAGCGGTCACGAATCGAGCGGCTCTTCTCTGTACTTTCCAATGTTAGCTAAGATAAAAGGATGCTTCATTCAAAAAGGCCATGGCCGAATTCCTTCCCGTTACTTGTCCCCAGTCCCTAGTACCATCCCGCTTCTAATGACCTTAGCCGTCAACGAGGCGTAAAAAAAAAGATAGCATTCGTTTGTTAACGAATCGTTATAGCTAAATTAAATGCATCTTTTAATATCAGTTACTGTATATATAAATCATTTCAGTAAAACAGTTCCAAAGCACTTGAATTAAAATTCAATCATTCTCGGTTAAAATCTTGGTTACAAACAGATTTCGGTTAACTTTTTAAACTGTCACTTACGGCTCGCATTTCTTCGTATCGACCAAGTTACGTCTTTCGTATGCTTCTACTGCTTGCAGCAAACCCTTTCATAAAATATCAGATTAGACCTGTCATAGTAGGATAGGAGATAAAAGAAATTGTGCTCTGTAAAATGGTACCAAAAATAGAAAATAAGTGTCTTAGAAAATTTCAGGATATTACAGAACAAAAAGTGGAAAGTATAATAAGAGATTTTAGGAATATTATGGGATCGGATGAAATTAGTACTGAGGTCATAAAAAGACTATGATCTGTGATAGGAAAGGAAATTACTAGCATTGTCAAAAACTCATTAAAACAGAAAAAGATGCCAAAAGAATTAAAGACTTCTGTTATTGTTCCAAGTGCCAAAGTGAAAGGTAGTGCTAAATGTAGTGATCTTAGACCTATAAATAATTTATCATTAATAGAAAAAATAACAGAATCTGCGGTATATGAAGTGTTACTAAATTATATTAAGGAAAATGATCTTTTAACAGACTGTCAGTCTGGGTTCAGAGAAAAACATAGTACAGAGACAGCAATTCAATTAGTAATGGAAAATTGGTTAAACTTAATAGATAAGGGAGAGGTAATAGTAGCTGTGTTCCTCGACTACGAAAGAGCTTTTGAGACTGTTGACAGAAATTTATTGTTACAAAAATTAAATAAATTGTATAATATACAAGGGGATGTATATGAATGATTGAAAGACTATTTGACAGGCAGGTACCAAAAGGTGAAATTTAATGACAGTGTTTCTGAGGAAAGAGAAGTAAAGTATGGAGTGCCACAGGGAAGTAAATTGGGACCACTATTTTTCATTCTGTACATAAATGATCTTCCAGGGATACTTAAATATTGTAAATTACATATGTTTGCAGATGATACTTTGATTTTCTTCCATGGGAAGAGTGTGTCTGATATAGTGAAAATATTAAATTATGAGCTGCAGTATAATTCACTAAGTTTGAATGTTTCAAAAACAAAATGTATGATAATGGGGAAGCATAGAGCAAGAAAAGAGGCAGCAGAAATACAGTCAGTTTTAATAAATGGAACCAAAATAAATTGGGTCCAACAGTATAAGTATCTAGGAATAATTATTGATAACAAACTAAATTTTGAAGCTCATGTGGATTTTGTAAATAAAAAAGTTGCAAGAAAGGTTAATTTAATATATAAGTCAAGAAAGATATTGTCTAGAACAGGAAAGGAACTATTGTTTAAGACAATTGTGATGCCACATATAAGATACTGCTCCACAGTGCTTATAATGGCAAGTAAGACAGAAATCAGTAAATTGCAAACAAATATTAATAAGGGAATCAGAGCAGTTTAAAAAAAAGACGTACAGAAAATGTGAGCAATATGCTTAAAATGTTGGGTTATTTATATATTGAAAAAGAAATAGTAAGAGATGTGTTAACATTTATATTTAGACTGCAAAATAATGTCTTACCCAAGTATTTAAGCAGATTGGTACAAAAAAATTGTGATGTTCATAATTATGGGACTAGACAGGTTAATCATTTTCATGTGACTCATAAACAAGGTGCTAAGGCACAAAAGACTGTTTTTTATAAAGGAATAGTTATATATAATAAATTACCGCAAGAAATAAAGGATTCTGTATCTGTTGGAAGGTTTAGAGAAAAAGTGGGTTCATGGCTGGAAAGCTGTGTGGCTTTGTAAAAATTATTTATATATTGTGGTATTTTTTGTTTGTTTTGTTTTTGTTATTATATAGTGCACAAATAATTTTGTTAAATGTATTAGCCACAGGCTACTTGTGAATAAATAATAATAATAATAATAATAATAATATGTACGTATATTCCCTTCTTCACTGCGTTCTTTATATCTTACTAAAAATCACAAGAAATAGGAACATAATGATTATATGTACAGAGCTTTATAGTCAAAAGTAACAGCTTTGGGGCTTAATATAAGGAGCAATAAACATAAACATGTTCTTGAAACAATAATTTTTGCCTTTTCAATATTTACTCAGCCTGCCCAACAACTATATTTAGCTAGTATTTCAAGACTGTAAAACATAACATCAGCTCATATACTATTGACTCATAACGTTTATTGCAGAAAGAAAAGTAAAAATATTCTGAATCTAATCAATAAAGATTTACTGATAATTCTTGAAAAAAGAAGTAATAAGGACGTTAGTCATGTTTTGAAGGGTTAGGAAGACTCAATTAGTTAAAGGAAGTTGAACTAAAAGTATTATTTTATTCTTATGATTAATGATAACTAGAAGTAATGAAACAGAACTATTTTTAATTCCCGCCGCATCTGATCGTTTTCTTTGTTATACTGAAACAGCTCCTTTTAACACTATATGTAAAGTCCAGTAATAATTTTATACGTAAAATATTAATACGCACACCAAGGTACGCGAGAACGAAGCATCATGAAAACGTTATCAAATTATCAAAAAGAAAATAATGGTGAATGGACTTAAAACAAAACAAAAAAAATCACAATGGTAGCTAATACAAGTATTTTACATCCTTGTGAGTTTATTGGCAGGAAAAATGTTTGGTGATGACGGGAGTAAACATTAAAGAAAGTATATTTATTAGAATACGTATGTGAGTTATGGATTAATTTGTGGTGGATTTTTACAAAACATGGTCCGGAGATTTATTATTAGGACTGAACATTGTTCAACCACTGTGTCCATGGATGAAGACATGCAGTATCGTCAACAATTTGATAATTTTGTAAGCCTTATGTAAATCTGTTGTGTTTTATACGGTATTTCTGACACTGTAACGGAAAAAGGGGGGAGGGGGTGATTGCCGTTACTTTAAGTTTTAATATTAAAGTGGTTCTTGATTTTAATAAGAAATTAATATTTAGATAGCAAGGATCTTGATTTTTGTTGATAAAACATATATAATGCTGAATTTATTATTTTCCTATGGCTTGTACATAGCCGGATACATTTAACGTTACGTTAGACATTACGTGTATCTGCAAGCAAAAGCACTATCCGGCTTTACAATCTGCCTGAAATAGCAAACATAAACTAAATGTCAAATATTTCATTCATAAATTTAAATATATGATAACATCGTGGCTACAAGCCAACAATAATATGTTATATGTATAGTGGATAAAATCCCTTGTGCGCGCTTTTGAATTAAAATATGAACAAGAATAAGGCTCAACTGAATTTACAAGGAGCTTTAAAGTTCATGAGGTTATTTGCCAGCTAGCTTTTAAAATAGAATTGAGCAGAGATCCTGTCACATGGGTCGATTACGGATTCTTCAAAGTCTTTCCAAACCATGAAACGATGATGGGCGATGGAACACGTTACCATAATCATCAGCAACAGCAGCGGCGGCGTGTGGCGGAAACCATCAGTGCATGCACAGCATCGAACGACCAGCCTGTGGTCGAAGCCAGAACCCTCCAGTATAGTGCCACTCTGCGCTATGACGTCTGGACACGGCGACTGCTGACCAGAGAATGCCAGTATGGCCACTTCTGCTTCTCTTCCCAAAATCTCGTTCCCGAAGTTTGTTACATGAAAAAGGAAGCCATGAATTAACATCGGTAGACCCCGTATAAGATACGGCATTGGATGTCTAACTTGTTCCCAAAACCACGTGATGTTTGAAGTCACCCCATTCGCTCTGGCTTCCGTGCGTTTTTCACCCCTTGTGCTGTTCAGATATCCTTGCGCAGGGTCAACGCACTGACCTTGAGGTTGGCCGTTGTATGCGAGCGGACAATGGCTCGCAGCATCCCACGCCATCGGTAGAAATACCGCTACCAGCTTCAAAATCCCTTCTGCTCCCCCAAGTAGCAACCTCTTTACTCAGATAAATTTTAAGAAAATATGGCAGCCTGGGATATCCATTACGCGGATCGGAGAATTATATTATTAAATATTCATTAAATATTAATATAATCTGAATATAAAAATAACTAAATATAAATATTTACATTTTTTGTAGTACGCCACAATCCTGCGTGCTACAGACACCCATATTTTTGTAGTAGAAACTATGGACTTGTCTGGAATTTTTATAGGTGGTTATATAAAGCCCCGTAAAAACACATTCAAAATGGCCTATATCTGTACACCAAGTTATTTGATTTCACGCCAGCCGTATATCATCAACTCCAGTATGGCGGCGAGAAATATTCTGACTACTTATATGTCGGAGGAAAGTTCTTATAATTTACTTCTACAAAACATCACAACTACAAAAATCGACAATTTATCTGACGCACTTATATATCAAAAGACAAAAAAATTATCTTTTAACAGTCTTAACTTTTGTGCATTATTTCATCCCCAAAATACATTTTCCCACAAACGTAAATAATAATTTAAAAAATCAGCATTTGATTTAGGTGTAGTATATCTCAAAATTGAAAGAAAAGGAGCATATCACTTTGTAAAACTTATTTATTGTTTACAATATTGGTAATTAATTAGAATTCTAGATCAGTGGTTCCCAAAATCTTTTTCCCGAGTATCACTTCAAGTAAGAACTCATCCTCGCGTACTCCTTATAGCTGTCTGTGCCACTGCGTTCATCCCAGTCCGGTGCTTTGCACCAGCGTAGCATTACAGTGATATAATTTACACAGACACTCAGTTTGACGGTATAAAATAGATTTTGGCTAAAGAAATATTTGCATTTTTTTGTGATATGTTCCCGTACCACTAGTAGGAACCAACTGCTCCACATGAATGTTCAAAACATCCCGGTATTGCAATACCGTACGTCGTATTAGTAGAATTCCAAATTCATTTAAATTTATAACATATACCGGTAATAAAGAAAATTTGAGTTTTTTTTTTTTTTTTAAAGTGGCATTCGGCCTTTTAGCCATTCAGCCAACAATTGTGTTTCTTTTTTCTTTGTTTCTCAATTGTGTCTGTACATTCTTCTTGTGTTATTGAGGATTACAAGTGACAGGACAAACACAACACTTAATTAAAACCACCCATGCCCTCGGCCGAACTCGAACCGGCGACCCTTGCAACGTGAAGCCAGCTCGCTAGCCCCGTGCTACCGGGGTCGGCAAAATTTGAGTTTAGCTACTTTTTAAGGCACTATGAAACCACAACATAAATTCAAGTGAAATGTTTATAGATAACGAAAACGCCTAGTCATCTCAACGAAATAAACTGCAATGCTAATACTGTTTTCTTTTATAAAACAAACTCCAAAGGCAGAGATTTTACGATTAAAGTTGTTTTGTGTGTTCTATAAATTATAACTCCAATTCGGTCACCAACTAGCAAATCTCTATTTACAAGTTCGATCGTGTAAACAATGAAAAATACGTTCCTCTGCAGCAAAAGCGAAATGAATTATGTTATCCTTTCAGCTGACTAATCCGGCTTGTATCAGTGTCAACGTACTATTGGAAATTCAGCACGAAATCAGAATACATGGCGCATCCTGGGAAAATATATAATTCAGGAATTATTTCTGTGACAAATGTGCCTTTGAATTGCGCTCTACGTCGGTGGTGGAACTGGTACTGAAATGAACAGTTTTTTCCTCGCAAATTGGCCACACCAAGACAACCGTTTGTGAAGCATTGCGTATGCATGCTTCCATGAATATCAAATTGAACATGAAAAAGGAATTACAGGTACAACAAATGCGGCTACGAACAATTTACCTTCATCCCACGTTCCCCTAATTGAGCCGCCAATAAAATGATTAAAAAAGAAAACATTTGTACGACTTTACGCAAAACAAAAACAAAAATACTCGGCAACGTAGCTCCAGATAAAATGCTTAGGCGGTATTTGTACGTAATGTTGGACGCTGCCGCGTGTGATTCGTATATATACGCGTCCGGAATCACTTTGCTGAAGTTCCCAAACGCGTTTTAGAGTTGGAAAAACGAAGCCTTAATTTGCATATGGAAATTGGCATGAATCCCTACGTATCAGTCAAATGGTTCTTGACAGAATGGGCTGGATTCGTAAAAGTTAAGCTTATCTGGCAATTTATTCTCTTTTATTTTCATTCGTGTTTTCCACTCTCCCAAAAAATAACTTATTAACAGTTATTGCGAACACAGTTCGCAAAGCTGAAATAATGTTACTACAATTTTTCCGTTGACTCGTTTAGAAACAAAGACACTAACTTTTACCAGAAACATTCATTATGAACATATTTGTTATCATTATCGTATACTGATTTTCTGAATATCGTTTCTTTATCTTTCGTTACTGTCTGTAAACAAACTTCCGTGGCATGATTACTAAATTTCATAGTACTTTTTATAAGCTTTTGCCACCAAATATTCATAAGCAATATGCCACTTTTAAACAGCGAAAATGGGGCTATAAGTACTTAGCATGTCCGTAATTATAAAATTACTTTTAGCTTGTACTGCCTCTGACTATAATGGGTTATTACTTCGTTAAAGTAATAATAATAATAAGAATAATTTTCATCTTCAGATTCTTGAATCACTTCTAATGCTTTTGCTGTCACCATTCAATTGGAAATTATCGCAGAACGCAATCAGTGACGGATATGATAAAGGAGCTGGAATGGGATTCATTGCAAGACAGGATGAGGATGAGGAGTGTCATGGGAGTGTACAGGGCATATACTGGTGATGAGGCATGGAAAGATATTGCAATAGGTATGAAAAGTAGTGCATGGAAGGGAAAAGATGACCATGACCACAAGCTGGCACTCGATTTCAGGCACAAGGGTGTGGGAAGATTCTCTTTTTTAGGTAAGGGTGTCAGGGATTGGAATGAGTTACCAAGAGAAATGATTAATAATTTACCGAAAACTTTGAAAGAATTTAAAGATAAAATTTGTAGAGGGCAAATTTAGGTAGGTGCAGGATAGGGGGAAGATGAGTGTGTAGGGAAATTGCCACCGGAGCCTGTACTCCATTGCAATTAAATTAAATTAAATTAAATTAAATTAAATTAAATTTTCATATATTAACAGGTTAATTCAAGCAAATGAAGCTAACAATTAATTATCACAGTGTATCCTTTACATGTTAGAATTTATTCTGTTAGTAACGATATAAAGTAAGCTATATAAAAAGATTTTCTTCCGTGAATAAATGAAACGAGAAACTATCTATCGGCATTCTTCTACATCTATCTGAAAACTTTTTATATTAAAATAGCAATTGGAATAACGGTCATTTAATTTTGTATCTACTTTCATCGCAAGAAATTGCTTTTTGGTTGTTTAAACAATTATGAATTTGTTAAAATGTATTGTTCTTCCTCATCACCAGGAGTAGCTAGAGAAAATTACAATTCAGAACTCCTAATTTTAATACAAAGTTATTCAAATAAAAGAGCAAATTTTGCATTTTCATTTTTCACTCACTATAAAAGATATAAATACGTGCTACTTATCACTGGAGAGAGGAAGATAAAAAGTTTGAAAACGTCGCTTTTTAGTTCCAATCTCAACCGCCAACGGCTGTGTTGTCTGTTTACGCGCAAATTGCGACGACACAGAATCCTTTGTTGATATGCAGCGTGCATTGCGTCGTAAGCTCAATAAAGTGCCACCTCCTCATACACAGAAAATCATTGAAAATTGATGCATAAACAAAACTAACTGGTCGGCCTCAAACGTCCAATGAAGATGTTGAGCGTATCCGAAGTGTTTTCGCACGGAGCCCTCGGAAATCCACTACATGGACAAGCAGCGAACTTGGAATACTGCAGACAACAGTTTGCGTGTTCTTAAGAAGCGTCTACATTTGGAAGCGTATAAGTTGCAGTTACTTCGGACAGTGTATACTGGCTGTGAATTCGATAACTACGGGCGAGTTAATAGGTGTATATAGCAAGAAACTGACCACCGTTTCGGTGTCCATGTCAAAGTATACAGTAAAACTTTTAACATTTACTTATTCGGACATGTGGCACGTGGCACGTATTTGTATCATTCAAAGTTTGTGAGAAATAAAAAAAGCAGAATCTGCTCCTTCTTTAACAACGCTCTATAACTTCTTAAAATTTCTACATTGGCATTAGTCCTCAAATTATCCGTCTTTTTTAAACTTAAAAATAATAATTTTGTGGATTAATTCAAATGCAGGTATTCGTTTTTCTAAAGATTTAAATTCATTCCTATGCTAAAAAAATTCAATGAGTTGAAAACTATCGGTACGTTATGATCATGAAATTAATGTATTGCTGTATGTATTAGTTCGCTGTACCTCTAATTGTAGATGTTGCCAACTCGATGTCTGTATTAATTTCTACGAATCACCAGGCAAATTAACTTATATATCTCATTCCCATTCTCACAGCTATGAATAATCAGTTTTCACCCGCTTCTTCACCTACTCGTTACATAGCGTGCCCGTTCTGTTTGCCTCTAGTAGCAAAACTAAACATCTCTAATGTAATATCTTTTAAACCTTTACCGAAAATTTATTTCCACAATTTCGTTACGCTTATTCTAGTCTTAATCCTTGATTAGCGTTATCTGTGTATTAAACACTGATGAGCCAAAACATTATGGCCACCTGCTTATTAGTGTCCTGGTCCCTCTTTGGAGCGCAATACAGCGGCGAGTCTGCGTGGCTTGGAGTCGAAACGTCTTTGTTAGTTTTCTGGAGCTGTCTGGCAGCAGATGTTTACTCACACGCAATTCCTTAATTTACGGCAGGTGGTTTGTGGGCGCGTCTCTGGGAACGAGCATCTTGGAAACAGCGAGGCTGGTCGGCTGTCCCTGTGCATCTATATAGAGTGGTTGAAGGGCGGTGAAACAACGACTGGACGTCAAGGTGCTGGACGTTCACGTCTCTTCACAGAACGTTGAGGTCGGAGGATTGCCCACTCTGTAAAGCGGGATAGACGGCGATCTGAGGCACGTAATTTAAGGGAACTGCGTGACCTGTGCGTGGGTAGATATTTGGTGCCAGACAACTCCGAAAACCTAACGCCGAATCGCTGCTGTAGGGAGCTCCATAGATGGACCAAGACACTAATAAGCAGATGGTCAAAATGTTTTGGCTGATCAATCTAGCTAACTATTCTTATATATATATATATATATAAAACCTGAAGAAATAAAAACCAATCTTACGTAGTAAAAAAGAAATATTTAAAGAATCCAAAGTGTCAAGTCTTTATCTGTGTTATAGCGCATTTGGTATCTCGTAAGGGAATTATTATCTGAAATGCAGTGTGAATTGTGACCCTACCAGTTTTTGGTAGGAACGAATCATTATTGCTTGCACAGTTCCCCGATTACTTACAGTCATAAAACAATCCGTAGATTTTAAGGTAGACTATAATCTTTCGAGCTGTGAAAACCTCATTACGATTGGTTCGACTTGGACAAAGGGGCAAATGTAATGGTATATACCGAAGGAGATTCGAAACTCCGTTGACATAAACGTAACGAGACTATTCACCTTAATTACTTGAGTAAAGACTTGCATTTTTGGAAATCCTAGTTGTTAATCCCAAAATTGAGCTAAAGTAACTATGGAGAACAATGAGTTACCGCATTTTCCTAATGAGTACTGCAGGTAGTTACAGGAAACCCGCTGTAGAATCCGCGTCACCACTGAAATCCTGCGACGAAAGCTGGAACCAACTTTGACAGCACGGCCATTAGTCGATTGTCAGTAGTATGTGTGCAGAGTTTCGGTCACGAAGATTTAAATTGTTTTTCTGAAATTAGAGTAATATGACTCAAAAATCTTTGGTAGTTATAAATAGTGCACCTTATGCCTTCACGCAGATTAATAAAGCCCCAACAATGTCTAAACTAAAATTTGAAATGCAGGAATGTTTGAGGGGAAAAAAATATTTTCTTTGATATATGGTGGACAAAACCAGTTTTATACGACACCATAAAAAGAAACAAGGAGCTACCAGTTTATGGATGGATTGTTGAGGTAATATAATTTAATTTAAATTGCAATGGAGCCCATACTCCCATGGTAATTTCCCTACACACCTATCTTCTCCCTTACCTGCTCCCACCTACATTTTCCCTCTACAAATGTCAACCTTAAATTCTTCCTATGTTTTTGGCACATTATTCATCATTTCTTTAGGCAACTTATTCCAATCCCTGACACCCTTACATAAAAAAGAGAGACTTCCTACACTCTTGTGGCTGAATTAGAGTTTTTGGTAAATTATTCATTATTGCTCTAGGTAACCCATTCCAATCCCTAACACCCTTACCAAAAGGGACAATCTTCCCACACCTTTGTGCCTGAAATCGAGTGCCAGCTTGTGGTAATAGACATCTTTTCCTTTCCATGCATTACTTTAATTCTTACACCTATATCCTCCCATGCCTCATTACCAATGTACGCCTTGGACACTCCCATGACCCTCTTCACCTTCCTTCTGTCCTCCAATGAATCCCATTCCAGCTCTTTTATCATATCTGTTACTGATAACGTTCTGCGGTAATTTCCAGAAACACATAGAGCAGCCCTTTTTTTTGCACCCTCTCCGATTACTATATTTGATACTCAAACGGTGGGTTCCATGCTACACTACCATATTCAAGCAATGGTCTGACCAAAGTTTTGTAACCCAATTCGTCTTTTTTTCTCTCGTACATCCCCTCTTCGCTTTCTCCAACAATTGCAGAATTTTGAAACCTTTTCCTACTACCTTACCAATGGGTCCTGCCCAGTTATGCTTGCTATCAAATGTAAGGCCAAGATATTTACATTTCAAGTCATCAACAAGCAATTCTTTCCCCACCTAATAATCATAGTCAACCTTTAGTTATTTATCTGTATATTTAATAAGCTGACACTTCTTTGCATTTTATCAATTTAACTAGATATCTTTTCCACGTAATCCTGCAGCTGTTTATAGGCCTCTACCGTTTTGATCCTTTTATATAGCATTATGTCATCTGAAATCAATCTAATTTCGGAAAGTAACCCATCAACACAATTATTCATTCCAAAAATGAATAGCAATGGTCCCAATACGCTACCCTGTGGCGTTCTCATTTTTACTTCCACTTCTTGTGATACTGCATTTCCTATCCTAACTTTTTGTTTTCTACCTTTACCCAGCAAATCAGTTTCTCATCTACTCCAATAGTTTTTACCCTAATTACTATCTTTTATGGCTTGCTCTGTCAAAAGTATTTGCAAGGTCTAGTGGTACACTATCAATAACAGTATCATGAAATGGTTAGATTACATCCATATCATTGTGATTTGAATGTAATTGAAAAAAATATGGTCTTGTCAAAAGACGTGTGGACGAAAAAAATGTTTCACTTGACCCAAAACAAATAACTGCATTTAGACTGCCTCCCTCTGTTCAAGGACGTAGAGAATTTTGAAGACGAGTACTTCAAAAGTGATGGACTCATTGATGTGGAAATGGAGAGATTCGTTATATCAGCAGTGTGCGATAGCGTTACTGAATTTGATAACGATAGTGAGTTTTTAAATACCAGTGATTGCGACATGTCTGGAATAAAAGATCTATATCACGATGAACATAACTACTGTAGCAAAATTATCTAGTAAAAAATAAGTAGTTCAATACAATAATTATTTTATTTTTACGCTTATTATTAGTCTTTGTTTGTTACCATAATTTACATTGTGAAATGAGGTACTAGTTTGACTATATGCGTAGCAGTTCAATTAAAATGTTGCTTTCGAGGAGAAAGGGTGAATTATTAACCATATTACTGACTGCATTTCGTTATCTGATTGTAGCGCCGCGGAGTGGTGGTGCGGATTTACGAGGGTTGAAACTTAAATAGTGGCAACACTGCTGTGGGGACACTATGCAATGGAATCAACTATTGTCGCTGATAGCACACATTGTTGACATACCAACCTTACCTTCAAGCAAATGGACTCGCCCGTTCCACGTCCCCGGCGTGCGCATAATCGAGGGAAACGCAATCACTTGTGAGCGAGCGGTCTAACGTATTTTTACTACACGAAGACCCTGATCACTTCCTTCTACTCAAGGTTATTCTACTTCTTTTTCGAAAGATAACTTCATCATTATCAATATTTGTGGTTGAAGTGGATTGGTCCTTTTTGTTTTTGTTTTTTGTTTTTGTTTAGGCAACACACCGACAAGGATTTCAATAGCTCTTATCTTCACATGTCCGCCATCATATCCCTGGGTTCTTTTGCTTTGGTTTTGACTGATGTTGGTTGGTGATCTATGAATGGCAGGAGATGTGCAAGGGGCATTGAAAATCATTATATCATTATAGGAAGATTGACCCTCGGCACAGAACCTGGTTACCTTTGGAGGTAAATTTAGTAATTCAGCTTAACAGTCACGAACATAATCTTCTGGCACAAAATGTTGCGAACACAATGCTGCTGTTCTTGTACTGAAATCGTCCTTGCGATAGCACTTCTGAACCCGTATCTTCCTAAGCTGTAGGTGCTTTGGAAAGGAATGATACGTGATGCCAGTACCTCTTTCTTTTTGCTGTAGGTTGTGCAGCCCGTGACAACACATCCAGGCATGTAAATAAAATTTACACCAAGTTATAAACAAAATCAATATCGAAGTACAGAACGCGCGTGTATACTTAAATGCTCCGGCAACACACAGTACTCCTATGGTGACGTCTTGCGCAGAGCCAGAAATTTGATAATAATCCGCGCATGCTAATCGCCCCCCTCCCTCCCGTTCGGTCACCCCTACTATACTGGATAGCCTAAGCTCATTGGAACTCATAGACGTCTAACACCGTTTTCGACCGTCAATAGCGGCCATTTACTTTACTAATCTTTATATACAGGGTGGGGCATTTAATATGTTTTCTGGAAATATTTCGGAAAGAAAGCATTTTAACAAACAATAACCTATATAAAAAATAATCGTACAGTAGGGGGCTACAATTATGTGATATTGGTTTTTTCACAGGTGGTGCTGTTGTCGTTACAACAAGGTCAACTTAATTCTTTTAAATGGGAACCCCTATTTTTTTTTAAGATTCCTATTCCTCATGAAAAAATAAAAATAGTTTGCTTAACTCACTTTTCTGTTAGCCTCATAGATGGCGCTGTAATCGCGAAAAATGAGTATTCGCGTTTTTTGTGTATAATTTTAATTATTGTTTAAATAATTACATGTAATTTTCATTCTGTAAACATGGAAGGTAATTTTAAAGGATAATGACTAAATTGATTTTTTAAATGCTTTTTCTTACTTATTTGCAGCCATGTCTACAGCAGGTGCTCAAAAAGGTGACCATTTACTTCCAGACATTTTCTGACACACTTCGAGCTGTTCAGGCATTATTTCTGCAAAGGGTCAGAAAATGTCTGGAAGTAAATGGTCACCTTTTTGAGCACCTGCTGTAGACATGGCTGCAAATAAGTAAGAAAAAGCATTTAAAAAATCAATTTCGTCATTATCCTTTAAAATTACCTTCCATGTTTACAGAATGAAAATCACATGTAATTATTTAAACAATAATTAAAATTATACACAAAAAACGCGAATATTCATTTTTCGCGATTACAGCGCCATCTGTGAGGCTAACAGAAAAGTGAGTTAAGCAAACTGTTTTTATTTTTTCATGAGAAATCGGAATCTTCAAAAAAAATAGTGGTTCCCTTTAAAAGAATTAAGTTGACCTTGTTGTAACGACAACAGCGCCACCTGTGAAAAAACCAATATCACATAATTGTAGTCCCCTACTGTACGATTATTTTTTATATAGGTTATTGTTTGTTAAAATGCTTTCTTTCCGAAATATTTCCAGAAAACATATTAAATGCCCCACCCTGTATAAAGATGAATGTATGTTTGTTTGTTTGTTCTCCATACAAATCCACAGTTTTCATCCGATCTCGATGAAACTTTGTACACTTATCCTTTGAAACAAGGAGAAACATACTGTTTACATTTGTTTGAAAAATTATCTCTATAAATAACACATGTTGTCTCATAACTTCGAAATACGGCGATAGACTTACACGTTGGGTATGGACGTCTCCGTACCGTGTTTCCATGTAGTGGACTGGCAGCTCAGTGGTCAAAGCGCTTGCTTACGAACGTCCTGGTCTGTGGTTCAAATCTACGAGGAGGCTAAGATTTTTAAAAATTGTTTTTCATCGTAAGAGTCAGTCCTGGGCCGTAGGTTATTCGGATTGAATGTTAAACTGTAGATATTAGAAAGTTAGGGGTGCAATGCGAGACAAATCGTAGGTAGTCTTGCAATGTTGTAGGTGTACACTTTTTTACGTTATAATAATCCCTCAGGTGTTGTTCGCAGTCAGTGTGTGAGTGTGAACCACAGTAATATTATTATAAATACGGAAGTAAGTCTCTGTCTTTTTGTTACGTTTTGACGACTAAATGGCTATATCGTTGTTATGGAATTTTATAAGGAAATCTGTATGAAGGGCGCAGGATATTTTTTACAGTATGATTAACAGTTGTGGTCACGAAATTTGAGACCTTATCGAACGGTGACAGAAATATGTTGTAAATTGATTCTCTTCAAGAGACAGGTTCGACGGTACAATGATAAAGTGATAGCTTTCCTGTAATATTATTCCGACTCGATATTGTTTGGGACCAATCGTTCGTTACCAACAACTTTCTATATTTAATTCTGGCAAAAAAAATCTTAATCCACGCGTACGAAGTCGCGGGTACGGGCTAGTGGAACATATCTAAGGAAGAATCCAGCAAGCAATAAGACTATATCGAAACAGAAACGAGTAATTCTTTACTTTCAGGTATTTTTTTCGGATCTCATTTCATTAATCTGGTCTGTTAAGCTTCTCCCAACGAATTCCATCAACCCCTGAGGACTTTTGTCATAATAAGAATCAAAGAAACTTGAAATTCATACTAATTTTACTGCATTAACAAACGAAACTTGTAATCTTAACTTATCTACTGCATTAACAAATAGTGAATGCGAGAAAAATTTTAAAATATATTTTCACTGTACAGCCCGTGGCAACACATCCAGGCACGTCAAGACAATTTACACCAAATTATAAACAAAATCACGATCGAAATACAGCACGCTCCCTTGTGCGTAAATGCTCCGGCAATACACAGTTCTCCTATGGTGATGTCTTGCACAGAGAACAAATTCTGAAAAGGCCCCACCTCTGGGATGTCCGCGTCATAGTTGGCTTTTAGGTCAAATGGGCTTAAAAAGGTCTAGAGTACCAAATCCTTGTAAACTCGCTGTAACATTTAAAATGTCAGCCTTAATAACGTTTTAGTCTACCCTAAGCAATTGGAAGAGGTTAACCATTGTATAAGTATTGTATCAGGCATTATCTATACTAATATTATAAATACGAAAGTAACTGTCGGTTTGTTAAGTTTCTTAGTCTGAACGGCTTATCTGATCGTGATGAAATTTGACAAGGAGATGTGATTTGGCATTAGGATGGACATAGGATACTTTATTTGTATAAATAGTACATATTGTCATGTAATTTTGAAAAAATTACCGAAATGACGCTTAGCATTTGTATGACTCTGTTGTACTTTTCTGTATTGTGGGCTTGTGGTTTAGTGGTTAACGCGCTTCTTTGTAAATGTTTGCACCGTGGTCTTCGGTCCAAATCCCGGTGGAGGCAGAGATTTTTAAGAACTGGTTTTCAAGAGTCGTTACCGCTTCCGTGTGAGCAGCGGACGAGAACGGTCGTGTACTTCCTCCACTACAGTGCTCGCTTCGCTATCGGAAAGTTCTACCGACGCAACGTGTTCGCGAATTACTTTGAACAATAAGTGTAAATATATTATATCGTTTAAACGTGAGCTACCAAACCTTTTACCGATGTGACCCCACAAACTGTTTAGTGGCCCATCGGTGGAAGACTACAACCGAACGTTCTGAACGACCGGTTGCTTGTGATGTCTATAAGCACGGACTTGGCTTCGGCCATTCGCAACTCAATGAACAGCGAGAACTCTAATATAAGTGCCGAAAACCCATCTGATATCGCCAACGAGATGATCTCTGAAGACAACGCAGCCCACCCATCTAGATTAGCAGTCCCAGAGCAGCAGCCATGTCAAACAGCCCATCACCAGCAGGTCACAGCCTACCTGCAGCATGATCTTCAACAGCAGCAACAACAATCAGCCCAGCAGCTCCATCTCCACCAGCAACAACATTTATACCACCAGCAGCAGCAGCAACAGCAGCAGATGCTTCAATATCAACAGCATCAACTCCAATCCTCACAACCGATGGGGACAATACAACATTCCACAACGCCCAACTCATTGCTGAACCAAATGTATGTACAGTTTAACGCAAGCGCCAATATGCCTCAGCCTCCCCAGTGCCCAAATAATACAAGTAGTGTCATGTCGCCCATGGATGTTATTAACGAACAAAAAAGAACCGGTCAAAAGCGCCCGCGCACAAATAGTGAAAATAACATTGCAACAACCTCCAAGGGCCTTATCTCCTGATAATGGACCACCAGAAATGAGATACGTTATTGATATACCGACGCAAAACAGATTCCAAATCTTGCATTGCGAAGAACCTGTAGAAGATACAACCGAAATCACAGAAGTAGTTAAAACACCACCAATTTTTCTACACGACGTAAACAATCATCAAAGACTTACTCGAGATCTCAAAAATTTGCTATGTAATGACTTTTCAACCGAACTTAAAGGAAAAGTGATTAAAATAAATACAACCTCTATTCAGGATTTTAGAACTCTGACAAAACATTTCGATACCATTAAGCAGAAATACCATACATTTCGTGCCCCAGACTCAAAACAATTATCGGTCATCGTGCGCAACTTACCATATTCACTAACAGATGATGAAATAAAAGAGG
This sequence comes from Vandiemenella viatica, assembly GCA_031002005.1. Lineage (NCBI taxonomy): Eukaryota > Metazoa > Arthropoda > Insecta > Orthoptera > Morabidae > Vandiemenella > Vandiemenella viatica. Next base: position 237,064,012 of record JARYHS010011408.1, read on the forward strand.
AGCTAATAAGACTAAAATTCCCAGTGACCAAGGTAACAAGACTTTTAAATAAAGATAAAAACCCTATACCACTCTGCGCGGTTGAGCTTGAAGAAAATCGTGATTGTGCTAATATCTTTGAATTAGACAGATTGTTCCACTGCATTATTAAAGTAGAACCACGCAGAAAGTCAAAAGACATCCCTCAGTGTACAAATTGCCAATTCTATGGTCACACAAAAAACTATTGCAAACTTGATCCGCGATGTGTTCGTTGTGATGGGAAGCACCATTATTCCTCATGTAACCACCCGCGCACTGCAAAACCTAAATGTGTTAATTGCGGTGGGGAACACCCAGCTAACTTTAAAGGATGTAAATATTATGAAGAAGTGAAACTTAGAAGTTCCAAAAAATCTTTACATCAAACAAACTTAGCTTCTCAGACAAACAGCTGACTGGGACACACATACCGCCCAATCCGCCTCACCGGAATTTCCGTCTTTACCAACCATAGTGCCGCCTCCACCACGCTATAAATACATAGCTAACCAAATGACACTAAACAAAGAAAAACCTAATTTACAGCATACTCCGCAAAACAATTCTCGACCCTCCTACAGTAATATATTACAAGGAAACCGTAACACATCACCTCACGACACAAACATACCACATAACGAGCACAACACTGGGCAAGGTACTGCATGGACCAGCCTAATAAATGAACTAATCTCTGGATTAATCACAGCTTTTCTCCCTATGATAAAAGAGATCATCATGTCGTCAGTAGCTAGCTTTCTCCAAAATGGCAAATAATACGGTCAATGTTTCTAAGTTAACACTCGTAAACTGGAACGCAAATGGCGTACGAAATAAGAAATCAACACTTGCCGAGTTCATGAGCCGCCACAATGTTGACATTGCATGCATAACTGAGACACACCTCACTTCGAATGACACTTTTAAAATTACTGGCTATAAAACTTATAGAACAGATCGTGATGCGCCCATAGCCTCCGGCGGGGTAGCTATATTGGTTAAAAATAACATCAGTCATTATTCGATCTATATGCCCGCCAACGATCTCGAAACAGTTGGAATACGAATCAAAACTAAAACAAACTCCGAAATAACAATAGTTGCTGCCTACAAACAACCAAATCGGAGGCTTTACACAACAACAGCTCATACCAATATTTGATCAAAATCAGTCTACCTTACTAATGGGGGATCTCAACAGCAAGCACGAAGCTTGGGGATGCAGAACAACAACACCGAACGGTAGGAAACTGCTCGACGCAGCAGGTAACCTCGGTTTACATATAATCGCACCACACGGGCCGACCTATTTCTCTAATAACCCTAAATCTTACCCCTGACATACTTGACATTGCGCTAGCTAAAAATACACCACTGCCAATACATATGGAAGCAATCTCGGAATTAGACTCAGACCACATTCCGGTGTTAGCAAAATTTGGTACAAACCCAGAAATATCAGAACAAACATCAAAGATATTAACCGGACAAGTAAACTGGAATCTATTCGAAATTAATCTTAATCAGATATTACCATCATTCTCTAGGCAAGATAATAAAGATAATATTGATGAAGGCGTACGACAACTAACGACCGCAATTCACCAGGCGATAGAACTATCGACCAAAAAATCACAAACAAAATCGTTTAGATCATTCCATGAAAAAATACCGCAAAGAATCATCGAATTAATCAACTATAAAAATCAAACTCGCAGACAGTGGCAAAGGCAGCGGCTCCCACACCAACGCCGACTACTAAACCAATTAATCAGACAGGTAAAAACAGAACTTGACTCATTTCGTTATGAATCATACCAAAAGTATCTATCGGAAATAGAACCTGGCGACAGGTCTCTATGGAAAACCACAAAACATATTCTCAAGGAACCCACTATCTTACCACCCTTAAAATGGAATGGTACATACATATCCAGCGCTTCAGAGAAATGCGAAATTTTAGCAGATCATTTCGAAAATACCTTCAAACCAAACCCTATAGTAGATCATGAGTTCAACACAACAATAGAAAATTCTAATCAGTATGCTACCATTGGCGCGGAGAATTACGTCAGATTCACTACTCCAAAAGAACTGCGACAAATAATTAAGAACCTACCTGTACGAAAATCCCCAGGTCACGATAACATACCTAACATAGCGCTAAAGTCATTACCCCCAAAGGCAGTAAGCTACCTCACGTCACTTTTCAACAGCATTCTCTGTACCGGCTATTTCCCAAGAGAGTGGAAACATGCTAATATCATAGTTTTCAACAAACCTAACAAACCAGCATCCTTGCCCTCTAGTTACAGACCAATAAGCTTACTCCCTACTTTATCAAAACTGCTAGAAAAAATAATACGGAAGCGACTAACTTCCTTCCTCGATACTACAGGAACTATTCCGCCTCATCAATTTGGTTTCCGCCCTTTGCACTCAACCTCACACCAAATACTACGCCTGATAGAAGATATTACAAAGGGCTTTGAGCTCAAACATCACACTTTGGCTGCTTTTCTCGATGTTGCCCAGGCTTTTGACAAAGTATGGCACATTGGCCTATTATATAAACTTAAAAACACAGGAATGCCTCTATATTTGTATAAAATTTTAGAAAGCTTTTTACAGAATCGAACTTTCAGCGTAAGAATAGACACAAAAATATCTACAAGATCAATAGCTGCAGGAGTCCCACAGGGATCTGTCTTAGGGCCAACGCTATTCAACATATACACTTCAGATATACCAACTCCTCACAACACCTCGACTGCACAGTACGCTGATGACACAATCATATACTCTTCGCACAATGACATTCATATCGCACGCAATAACCTACAGGAAACAATAACGCAATTAACTAAATGGCTCAATCAGTGGCGTATATCTTTAAATCCCGGAAAATGTCAAGCCAAAATCTTCACTCTGAGACGCCCACCAAACCCTCCGGAGATAAACATCATGGGGAATAACATAGCATGGAATCCAAATGATCAATCTAATAAATACCTAGGAGTCGATCTTGACAGGCGCTTAACATGGAACATACACATTAACAATAAACTAAACCAAGCCTATGCCAGATTACACAAATTGTATCCTGTGTTAAAAAAAAATCATCATTAAAAACAGAGTGCTGCCTGCTAATTTACAAAATGATATTACGGCCACTAATAACATATGCATGCCCTATATGGAGATGTGCTAGCCGTAGCAAAGTACATAGAATACAAATATTTCAAAACAAACTTCTCAGATTAGCAGTAAACGCACCATGGTATGTACGAAATAGCCAGCTACACAGAGAGTTAAATATTGCTCACATTAACGAATTTATAAAACAACAAACAATACATTTCATTAAACGAATGAGTACAGTTCCTGGTGCGAAATTTTACAAATTAGGGAAAAGAACCGGCCAAACTAGGCTCAAAAAACGCCTTCCTCAAGATATTTTTCTATCAGGCAGTGATTCCGAAGAAGTGAACCAGCAAATAAATTAAATACCGTGTGGCCTGTCACCTTCCATTAGACATCTCGTTTGCTAAGTGTAGATCAGAGTTTTGTCAGCGCTCGATATAAAATGTATATATATAAAAAAGTGTAATTATTTTAAACCAAGTTCATTTTAACTGTTTTGATTACTGTTCTAATTCTGATAACTGTTTTTAATACTTTAATACTGACGTTCATGTTGCCAACATTGTTATAAAAATTATTGTATCACTGTACTGTAGTCACTGAGGGGCCCTGTGGGTTGACCTCAACCATGACAATATGTAAGTTATGTTTTTTGTAAAATTCAACTTCGTCCTGTATAGCAATATTGCTGAACGGATAATAAATTCATTAAAAAAAACAATTAAAAAAAAAAAAAGAACTGGTTTTGATAGTATGAGCCAACGGTCAGTTTTTCAGATTCCATGTTATACTTTAGACAATATTGATCACTCGGCCTTTGTTTCTCTCGCAGTCAGTTTGTGAGATCTGAACGAATAATATTATTTATGCGAAAGTAAATCTAGGTCTATTGTTCCGTTTTGTCAATTAAATGGCTATACCGATATTGATGGAATTTGACAAGGAAATACTTTGTATCTCTAGGAGGGACACAGGACATTTTTTTTTTTTTTTTTTTTTTTTTTTCGGTATGAATAACGGTTTTAGACAGACGGCTGCTTGTGTAAGTCTGTAATGTTATTTTGATTGTTCAAGCTGTGCTTCTCTCGCAGTCTGTTAGTGTATGATTTGTTAACTGATTTCTTTAGAGACAAAACCTATTATTTAGTGTAGATGTCAATTTGCTCTGCACTGTACTATTACTTTGTGTCTGGCTAAAAGTTTCTGGCAACAGTTTATTTTGTGTTCTGACATACCTCGATGGAGTGAACTTGGCCTAAGGTGTAGGTCTAGAAGAGCACGAGCAGCTAAAGTTATTAGAACCCAACAATCTTCTGCTCATGCTGAAAAACGAAGAAAACGCCAAAGTGAAATAAAGCTGCCCTCAATTAAATATCACCCACATCCCCGCACTTTTTTTTTCTCTGTTTTTAAATATGTTGGAAATTGATTCTCTTCATGAGACAGGTTCGGCGGTAGAGTGAAACAGTGATGGCTTTGCTGTTTTATTATGCCGATATTAAGTTGTTTGTGACAAAACTTAAGTTACTTACAAGTTTCTATATTCAATTTTGGCAGTAAAATTCTAAGTCCAAGCATACGAGGTCGCGGGTTAACAGCTAGTTATCGTATATATGTAAAAGTATACTCACATTTTATCATGAATGTGGTCCGAAACAACTGCATAGTTGATAAAAGTTACCGTGTCAAGACATATTACAAAAGTTGTATTACATAGTTTCAGCGGTAAAATGATATATCGTTTGACTCTCTGTGACAAACGAACCTACCAATTCAATGTACAATTGTTTTCTCCATGTGACCTAAAAGGGATAGGTTCAGTGATGAAGTAATTGTAGTAATCGACGGATGCTATCTCCTAATCGCTGTAGTGTAGCCCAAACTAGCAACTTTCGATCATCTGTGCCAAGTATATGAATCTTTTGTGGTTGAAAAGTTCTCTTCATTGGTCATCATCTCTTCCGATGGATACGAAAACATGTCGGACTGCCGGCGCTTCAGAAATAAATTTTGTGCCAACGTATTTGGTCAGCACAATACGATGGTCACTTCACGCCGAACTGAATTTTTGTAAAACGCTCAGATACAACGAGCAATCATTTTCAACGTCAAGTGTTACTAATAAAGTTTGTAATTGTTTACGAAGTGGCAAAATACAGGGCGTTCGCCGGGAAACGCTACCCTCCCAGTCTGTTGCCGTCGGCAACTTGCTGGGACAGTGGAGCCAGCAACTCCCGCCATACGGCGCCATGAATCACCGCACTGTTTAACACCTCCGCTGCCCCAACAGTGTTGTGAATAAACGTTTCTTTGCGGTTTGGCTGGTTTGGGGCTTTATACTCTTACTAATCTGTACTGCGTTTGAGTGTGAGTAAAATTATGGTTCGTTACAGTTTGCAACAAATAATATTTCTCTACGATACATATGTGAAGAAGAAGTCGTTTAAAAAGTGTTGCAGTAAATTTCGTCGTGAATATCCTGGCGCTTTACTGCCAGCTAAATCAACAATTCTGCGTCTGGTTAAAAAAGTAAGAGAAACAGATTAATTTTTTAACAAAAAGAGACTGTCGGTCAACCGTATTCTCACAGACGAGAAAATGGACGATATCGCTTTTCGACTAGAACAGTCGCCCAAAAATCATTAAGTCAGTTAGGGCAGCAGGCAGGCGTATCTAAGACGTCAGCTTGGAAAGTAACAAAGCTAGTTCACTTAAAGCCGTACAAAACAATTGTGGTGCATAAAATTACAGAAATAGACCAGGGGCCTAGGATTAGATTTTGCAACTGGTACCTGCAGGGTGTCCACGATGGCACTGTTGATCCGCAACTGACGTCACATTTAAATGCTTATCACATACAAGTTTATGAAGCGTAATTATTATGAAATAGTCCGCGGCCGACGGTCGAACAATGCCGGAAGCTGACCGCTCGCTCGCCGGGAGCAGTTTCTTCCTTGTAGCGCTAACAGTGGGTAGCGTTTCCCGGCGAACGCCCTGTAGAACCAACTATATTTGCCGCGTAAAACAAACTAAGGAGAGCTGCAGTTTTTTTTTGCTGCGTTAGACAACGTCTTAAACTACGTGACTCGGTCTAGAAAGCTACGCTGGGCAACGTGAGTGTGTGGGGGAGGGGGTTTCGGAGCCAAGCCACGTAGCTTTTCATTCATATTTTTTGTGACAGTTAAAATAAGGTACAGAACACACAACAGCGTGTGAATATTTATTTCCGTCGTTTAATTATCTCCGTATGTAATTTACGATAGTCTGACAAGAGAAAACAGAGCAAAATGTCTTCTGGAATCAACAAGGGGGAAAAAGAACTACGTTTCACGCGGGGGAGGGGAGAAGGGGTTTGGGGGAGTGGGGGGAGGGGAAGGCAAAAGCTACGACAGATTAAACGGGGGGAGGGGGCAGGGGACAAGGGGGGGGGGGTTTCACAGAAGGCCAAAATAGAGCTACGCAGTTTATTGACGCTTCCTTACCAGAGAATGATGCTGCGTCCCGCTTAAGAGATTTCCGTCACTCATTTCTCACTGGAAAAACATTTACGATAAGCATCGTAAAGTTTATTGTAGAGCGTCACTTCATACCATACTTTGAACTTGAAATAGCACTTCAGCGAGAACTGTAATCTAAGATTCAGTGAAATTCACGTGACAGAACAGAATAAGAACTATCAACGAGTGGTGTGGTCACACACTGGCGAACCGAATCAAAACAGATTTATTTCAGAACAATACGATCTGGCGTGGAATTTTCAGTGTGGTATCCATAAGCGAATTTGAGTATATGTACCGCGTGTCTAATGTTTTTCGGACCGTAATACGCCATCGGGTGTCGGTTTACTCAAATGCACCGTCCATTGCGACCCAACACCAATCAACCAGTCAGCTTTCAAGTCACACGCTTGCACGGCATTGTCAGTACTGTACATCTAAAATACATTACGAGATAATTAAATAATGGAAATACATATCCACTTACTGCTGTGAATTCCAAGCCTTATTTTAACCATAACAAATAAAATGAATGAGAAGCTACGTAGCCTGGCTGGGAAACCCCCACCCCCCCTCCCGCAGCGTAGCTATTTACCGAATCCTTGCCGTCCTTTCTTCTTGACAGAGACGCGATGTTTATTGACGCTCCCTAAACGTCAAGGATGAAAGTAAAGCAGTGACGTATATTATACACCGAAGCAATGCTACCAATTGCATCAAGGTATTGAAAACGAATGCGTACCGAAAATAGGTACATGGGTTTTATTTTCTTCATTCCGACGACATATCAAACTGATAAATATATTACATAATTTTAAACATGTACATTGAGCAATCATTCAGTATGTATTATAATTAGCAGATTTACTGGTAACTGGTAACAGTAAACATATAAAGCCCGTTATTTGATGATCGTAGATAATGTCCTTTCAACCTTATGTATTCTCCGAAAGATTTGATTGTTACTAAAACTATTTGTATATTGATTAAAAAAAAAAAAAAAAAGAAGGTTGCATTAGACGATTTTTTCCTCCTTAATTTCACTTATCCCTTTTGTTTAATGTTTTTGAAAAACAAAATTTCGTATCAGGTTTCCCAATATTTTTGTCGTTATAATCATCCTTACAGAATCACTGCTATCACTCATCTACTTCTTTGTTTTCTCTATGGCTACAATACTCACATACAATTACTTAAAAAATTTCTCTAGAACTACATGGCCACTTCTAAATATTAATTATGGTAACAAATTAAATAAAATAACAAAAAAGGAGATACATTCATAATTTGAACATAGAAGCACGAGCATTAATGTACCGGTACTAATAAAATTGATTTTTGTAAAGTTGAATATGAAGAGATTAGAAAGTGATAATAAAGAAAGTTGCATAGTCTCACGACAGTAGATTTAACCTGTTATGGTCAAAGGCGTCGGAATTTGGCATTGGTAACATTCCGAATATGTCATGAATCTACGAAGTTAATAACAACCTAAAAAATAAACTTAGAGTGAGGCAAAAATTACTTCAGATCTTTAAGTAACTTCTGTAACTTGTTGTGCTCTGCAGTAGAAACATCAGCGTAAAACCAGTGAATGGCTTTTTGTAGTGAAAACGTCTAAAAGCTTTGCGTGATGTTTCGACGGGGTATATCTATGAGTTCGTGATGCCATCTTTTGCGCCCCCTTTTGCGGGAATGGACGCTTTTCGCAAAATATATGTACAAACACACATTTTTACCTGATTTTTATCGGACTTTGCATACTTATACTTTAAAACAAATAGAAAAACACTCTATACGTTGATTTACAGAAGTCTAAATTGTCTCTTCCTTTCCCCTTCAACTTAATTTCTCTCAACGTTGTTCATACAAACCCACGTTTTTTATCCGATTAGAATAGTACATAGCACACGTTTTTTTTTTTTTTTTTTTTTTTTTTTTTTTTTTTTTTTTTTTTTTTTTTTTTTTTTTTTTTTTTTTTTTTATTGGCACTTGGTTACAAGACCATACAGCCAGCACAAAGTTACATAATTATTACATTGTACTACTAAAGCTGATGAGTTTCATATAGCACCATCTTCAAAACAATTTATAAATATACATCTAGAGATCATATTTTTTTTTAAACACTTTGAAGTTATAACAAAATAGTATATTATAGACAATAAAAGTTTTTTTTTTTTTTTACCATACAGCCATTTAACAGTTTAACAAAGGTTCTTACATCCATTTACGTAACTTATCTATTTACACTTTTCCTTATCTCTATTAAGTTAAATTATTACAATCGTATTGAATCTAGGATACTGTTAATTTTGCCATGCTGGTTATTGTGCTTGCGCGGATATGGGGTTGTGCTGTGGATTTGGGCTTTGGGTTTGAACTATAGTCATTTCCTGTTTTAACTTCCAGGGTTGGCTAGAATTCTATCCCTCCATCTTTTAAGTATCTGGCAAGGATGTTAAGTACTACTCTGTTGTTGCTGGAAAGAAGGAGGGTTACGTTTGTCGGCAGGGGGAAGCCATGCTTGGAAAGATCTATCATCATTTGGTCCTGAAGTTGTTGGTACTTATTGCATGAAAATATTGTGTGATTGATGTCTCCTATTGCCTGGTCTGAGCAGTCGCAATATGGGGAATCTCTCAACCCTATTCTATGTAGGTGGCTGGGGAAGTTACCGTGGTTAAAGCGGGCTCTTGATATCGTGGTGATTAATCGTCTGCTACTGTTCCAGTTGTAAAACCAAGGTTTTGGAGATATGATCGGTTGAATGATTGCATAATATGAGGCTTTGATTTTTGAGGAGATCGTCCATTCCTCTTGCCATTTTTCCTTGGCTCTTACTTTGATGCTATGTGTTATATCCGAGATCGGGAGTTGCATGTCGATTACCTCTCCTTCATGGATAGCTTGTTTTTCCAGGGCGTCCACCCGTTCGTTATGCTCGATTTCTTGAGGCTTCTCACTGTGGCCCAGATAGAGGAAACGTTTGAGTTCTTTCCCATGGTTTCGTAGTAACTGATCCAGCTTAGGCGTTTTTGGTTTTTTAAAATCTTTTTGGTCCTGGCATTGGTCTGTAGGAATGCTATGTAGTGGTGCAGATCAGAATTCTTTCTGTATGCGGATAGTGCGAGACGTCTTTGGGCCACTTCTTTGGAGCATAATGGATTCCACCATAAAGGTGGACGGTTTTTCCTAGTGTTGTCAAAATTTTTCCGACGAATTGCTATATCAGCTGCTTCTGAAATTATATTTTCCAGATTTCTGTAAGTTTCGGTGCCCGTGGAGTATTCATTGGTTTGGCTTATTTTTTCCTCCATTAGTCTCCTGTAATGGGTCCAGTCCGCTCTATTTATGTTCCATTGGATAGTTGGGTGGCTTGCGATATCCTTCGTGTATGAGCAGCCAATTGTTAATAAAATAGGGAAATGGTCTGATCCCATTGGGTCTCTCTGAACTTCCCAGTTAGAAATAGAGGCCAGGTTAGGTGAACATAAGGTTAAGTCCACAGCCGAAGGAAATTTACCTGGTTTGCGGAGCATGGTAGGGTTACCGTCGTTTACGATTATCAGGTTGTAATCTTCCGCCATGTCGGTAATTATCGTACCACGTGGGTCGTTGTAATGGCACCCCCAACTCTTATTGTGTGCGTTGAAGTCTCCGGCCAGAATCAATGGTGGGTTTATTAATCCGTTCAGTTTTGACCAATCGTTCGGTCTGATTACTGAGCTAGGGCAGCAGTAAATAGACACTATAGTGAATGATAATTGGTTGGCTCGGACCCGTACAGCCACTGCTTGGAAAGGTAAATTGTCCGTGTTGAGTTGGACTGGGTCGTGAGGCACGGTGTTGTGCACCATTATGGCCACTCCTCCTTTTCCGTCTGCTCTATCATTTCTGTAGAGGGTGTATGAGTTGAACGTGATTTTTGTGTTTGGTTTAAACCATGTTTCAGATAACACCGCTATGTCTATTCTGCTACGTATTAATTCTGTAATAAGGCTCTCTATATTTGACCATACCGACCTCCCATTCCATTGAAGTATGTTTAGCTGCTGAGAGGTTAAAGAATTGCTTGTGTTGCTGTCCATAGTTGGGTGGGTTAGGTTCCGTTGTTGGTTAGTATTTCCTGTAGTTGATTGCCGATGGAAATCGGGTCGATTGGGCCCCGTGATCTGGCCACTTCGATCATGTAAGTGATAAAAAACAGAAGATTTTCAATTAGTGGAGAGGATTTGCTAGTTGGAGTAGTAGTTACTGTACTCCCTAGAGTTTGAGTTGAATCTAAAGTTGGAGAATGGGTTATTGGTTCCCGGAGGTTATTGATTATGGGGTTTATTGGGCCATCACTCCTCCAGAATAGATGACTGGGGATATTGACTCTGTTTCCCGCTGCTTTGGGAGGGACCGGGTTTGCTTTTGTCCGGCGGCGTGAGATAGTATTTCGGATATTATCATGAATATGGGATTGATATACTTGGCCGCTGTTACCGTCATGCGCTATAGAGGAAGTTGGAAGGGCAGTTGGCGGGGGCGGTTGGCTGGGTACTGCAAGAGTAGGAGCTTCCTTTAGGAATTGATTGCCTATTTCGACTGGATGTGGGGTGGGTGCTGCTATGTTAGCAAATGATCGTGGATTCACGGGTGGAAACCAGAAATGAACACTGTTATTTACCATTTTTTTGCTTTCTCTCCACTCGCTGTTTATATTCTGGGCACACCCGGTCTGTAGATAGGTGGTTTCCTTGGCAATATATACAGTGTGGCTGGACATCTGTCTTACAGTTTTTTAAGATATGGGGCCCTGCACATCTGCTACATCGGGGTTGGCTTTTGCATTGGGTTTGGGTATGATTATATCTAAGGCACTGGTAGCACTGGATGACAGGTGGTACATACAGTTGCACTTCGCATCGCATTCCGAACAGGTAGACAAATTGGGGAAGTGTTTGTGACTGGAAAGTTAGCATGCACACTGGAAGAGGGCGGATCTGGCTACCATTTTCAACTATGGCTTTTTTTGTGAATCTCCTAACCTTTAAAACTGGGAAGGGAGAGGCTATTTCGCTTAGGATTTCATCTGGGGATAAAGTGGTATCAATATTACGAATTACTCCCTGCTTCCTGGTCATATAAAAAGGGATGTATGCGTCTAAAAGGTTGTCCTTAAGTATCTTCAGATCAACTATTGAGTTAGCGGAGGCACTGGAGTATGTTTCAATCCTAATTCTGTTGCGACCGGTAGATGTAATATTAATAATTTCTGATCTTAGTTGGTTGTTAAGTTGAAAAAGTATTTTCCCTACTGCCATGGGGTGGAGTCTGCCTAAATTATTATTCCTGCTTTCCACTATCACCAAGTAGGGCCCATTGTCTGTAGGTGAATACCTATTGCTTTGATTGTTTTGAATTAAAAGGTTATTAGGACTAGCTTGGTTACTAGTTGAAGCCGGCTGCGGCTGAGATGTTAGTACTGGGGTTGAGCTTGAATCGTAAGTGGGTGTACTTTCCGTAGTTGGTGGAACTATTACAACACTAGGCTGCGTCATTGCTTTTAAAGTTTCTACCTGTTGCACTTTTAAGTCAAATTGCTTCGCTCGTTTACTCACTGGATTTGGCTGGTTGATTTCCTGCGGAGAGCGTGAACGTGGGCGAGTGTGGAGTCGCCCTTTTGGAGTCTGTCGAGTTTGTTGAAGAGCAGTTGGAACTTCCAACTGGTCGAGTTGCATCTCTTCGGTGGGTATGCTGGTTCTTGTCCGTGTTGCGGTAGCTGAGCTGCTGGAAATTGACTGTTGTCTTGAGGTGAGAGAGGGGCTTGGAGTTCTTCGTTGACCCAGGCTGTCTCTTCCACTGCATTCTCCATTCTGTAATACGAATGTAACGCCGCGCCCACTGCCTGACTGATTGAAGGTGAATGTTCGGAGTTTTCTGCCATAGTGTTCCGAGACTAAGTCTCTGGAACACTATGGTGCTGACGAGCGTAATATTAAGATTTCTTTGTACTGTTTACTTGCTGCTTCTATACCACTTTTAATAAACAGGCGGTAAAACACTGTTGCACTGTAAACGAAACGTGGAGACCGACTTAACCCGTATGAGGAAGTTGTCTCCTCGGCTGCTCGAGTGGAACTCATAGCACACGTATACTACAGAACAAGGAAGTCTGGTGGCTTAGCGGCTAAGGCACTTGCTTCCGAAAGTTCTCTCTCGGGTCGCGGGTTCAAATTCTGCGGTGAGTAGGAATTTTTTGCAGTTGTTTTTGATTATATTAACTAAGCCGGGACTTTCAGTGATTCTGATTACACGTTAAACTGCAGGCCCCTGCAGAAAGGAATTAGCTCTCTTTCCTCTTTCGCAATAGCTTGGTACATCTTCTTCGGGATGATTTGACCAACCGCCGGGTTGTGGACTAAGGTAGATTTTTAGTTTCTGAAGTGAAAACTTCTGTAGGCACGTAGAGCGATATTTGAATAGGAAAAAATCTTATCAGTTCACATTACCGACATGCTAATGTTAACAATATGTCTTTTGCCGTCTGGTGGATCAGTGGTTGTCCGACTGACGAACAAAATGTCCACGTTTCAAATCTCTGTATCGGTGGCGAATTTCATAGAACTTCACCTCTGGCATAGCTTGCTGTGTAATGTGAAGTACGCCAGAACGACTTCGTGGTTTGGGTTTCACGTTTAAGCGTAGGTCCCTTGTACCTGGTAGCACTACCGGGTTAGGTCAAGGCGGCTAAGACAGGGTTGGAAAGCGCAGCCAATAGGAACCCTGTCACCAGGTCATTACGACCACACGGAATTATTATTGTTTAGTATATATGTAGCTATAAGTATGACGTTTTGCGCGTATGATATTAATAGTTTTAAATTTTCACTTATGTTGCTAATCTCCAATGACTGCCAGTTGTTTTTACTATTACTATTTTACTTGATTGTTTACTGATTCCTGTTTACCCACTGTGAAAAAACTACTGCAAAGTTTTAACTTTATTTCCTCAATGAATTATATAAGAATCGTTTCTGTTTAATGTGTCTTGCAATTTGTTCTGCATTAAAAAGCCGAAGTATAGAATGCGATAAAGTGACATCGTGAATTTAATAGGCTAAAGGGTCAAAGCTATATTAAAAAAAAAAACGTTTGCTTATAGATACATATTGAAATCTTTTGGTGGTATTTTAAGCAATCTGAATTAAAGTAACAACGTTTAGATCCAAACAACTTGAGTCACGTGGACTCATTAATTACAGACCTCTCTCTTTAACAGATTACCGCCCCCTAATCAATTATATATGTATACTCTAACATTACTACATGCTCCTAAAATAACTATAAACCTTTCGACTGCCAAAGTATCTCAATTTCGGGCCAGCAGTTTTTGTGTGAGTCACATTCAGTGAAAATGGATGCTAAAATGCGGAAACTTTTGTCTTAAATTTTTCTGCTTCATATTAAAACCTATTTTACCCCTTGGACTAAGGATTTGAATTTTTTTTTTAAAGTGTACCAATATTCAACCGCTATTTTTTGCATGACTCCCGTTCAACGATAAAAATATACTACCAACTTATGATAATTTATCAGCTTTCAGAATTGTAAAATAATTAGAGCTACCCTATTTTACTCCTCGAAACATGGGATGTGGGTTATTTGAAATCCAGTCAAAATATGAGATGTAGATTCAGTAGTGGATCTACGAAATTTCCGGGCCAGGGCAAAAAATTGGGATTACCGCCCCTTCAAACAAAAATTGCCACCCGGAACAGTATAGAGCTTTTCTTTGATTGGCCGCCAACCTGAAGGATGCCGCTTGGGGAAGTAGAGTAAAAAAAAGATATAGCCGCCACACGTGTTTGCCCTTCAAACACGATTTGCCGCCACTCGAAAGCTTCTGTCCGCACACACACATGGCACCTTATCTGCCTTAGGTCACGGGCAGGTGAGGGCTGGAGTATTTGTCCGAAGACATTGCCTCCAACGTCACGAAGGGGTTACAATTCTCTTAACTGTCGGTGTGTCTCCATGTTGGGTGTCAGTTTGATAGGAAACTGAGTGGACTTCTATGCCTATCGTCGCGATTTACGTAGCGTCCAAGCGAGTTGATCACCACGCCGGGTTGTTGCACTGTCTGGTATTTTTATAAAATGTTTCCGCAAGTTGGCGGAATCTGTCCTTCAATTTAGGTGGCCTCATGGAGTGCATCCGTGTGGAACCGGCACGGGAGGTGGAGGGGTCTCTTTAGGGCCCTGTTTTGAATAGCCTGGAGCTTTCTGATTTGCCTGTCAATGGCGTATGCCCATACAGGACATGCATACTCCATAGTTGAGCGTATAAGCGATGTATATATCTTTATTCCAGTGTGTAACGTAACGCGCTGTCGCCACGTTACAAGGTGCATTTTTATTATATATGTCATAATTTTAGAGTAATTTGCATAAATCTTGGGCAACCACCTAAATAAATTTTTGTTGTAATTTTATAAATTACGCAAGATTCCAAGTGAGGACTGTAATGAAATGGTGAACATACAGTGTATCTTGGTAAAGCGAATATTAAAGAGTTATTGAGCTGTGTAGGCTTGAAGCTAATCGTGGTCTTCCCGAACCATGGCGACAGGGAGTCGCGGTTCTGGGGTTTTGCCGGACCACACATTCTGCTCCCTGGGGATGGGTGGTCAACAGGGTCACTCACCTGGCGGGAAATGCCTACCGCCCAACACCCGAATGTGCTCTCACCCCGGCGAACTTAGCCGAATATGTCCGACCTCTGTGATATGAGCGGGGCAAATCACATATCGGGGATATCACGTGACATTAGGTGCCGACCTGAAGATCCAATCCAAATGAGCGTATAACTTAAAATCCTGGGAATTTCTGTTATATGTGAGCTTCGAGACTACAAGGGGCGGAGCGAGAAGTTTTCCTCGTGGACCGAAGAGCGAGGAGCTGGACATTCTACCTGCGATTCTAGTCGAGTATAGTCTGAGGTGGACTTGGAAAGTTGGCTTCTCTCGCCAACTGCCGTTGTACGATTTCTGGCTGCCGGCTTGCCTTGCTGGAGCAGGTTTATCAAGGCGACACCGACAGTAATGCGATGATGCGCATTAACAGACAGGACGTGTCTGTAGTCGCCGTGTGAGATAATCTCACATACCGTGGGTCATTTCCGGTCACCGCAGACATCAGAGCAGAACTACAATGGTAACTTATTACGATCAAGCCATCTGATTGTGCATTCCGTGAAACAGAACCCTTAAACTACTTTGAGAGGATAGATCCATGTTCTCATTTTGTAATTGTAAAAACCCCTGAGCTAGCGGCATAATTTGCCAGAAGTAGTTATTTTCGAATGATATATTGCTCATTCTGGCGCCCATGATTGTCCTTTTTTACCTGTAAAGTCACAGTATTATGATACCTTTGTCTGAGGTCGTCATAATTTGTATTTTTCATTGTTTCCAATTGTCATTATTTCTTGCATTTTGATTCTGAGATATATTTAAATGTAAATATACAATTGTTTGCTTGCTCATGATGGCTAATTGTACCTCTGAGCGTTGCTTTTATGATTTTGCCAGTTTGTGTTAATGTTAACGGGAAATTCGCTCAGACTTGTAATCGCCAGTGATAAGAAAATAAATGTCATATTGTGACAAGTTTTCCTAAATTCCAACTAACGTCGAGATTCTTGCAAAATTAATAAATTTTCACTCCTTCATAAAAATTAAAATTAAAAATCCTTTTTATTACTCACTAGCCCGTACCCACGACTTCGTACGCGTGGATTAATAATGTTTTTGCCAGAATTAAATATAGAAAGTTGTTGGTAACGAAGGATTGGTCCCAAACAATATCGAGTCGGAATAATATGACAGGAAAGCTAGTAGTAGCTGTCAGAACACCGGTGCTAGTTGGTACGTCAGCGGTGTAAAGGGAGTATAGCACTGGCCCAAGCTGGGGCAAGCGCCTCCCCCCCTCCTTTCCATCACCACGCTCACCAAGAGTATAGTTCTTCGGAGAAAACCATTCATCCAGGCAGACAAACAAAATCGCAGTCATCGAAAAGTATGCTATTTCTCGCAGTTTAAATGTTTAATCTATAGCATATAAAATAAAATAAAACAATTTAACGATTGATAAATATTAAAGTTCTATTCCGGATAAAATATGCCGAATACGCAGCGACATTTTCCATGTTTATTGCTATAATTTTCGAAATTTAATTTATTAAGGATCGTCATTAATTTTGTTCCCGGGCATATAAACAAGCCAAAATAAATAATTAGCTCCTTTTATACAATCGAATAACCGATCATTGCAAGAAGAATATCTGTAAGAGAATTTCCTCGCTCTTCATTTAATGCCTATATGCTAGCTCATCGGTTACACCAAGCACATGTTTGTCTCAGCACTCAGTGCGAGTTTGCTATTAGTCGTTGAAAATCACATATGATACGTAAGAAGCGGGTTGTTCTACACCCAAGAAAACGCAAGAATACCTGCGAGAAATACCGAAAGGTTAAATATAGTTATTTCAGAAAGGTTTAAGGCTTGTAAAGTTGTGAATTGGTAAAGCACAGTGAAAGCCAACGAAACTTCAAGATCGTGAAAGCCATCGACAACACATAACTAGTTTCTGAGATAGATAAACTATAATTTGTACTTGTACCACGTATGAGTAAATAATCGTGGGGCTTAGTGATTAATGACTTAGCCAGGGACCTCTAATTCTGAAGGCCGCGGTTTGAATCCTAGGGTTTGCTGACGTGCAATTTCCAACAATATAACGTGGTATCAGAAAGGTGAATCGACCTAGTACACCAAAACTTCTCATAATTTGCCGCGATTATAGTGCGACATTATTTCAGTTATTCGAGTTACATATACAATTCTAGTGCTTTACTTCACGTTTTTTCTTTAAAATTTTCAAATCAAAGACAAAGAAATCGAAGCTACGGTAACGGACATAAGATTTAGTTTATTAGTTGCGGCTCATAATTTTAGTTTCAGCGTGGTCAGTTATATCGTTAAATTTGCAAAGCTAATATTAAGCATTCAGCTGTTGCGAAAAATGTTCAAGTCCCACTTAATGTAAATGTATTATTCGAAATGTTCTATCGTCAAGGAAAATGTGACTAAGGAACATAAAAACAATGTTTTTAGGTCCTCATTGATGAGAGTATGATATCAACAATACTATATTGTTGTGTATTTAATTAATTTAATTTAATTGCGCACGCTCCTGTGGCAATTTCCCCACAAACTCATTTTACCCCTTTCCGATAACCACCTACTTTTACACTCTACAAATTTTAACGTAAAATTCTTTCATCGTTTTTGGTAACTGATTCATCATTTCTCTTTTTAAATATTTACAGTCTCTAACCCCTTTACTTACGAAAGAAAATCTTCTCTCACCCTTATGCCTGAAATCGAGTGTCAGCTTGTTGTCATGGTCATCTTGTCCCTTACATGCATTACTTTTAATTCTTACAAGAATATATTTCCACGCCTCATCAGCAATATAAACCTTTTACACTCCCGTGATTCTTCACCCTCCTCCTATTTTCCAGCTCTTTTATAATATCAGTTATTGATTGTGTTCTGCGGAAATTTCCAGAGCTAGATACATATACATGTACCATCACGAAGTTAAAAAATAATTTCTTGGTTTTATCCCAATTCGTAGTAATGATGGTAATGCTAAAGGACTTTAAAAATGTTTCGGCAGTTGCCTGACTAGATTCGAATGGAATGTTCACAATTTACTAGGGTTCTGCTCAGATAACACTAGTGTTGTGCTTAGTAAAACTGAATCGTTCAAAATCCACCTCGTAATTGAAAGTCCAGAAGTTCTTGTAAACACCTGTATATATCACTCATCTTGTTGCCGTAGCAACATCAAATGAAATTCATACTTATGTGGAAGCCTTGTTACATAAAATTTCCCGTTAACCAAAACGACAAAGCATTTTGGTGGAATTTCAAAAGTTTATGCATGCTTCTGAATTAAACATCTTAAGTTCTAATAATATTAGATGGCTAGCGTTGTCAAATTGTGTTGATCGTATTCTGAAGCAGTGGAATTTACTCGTCAAATTGTTCAGAGATACGGCATTTGAGGACGAAAATTCAGTGGGCAATATGATTTTTTTAGATCTTCAAAATCTTTAAGTCAAAACGCGCCTTCACTTTTTGAATCATTTATTACCAACATTCAATCAATTCAGTGTCACGTTTCAGACCCGGAAGATTTCCATGCAAGATCTCTGTCGTGAAAGCAGACGATTTCCCTAAATATGGTCAGCGAACTTAGTGAAACCGCTTCACTTTAATAGTGATGACAACTTAGTTAAATTGAACGTGTTTAATGCTCACGTCTTACTCCAAGTAGAACAAGTAAATGCTGGGGAACTTACTATGGAAATGTTAACAGAGTGTAGTGAAAGGGACAAGGTACATTTCAGATTAGTCTATGTCAAGTTTTACCAAAAATGTGTTGGTGTATATTTCAAAAGATTTCCAGTCAACGACAAACGCTTTAAGTATATGTTATTTCTTGTTTCAAGTATTCCACTGAACAAAAATGCAGAGAAAAAATATGACGTTTCGGAAACTGCTACGAGTTTTGAATCTAAGATTAACAAAAGAGATGTAATGTAAGAGCTCGGCAATCTCCCACATTATTTTCCAGAAGAAAAGGAGTTAATGTCAAACTGTGCTGTTGGTTTTTGGTGTGCGTTAAGTAAAATTGAATGTTTTGAAGGAGAAAATTCTTTTCAATCATACACAAGTTAGTAAAATTGTTGTTAGCTTTACTGCATGGAAATGCACAAGTAAAAAGGGCTTTCTCTACGAACAAACAAAAGGAACATCTTGTAACCTCAAACACTCAGTGATCTGCCAAGAGTGAAATTAGATTTGCAAGCTAACAACAGTTGTTGTTCTACCTGTCAAATTATTAATGATCATTTCAAGCAGATGCATAAGTTTAAATAAAGTTAAACTGAAACCCTTGCCTCCTCTGATAAAGACAGACTATGCAGTTACACTATTATATTGCTTTCTCTTGAAATGATTAGTAAATAACGTATGTATAATATCAAAAAAGTGGAATCATTTAATCCTTCAATATTTTATTCCTTCTACACTTACCTGAATTAACCAATTAATGAATTCCGTCTTATTTTGTGAAATATTTATTGGTGTGATAAAAAAAAAAAAATCGCCGTCAGCGATAACAACTGGTGCTGCTAATAATACCATTAAACGTCGAAAAAAGTTTAAATCTTCAGTCTTTCTCTATTCGACATCAAAGCTGGAAGTAACTTAAAATCTCTATCCAGAATTCAGTTCCTATGTTTGACAAGAAATTTGATCATAACAGGTACGTTTTTTATTGTTTACAATAAATACCTGCTTGCAGTGGAATTTCGATAGATCGTAGTGGAATTCTGTCAGGCCCATTGCGAAATTTCATCTTTTTGGGTTGGCAGCACTGCTTAAGTGTAAAAATCATTAATTGCTTTAGTAATCACAAAAGGAATTATTATTAGTCATATGTCCAAAAAAGTTCGAACACTTGAGATGTGTAAGAGGGTTTTTACCTTGGTATTTGCTTTCTATGCCTTTTAGTTATCTGTGCAAGTGGTGTATCAAAAGCAATACGCTCCAGTTAGCAGCAGGATAGAAGTTTGAACTGCCGATAGGTAATTAATAGGTAAATATAAAAAGATATAGCAGGTACTTCAGTTTTACCAGTTTTTCAAGTTTAAGAACAATGTTTGATAAAAGTCCTATGTAATTAGACATTAGCCAGGAAATGAACTGCCAGAATCCTGCATTCAGCTTGGTTTTTTTTTTTTTTTCCTTGATAAAAATCTATTTAAATCCGTTGTAGATGTTTGATATATATTCTCAGTCAGTGTTACTGAAAGCTCAAAGAAATGAATTTCCAGGACACTGAGTTCATCCCATCATTTTTGATGGGCTTAGTATCTAGTAACTAATATTAGAGACCATATTGTCAAGAGCGAAGTGGATTATCATAACGGGACATATGCTCTAAGGCAAACAATGGAGCAGGTCTGCAAGTGTAAGTTAAACTCGTCGCTCCATGACTACTCCTTATGATCCGCCACGTTGACATCTAATTTGGTCTAATACAAATTGCTCGATACGGTCATTAATTATGTGTGAGGTTAAAACAGTTTCATATTGGTTTCCCCCATGATTTTTAGAGAAAGTTCAGATAAAATTACAGATAATTAATTACTGCAGGAACTATTAATCAGCGTTGTGCGGTATAAAGACAAGGTGTCGCTCTAAAAAAACAAAATTAATGACCAATCAAAATATCCACGGAACTTCTCAGGAGAAGAATTATTTTGTGTCTTACGTGGTTAGTGGTTTGGCTAATGAATTAATCGCCGCGTTAAAATGGTGTGTGCTCAAACTGCTACGCATTAAAATCCTTTACAACTAGTATGTAATTAAATAATATTAGTTTGACCTCTAAAATCATCAAGGCTGCGTAATTTCTATGGATTTAGCTGTACAATAATATATGAAGTTACCTGTATCATAACATACGAGAAATGATCTAGATCGTGCATTAATTAAAGCTGTTTACATCTGTTCTATTTTACAGTTAATATAACACTTTAAACAGAACTAAAGAGAATAATTTCAGGTGGGTCAGAAGTTTTACTTTTTAATTTATTAACACAATACGACAAATATCATATTTTAATAACGAAAACTATTGTTTATTTGAGCACGCTGACGTGTGTTTATCTGATTCTATTAATGTCTTGATCTCCTCATAGTTTTCTAATAACGACATGATACGATCACACTTGTTTTACTTATCCCGTTCTAACAACTTTTGCTGTAATTCACTCTCTTTGTTATAGATTAACACCTTATGTGAATAACATTTGTGTAGAAATAAACAGAAACATGTCTCAATACTTCAGAACAAAAATGGGGAGTTTGATAATTGAAATTACTGCAACGAATTTTTTAATAAGAAACCTTTCCGAATGAACAAGAGTCGATTCGAGTTCATCAAGCTCTACATGGAAATACAGGGAAATGAGTATTGGGCAACGAAGATACGTACATTCATTGTAAGGAGTTACAGGGCCAACTTTCCTCAACCTCAAGATTGCAAGAAAATTAAAGTGGTTGGTTAAGGTTAAATGTTGCTGCTAATCTAAAAGTTACATTGGAATTTCAAACCGAGCGTGGTGGGTGAGCGGTTAACGCTCTGAAGTCGCATTGGGAAGGACGCCAGTTCGAATTCTCGTCCGGACATTCAGATTTGTGTTTTTGATGGTTTGCTCAAAAGTCATGGCCGAATTCCTTCCCGTTCCGTCTCCCCAGACCAATCCTGCCTCTAATGACCTCGACGTCGACGAGGCGTAAAGCCATAAGAAAAGAAAATAGGTATTTCAAAAGACGAAAGTAAAATTGTTTCGCATCTATTGCTGAACAACAATATGTTAAAATACGTCTCTGGAATTATTTAGGAGTGTGTACTACGGGAAAAATGTACTAAGTGCTGAAAAGACGGTAACATTGTCCTTTCAGAGGAAGAAATGTAGCAATTTCTTATAAGTTGGAGCAATTGACCACTTTTGTGTTCCAAATTTTGTTTAAGATCCCTTAATGGGACGGTGGACTGATAGTGGAAGCCAAGCCATTCCGAAACTATGTGTTTAAAATTATTTGAATACTAGTCTGACACCAACCTTCCAGAAATCTTGTCCGTGCCACATACTTGCATGGTAACAATAACTTTATTTAAACTGGTTCCCTTCAAATTGTATAGATTTTTTTAAAAATTATTTAGTAACGAAATGAATTTATAGCACGAGGAGCTACGAGAATCCGAAACCTCAGTTTCGTTTTGTTTTGGAAGGAAGCCGTCTCTGGCAGAAAAATCATTTATACTAGGCTCAATCTTGAAATAACATTGAATTTTCTTAAGGATGACGCTGTAGCTAAAGTTTGCCCTTGTTGTGAACTTAGATCTCAGGAGTTAAAAGGGTGATTACAAAAGGCTTCTATACCAGAAATTAGTACCCTGCCGTCGATCGTGTAGTAACTTCACGACCAGATCTAACAAACAACTTGAGAGTGACTATTGAGTGTTAAAATGGAACGTGAGTACAATATTTTCATCCCATAAACGAACTAAATTTAGAAATCAGAGAAAGGCCCCAATCTCTCGATTCTGGTAGTCTGGTCAACGAGGCTCTCACCTGTTCTCGCCTAATAATAGGGTGGAAGCTATTTTCCTCAGACATTTTCTTCCTGAATCATTTTGGAGTGACATAGCTTTGCAGATGCTTTGTCATCTCCATGGCGTAGTTTCAGATCATCCAATGGCTCCATGAACACCATTGACCTCTAATGTCGGCTTCCAACACGCAAAATTCTCGAACCATCATGGATTGCGTCGGTGAAATAGATAAAATTCTCCTCGTACTGTAACCCCGGTAGCCTTCTTAGGTGACAACTGGAGGACACAGGGGGCAAGCTTATTTCTATTATCAGCCTGAAAAGTGTACAGTAGAGGAGATGAGGTGCCAATGAAATCTCCCTGATGAGCAGAGTGTAGAGTACGCGTTATCTTCCCTGACGTCCTCGGCATGCGCTCGCCATATGAACTTGCTGTCAAGAGCAACACGGTGGTAGCGAGCCGTTGAAACCCACTTCTAGCCTGCTGTTGCGGATCGGGACCTTGCTGTACACGTCACCATTGGAGTCGCGTCAATATGGTTGCCTATGATTTGGAGGAGTTAATGGATATCCATCACAGCCTGGCCGATGATTTAGTCTGTTGTGACGAATGTGTGGCAGGCCGTGACGTCTGCATAAAGGACCACGTTCACTCGTGGTGCGTAAATGAAATACAACTCTGGTCC
Source organism: Vandiemenella viatica (assembly GCA_031002005.1). Taxonomy (NCBI): domain Eukaryota; kingdom Metazoa; phylum Arthropoda; class Insecta; order Orthoptera; family Morabidae; genus Vandiemenella; species Vandiemenella viatica. Next base: position 237,087,610 of record JARYHS010011408.1, read on the forward strand.
AGTACGGATCCCTGCAGACCACCTACATGGATACGCCGTTACGTCAGGAACGCATTGTCGACCGGGACGTAGAAGATCCACAACACCTTCACCTACAGCCCTGGCGAAACCACTTACGAAAACTTACAGAAGCTGTCACAAGTGTAAAGTGGACGCAAAGCAGGCGGAACAGTGGACTGCTAGGAAGAAGTAAAAGAACTTACCTTTAACTCGTACATCACAAAATATGTGAATCGTGGTAGTATATATGTATAATGTCTTTTTGGTTCGTGCTTTTATTTCTTGTTATCTATTTCTTATAATGAGACTTTTTTGACTTGTGACTTTTGGACTCGTCAACGTTGAGGTTATTAGAGACATGTGAGGACAAGGGGCAAGGAGCGGGAAGGAATACGACCATGTCCTCTTGAAGGAATCCGCCTTAATAGATTTCAGGAAATCATGGAAAACCCATATCTGGATGGCCGGATGGGGATTCGAACCCGTATCCTAGCGAATGCAAGGCTAGAGCTCGGTTATAAGAATGTAAGGACAGAAAATTGCTGTAGCTATTATTCCACGTTATGATTCCAAATCCCTCATTCAATTTCAAAGACAAGTATTGAAGCGGGTACGGTATACCGCTGTAATGAATCGTAATTAATATTTATTTTAATTTTACCAAAAACATATGAGTATGTATATTGTGGATTGAAAAGGGTTCTCAAAATGATTTATAATCACTAATAAAGATGAAAAAGTCATAACCTGACCATATATATTCTCTGAACGAAGACCAACAGACATAAGGTGAATTTTAAATTTAATAAATATACACAATCAAAATTATTTTCAAACAACACCTTTGCCCTACATTAATGGCCATTAAATTAAGCAATACAAAACGACAAAATATCCGTTCAGATTTTCATATATAAAATAACAGTTTACAGTCTTCGGCAAGACACGTAATGAGACTATTTGATAAAAGCTGATGTCCGTTTCAATCACAGAAACTACTGAATCAAGTTAAAAAAAAATTAAAAAAATGCCACGGCTAATATCTCAGTTTATCTATCGGAGAGTGAGAATTCTTATCGTGCGGACTTCTCCACTCAGAGCGTTATGTTGGGTAGAGTGCAAACACAATATTACTAACTGCTGCAATGCTTGTCTTTTACCGTCTGTCCGGCATTGGGGAAGTCAACAAACTCCGAACCCACACTGAATTTATTTGTCACCTTGTGACTCAAAATGCAGACACAACCGATCGCATGATATGCTGTCGGCTTTTGGGTCATTCTAGTGCGGAAGCACAAGAGTAGATCTACCAGAGTGACCCAAAAGACGACCAGAAAGACCACGAAGAGCATGTCGCACCACCTTTTAAAACTTCGGGATGGTGCTTCTCCTACTCCGCCGATTTTTCTCTGGTCCTATCGTCGATGTAGACGTTCCTGCCTCTCTTCTCATTGGCGGACATGAAACAAGATTATACAAAAAAATAAGAACTATTCTATAAACTAAATGCTATTGGCAAAACATTCGCCCTTCCAAGCACACTCTGGTTCAAAACACCATTCCTTTGACGGGGTTGGAGAATTTCTTCGGAAACTGTCGTTTTTCTTTCGTGTCCACTCGGTTTGACTATTTTCACGCAGTTCGCACTCACAGAATCTCTAATTTGGCGTGTCTCGACGTTATCACGTATCTGCATTCGTCACGCGATATATATCTCACCCGTCAACGCTGTACGTCCACCGAACTGCGGCCGACCCCATACTGAGCAGTGAAAGGTCGTAAATCTGCATTTACAAACTGGCAAGTCCCCTTGTATTTCGTCTTTCTTCCAGCCTGAATGGAGAATTCGCCGTAATGCACTTGAATTCGCTGACCCCTGTCCTGGAGAATGTCCTTCTAAGCCAGCGTAATGCGAGCCTTGTTTCGTTACCCACATACCTCATATTAATGTGGTTCTATGTCTCACCACAGTATCCACGTAAATCAACTCGTATGTGTCAGTATTACACTCATTTTACATTGTTTGAATTTCAGATCCAAATCCGTCATTCATACTAATAGGACTGTCCTATTTTCTAGCGATGAGAAGGCTTTCATGCTGATATGTTACCGACTTTGTCTCAAAGAGAACTAAGTCGATGTGGCGCAAAGCCATAAAATAAACCAAAGAAAATGTGTAAAACGAATAAACCTGAAAACATCAGAGAATTTGACATATGTATCAATAAGATGATATTCCAACTACTCAGACTGTGCTGAATCGCTTTAAAAACCAACGTTATTCCTTTCGTAATTCGTTTGCGAGAGTAATTTTCATAGGAATTTAATGTGACTTTTCCAGCAGAAAAAAGTCATTTATGAGAAAATATAATCTTCATAGATTTTTTTGAATTAAAATATCCCATGAAAATTCCGTAAAATATGTTTCTATACTATAATGTTGATGCTGCCAAAGAACAGCAGCATGCAAAACAAGTTGAGCCTCGCCCAGTAGAGGCAAAATGGTACTCCGGCTGTTCCGTGGTTATGTGGCATTCTTGCGATGATACTCGATTGGAATTCTGGTATCAGCTGGGATTTCAATTGGACTTTAAGCGTTTCCTACATCTGCGACTCAGTTTTATTATTATTTTATTTATTTATTTATTGTTTGTTAGTTTTCTGTTGATATGACTGCAAGTATATTTACACTGGATGAACATTTTGGCTTTACTCCTCATTGACTTCGAGGTCATCAGACGTAGGAAAGGACTAGGGGCAAGGAACGGGAAGGAATTAAGACATAGCCTTTTGAAGGAGCCATCACGTCATTTACCTGAAGCGATTAGGGGAAACCATGAAAAACCCAAAACTGTATAGCCGGACGGGAATTGGAAACCACGTCTTCCCGAACCGCCCACCCACCTCGCTCGGTCGAAAACATTAATAATTGGAATTTAATAAAATGATCGCGAATGGACACAAAAATTTGTTTATTTCTAAGTACATTTAATGTACGAGTATGGTAGTAAACACGTTTCGGCTGTTGCTTGACAAACATGTCTCATTTTTCGCACAACTCCTAAAGGTAACAACAATTTACAGATAATTACTTATGGGTGGTGAATGTGTGAACTTTTTTGTGGCTCCTGACCCTCCTTCACCTCTTAAAAACGGGGCGTTTAAAGATGGCGTTGCTGGAATTATTAATTAAAAACTCGTACGTAATCTCAAGTTTTGAGTGGCCACTTTCTACTGAGCCTTGGAATAGAGATAACGTCTTATGACTACTACATACCACGAGTGAAGGCATTGCTCTCTTCACTGTACGCGTACAAATAACAAGCACCAAAGAAGTGACGGCGATGTTGCTACTGAGTCGTGTGGGCAGATTGTAAGATGCAGAAGCAAACAGAAAACGGTTAAGGCAAGTATTATCGAATAAAGCACTCTCTCTAATTGGTTGAAAAGGGTCCTATAAGCTCTAAGAACTGATGAAACAGGGAATCCAGTAATAGTAAGAATTATGTAAATAACACTATTTGATTTACAGTTTACATGCATTTCACTGTTTGAGGTACATAGTTTACGATAATTTTCTCCCAGCCTTGTTTATAATCATGGTCCTCTCACCAATTCAGATACCACTCCTAATTATTTATATAATCCTTTTAGAAATCATCATTAACGTATGTCAAGTGTATACCTAACACTCTCTTTACCAAATTCTGTCCTTCAGTGGATACCAAAACTGCTATCTTATCAAATAATGTACCAAATGCATTCTAGAGACAAAAACTTCCACAAATAAATCCAGCTGCAGTCTTATGCATTTCCTCAAACTCCCGTATCTTTTCTTCTTCACAATTAGACTATCCGGTCTCCTTGACCAAATAATATGGCTTCTTCCTAAGAATCTTCTTAGCCAACTTTGATAGGCGTTCGCCCCTGATTCACACTACACAATTTTGCCATTTCTTTTTGTTGTCTTCTACTTATTCCTTCCTTACGTACGTGGTCTACTTTGCTTCTCCCTACAATGCTTCTCAAGTACTTGAAATCTGTGGCCTTTACTCTGCTTCTATCTTTCTTCATAAAGACACATGTGTCACTTTCATATAACCGCGTTGTATTAAATACCTGTTGCAAATGAGGATCGTATATCTTATCACCAAACTTAAGTAATAGTCTGATGGAAGATTTATAACGCAATTCTTTTATTTACTTCATACGTACTTTCTCTAATATACTTCAAAACAAATTCTACCCCATCACCTACCTAGTTTGTGTTGTCAGGTTTAGTTTATTAATTAGATGACATTGCAAAACATTTGTAGCTTAGACATTCAACCATCAGTTCCCCTTCTATCCTATGATCCTAAAATATCTAAACTTTATTGCTATATGAATAAATAGTGATCTATCTATTCTCTTAATGTAAATTCTTTATCTCTTGATCTGACCACTGAATTATAGTGATCAGATCCGGCCGTAGCAATAAAGACTACATTTCTCCTTCATTATAATCGAATCCTACAGAACTTTGTATTCCGTAAACAACCTAGCTTCTGACTCATGAGTCATGATATAAGGCAACGAGAGGATTATTTGGCCTATACATTGAGAAATGTGATTATATCATTTATTTATAATTATAAAATTCTGTTCACGAAAATGTTAATGGTTACATTAATTTCTCAGTTGATGTTTTTCACACCATCTGATGAAATGCAATTGCCTGCGTAACTAAGAAAGCAAAAAACTCTGATTGATCCTTGGTAAGTTTCGATAGCAGGTTACTCAAGAAGCCCCAAAACTCTTAACGTAAATGAGTTTAAGAATTTAAATGCTTAATAAAACAAAATTAAGATTAACGGCACAGTTTTTGCTCATTCAGATTGATTAGATTAATATATTTGAATTATATTTCTGTGGCGCATTGTTCAGGCTCTTTTCCAAAATTTCCATTCTGAAATCAGCCAAATTGTGTCACGTTCAAATGCCGCAATAGACACAAACAAGAGCTTTTTATGTTGTAACAGTACAGAAAATAATAGTTATGGCTGAGTGCAATGCGTAAAGATACTTTTTTCACTAACTTTGATCGGTCTCTTATTTGTGGTTGGTTACAATTGATCTTCAGTATTGGCTCAAATTACTCAAATTAGAAATACTACAGTCTTTAAGAAAATAAAGTTTTTGTAAAGCAGTTTTCCATGTTTTCCATTAACTCTACGAAATCTTGATACGTTTGGAATGTTTCGTATTAGAAGCGCACGTGCTGCTTCTGGAAGAGCGTGGGATACCTTCTTCATTAGGTTGAGTGTTCCCGTAGGCCAGAGAACGCGTCGCCATATGGTTTTTTTTTCTGAGAAAGACTTTCACTGCACGAGATGAAAATTTTCTTCTCCGTCTTTAAACAAACTGGAGAGTATCTTAATAAAAATCTTTAAAGCTACCTATGACGGCATTTCTAGTACGTATAACGTTACATGGGGATTGGACAGAATCCACTTTCGTTGTGTAGTATCTTTCGTAATTTGTTCGATGATCGAAAGTAAATTGGACTTTAGATGGTACTGGAAGAACAATTCTAATGTGAACATAATTATACCTCAAGCTTTAGAGAGGTTTCTTTGTGGAGAATACGTATCTACTTCGGTTTACCGGTGCCAACAAAATTCTCCTCCTATTCTGTATGCGAATGTTCTATTGTGGAGATTACTTCGTTTGGTTAGAATAATGCATCAGTTAGATCTTATAGTTTCTACTCTCAGCACTAAATTTTTAAATTTATTAGTACCTCTAATTCGACGAGTATTGAACATTAATAAAAAATGAACAACTGAAAGAAGAATAGTCGTATAAAATGCTTGTGGTTTCATTTTAAGAAAACAAGTAATTCATTAACTATACATAGTCTTAATATCACATTGTGTAGCGCAGAGTGATACCACACTAACAAAGGCGACGTGCATGTTGAGTTCCAAAGATCCGCAGTCATATTGGTTCAAAATTAAGTTTTCAAACTATTTATATCTTTACTTTCACTAATAAAACGCTTCAGAATAAAACGATCTCCTTTTTAAAATGAAAATGTCGTATTCGTAGAAGAGAAATGATTCAGAAAGAACTTGCCTTAAACTTTTGCGAGACGTAAGGATGTTCCGTTACTTCAGTCTTTAAATTCTAAAAATACATTAATAACTTATGGTAAAATGTTGAACATAGTTTTAATCTAAAGTGCACACAGTGAAAATTTTTGATGCCGTACATACCGACATTTTGAACGACGTTTCACTTCGTAATGAGCATACAAACAATTCACTTGTAACGTAGATGATGGTTTTATGCTATTGGAAGTATCTGTAAAGATGATGAATGATACAAGTTGTTATTTATGTTTGTTATGTGCATATCAGGGTTTGTTACAGCTTCTGAGGATGGTTGTTTGCCGATTCTAAGTTCTTTGGAAATCGATGTAATTTGTATGGAAAAGAGTTCTCGCAACTACAGTGCCACTTCTGTTGGAGACCAATATGTCTAGGCCATTTCACGCTTCAGTTCTAGTTTTCCAGATGTGGAAAAAAAGTTTTTCTGCTAGTGATCGTTTTCGTGAATATTGATCTCGGATGTATTTTCTTCTCTTTCAGTCGTTTGCTTCAGTCGTGTTTGCCAGCAATGATGTGTCTTACGTCGGAACCATAGATGTTTCAAAATATGTCAGTTACACTTTTCTACTAATTCAGTAATAACCTGTCAAAAATCGTCTCGGCCTTGGAAATCGACGGTGATGCTAGCAGCAAATTACAAAACGTGGAAATCGACGACAATTTGGTGACCATTAACCTTTACAGATTATTGAAATTGTCCCGATATGTTTTGTAGATTTATTTAATACTGCAACTTAGAATAATAGGTATTCAAATCTATGATAGTGGACGAGAACATTTCGGAGATTGTAGTAACGAACTTATGATTTTATGATCGAGAAAAACGGTGTGAAGTCTTGATCACTTATTGACTTACTCACGTGCGCTGTTTCTGCTGGGACAAAAATCATAATACTTTCTTACTTTTGAGTTCCATGTGTCACAATATGATGTCCGCACATGTTTATTTCAAAGGTACAACTTATTAACGAAGCTTAAAATAGAATATTTTTGAAAGCAACTATAATATCCAGAAATTTCATTATTAATTTACATCACTTATACATCTAACAACGAATATCGGTTTAAAATTTTGAATCAAATGGGATAGGAAGCAAGACTACAATAAACACAAAAATCAAGGTTTAATCATATCAAACGAGTAAATATCTATATCTATAAAACGAAAACCGGAGATATTGGCCTTATAAAAACTACGGAGCAGATTTAGATGGGGTTTTCACTGTTACAAAGCTTAGAATCTCCATTCATTTGTTTCTTATGTTTCAACGTAAAATAACGCAAAAGCATTAAATGAAATTCTGAACCTATGATGTCAAACCCTAAAGATGGGAGGATTAGATGATGCATACTTCGCACTAAAAACACAACTACAATGTCTCTGACCATAGCCTTTAATGCAAGCAAAGTGATAACTTTACAATGATAACTATTTTATACATTAAACGAAACTTGTAGTATTCTTTCCTTTAATTCGGGATATTCAATTTTTAAACGCCATAGATAGCCATAGATAAAAACAACAGAGATTTTCTTCAAGCGCGATCTCTGCACAATGTCTTTGGCCATCAGTATTAGTCTTCTGCTTACGATAATATAATTCCGGATTCACTTTTGATATTTTTTTATAACATGCTGACTGCAGAGCTAAAGTATCTGGCGTTTCGAGCAAAAAGTATGTCAATTCATTTCGTAATTGAATAAAATTTTGAGTTTCTAACATAGTCTAGCGGTGGTCAGTAATGTAGTAATGCAATTTTTTAACTAAGTTAACGAAGCTTGATTTACATGAATCTTTTCGGACGAATTAAAATAGTGTACGTGCAAATAAACTTCAACCCTCCCGTTTCTTGGTAAGGGACGGGTGAATCTGGTTTGCTTTAATTCCGAAAAAAGTTAGCACGAATTTCATGAAACCTTGTACCAATGTTTCTCATTGCGGTAATAAAAATAGGGTACGGGTAAATCTTCCTAAACTATTCCGGACAACGCCGGTAACTCCGCTAGTATTTTGATAAACAAAATTACGAGTACTGCGTAAAATGTTAAATATAAATACATGAGTACAAATATAATACATAAATATATGTACAAGTATAAATATAGTATATAAATATATAATTTATCACGTAGTGTTCCAAAATTTTTCAACAGCACCAAAATTTCCAGCTATTAGCCGCCGACATAATGTTAACAAATTTTTTTTTGCGGACCATCACTCTTCATCCCTTGGTTACCAATCCCAAGGCTTCAGCCCCAGTCTGTGGTCATCTTCAGGGGAGCGTTTACCCATTTTCATCGATAGACGTTCCTCTGAAGATAACCACAGGGTGGGACCGAAACGTTTGTTCTACAAGCCAAATGACGCAGCTTGATAGCCCCCAAAAATTCATACTGACTTGAATATTTAAAAAAATAATAATAAAAAAATTTCTTAGATGTGACACCGAACGTTAAGAACTGATTTTTCTGAAGGTAATTCAAACATTATAGTTTTCTGACATTCGGAGATACAGCAAAAAATATTTATTAGAAAATATCACGATACGAAAATTTACTAGATGATCGTCGTTGTACGATTTCATCCAAATTTATATTTCGCTCCTGGCGTGATACAGAATGGTCTGTAGAATCCAGCAGGTCCTGCTGACCTTTCCTTAGCTGACCGGCATGAAGTCGTGGCATTTCCTCACCAATTTTCAGTAGCATTTCTCTAAAGTTATATGAAGCCGTGTTCTCTCCAAATGCAAGAAACTCATTACGATAGAAATTTATGTATTTCGTACGTTTTGATGGTGCTATTGAAGTGATCACTAATATGCATACGTTATGTTTAAAATAATGATGAGCTACGAAGTAAAGCACCGATTGAGATAAACGAAAATAAAGGTCAATGGCCGTTGTCAGTCAAAAACATGAGGTTAGAGGTAACGTTTATGGAGGAAGATGTTTCAATTCTTTAACCCATTTATTCCCGGAAAAAATGAAATTAGTGACGGTATTATAGTTCAGTAAGTTTTCTTTTCCAGCCAAACTTGAAGCAAACATACTCTAAAAGACAATATTCCCTGGAGTTTCAGAGATGTTGTGCAGAAAATTATCACTTTATAGAGTACAAAAAAATCTTTTGAAACAAGGTACAATTAGAAAGAGACATGCATATTTTAAGCGTTTATCCTGCTTAATGTATATGACCTTTTTTATCTTTCTTTTAACACTTACCAGACATTTACCACATTTGAATTTCTTCTTTCTGGCTTACAATATCTGGTTCATATCCAACAGCTTATCATCTGAAAAATTCTAATCTTAAAATCGTTAGATATTTAAATAAATATTTTCTCAAATAATTCAGTAAATTTTCCTAGAATCATTCAAACATACAATTTATTTTTGATTCTTACATTTTATATACTTATCTTCGGTGCATATATCGATACATCATTTCTTACTGACACACAGTATTCACAGGTCATATACCAATGTTTTGTTTCTTTTCCTTCGGGCTGTATACATTTGTATTAACAATTAATTATTCACAAACTTGTCAACTATAAGGAAAGATACAAGTTTATTTTAAGCTTATTTTTCTTAAAACTTTCTCTTTCAGATAATTAATCTCACGTTCCAGCTTCCATCAAACCGTTATCTTTTCTTGCCTTCTCTTCATTTGTCTGCTAAAGATACTCTAGACTGTCATTATCGATTTCTTGCACCGGTCAACTAAATTGCCAAGATTAATAATATCATCTATGACCTTACTTTTATACATATACATTGACAAACAGGAACATAATTTCAGCAAGGACTATGTACCTTACAATATCCTATTAACTTGTATGAAATATTTAACTATTCATACAATTTATCATTTATAACCAATATCTTTTGCCAATAATGTTATGGCTTAATACCATCATTACGAGTACTATGACTGTCAATGTTATTTTAACCCATGTTTTTTTCCCCTCTAGCTATTTCCTCAACCAATTTGTTGCAGTCATCTGTTCATATCTTGAGCTTTCATCTCGACATACCCATTGCACAAAATATCCCCAGCTATCAGCTCCATTTATTGTAATCATGGCCTTCCTCCTCAATTTGTTCCCTCCACTGACGAATTAACCAGTTCCACCGACCCTAATTCTTCCACCAAAATCTTTCCACGCTTCGTCACCAATATACTCCTTGTACACTCCCATGACTCTGTTCAGCCTCCTCCTGTAAATTTTGTAACTTTACTTCTAGAATAATAGTATTCACTTACTGGTATTACTTCTGCCATATTAGGTTAATTACCTCTCGCGTACCCAGATTTTTCCTGAAAACAAACTGATCATCACTTAATATCTTTTCTACTTTCCTTTCTATTATTCTCTAAATTCACTTATTCAGTAATTTTGAAACATGTTAGTCTTGGCTCATTGAGCTATAATTTTCACATGTGTCAGCTTGTAACTTTTTAGGATGTGATAACATGATACTTCCATTAAAATAATTTGGAACCTTTTCCGTTTCAAAACTTCTGGATATCAGATCGTACAATCTTTAGATTCTTTTGTCTCCCTAAGATTCTAGCAGTTTTAAATGAATCTTATCCATTGATACTGGTTTGTCTGTATTCAGACCTGTGAAACCTTTGTCAAATTCTATCCTTCTAACTAGAACTATTGCCTTAGTATCTACATCGTCGTCTGTTTCCAGCACATGTTTGTTCAAACTATCTTACAGTCTCTCTGCTTGTCGCCTTCTCAATCCTCATGCCGTAGATAATTGTCGATTCACACATTTTCAGTGACCGTTTTCAATGCCAAAGCCTATTACTTTTCGCCCTCCCACCCTTGTGGAATTTGGTTTTTCGCATAGTAATGTTGCCAAAGAATTGATTGTTCTATCGTCGTGGATTAAGCATTCCAATTTAGCAATGATTTTCTTGCTTGTTTGAGACGGATTGCTAGCAGCCACTCGATTATTTTTTGATCTAGAATATTCAAATTCAGCTAACCTAACCTAGTTACATAAGGACACTGGGTCTAAGAGGCAAAACTCAGCAAACTTAAACATAACAAAGTAAGACCTGGTGCAAGAGGCGCTAGAACATAATATTGTGTGTTGATTATTTCTCTATGAGTTGGCATATTTATTTTTGTTATTGTTTCTGGCATTAAGCAATAGACTCTATGGAATGCCTTTTAACATGAACATGTTAACAAAGGGGTGTAAGGGTTTGGAAGAGACTATACTAGTCTTTTCCAACCAAATGTCAACCTCTCCTTCACGTGGTGCACCCTGTTTGCACAGACGAGGCTCTGGCGACTGAAAGATTCCCGGTATAAGGAGTCACCCACTGCTTGCCAACGGCCTCCGAAAGGAGGGCGGAAGAGCGGGGAGCGGTTCAGGGCACCCTCTTGCCCTTGGGGTTGGAGACGGCCCCTAAAGGCGGATGAATCAGAAATGATCAACGGCATGGGGATGCAGAAGGCAACGGGAAACCACTGCATTAAAGACCCAAAGGGTATCCCGAGGACATGTAATCCTCTCAAATTACATATATCATGATGGCTTCTTCCTGGGTAAAATATTCCGGAGGTAAAATAGTCCCCCAATCGGATCTCCGGGTGGGGACTGCTCAGGGAGGAGTCATCAGAATGGATAGAAACATTCTACGAGTCGGAGCGTGGAATGTTAGAAGTCTGAATAGGGCAAGGTAGGTTAGAAAACTTAAAAAGGGAGATGGAACAACTTAAGTTAGATGTTGTTGGGATTAGTGAGATTAAATGGAAGGACGCACAGGATTTCTGGTCTGGGGAACACAGGATAATTAGCACACAAGCTGTCAATGGAGTCACTGGTGTAGGATTTGTAATGAACAAGAAAGTAGGGAAACGGGTAGAGTTATTATGAACAATTTAGTGACAGGATTATTTTGATGAGGTTAGAAACTAAGCCCGTCCCAACCACATTAGTACAAGTATATATGCCAACGTCACAGGAAGATGACGAAGAAATAGAAAAAATATACGCTGAAATTGAAGAATTAATC
>JARYHS010011408.1:237100804-237123450 GCA_031002005.1 Vandiemenella viatica
CCCAGTTATTTTAATTGAAATCGGATTTCGTCACCAAAGATGGAGGTTCGTAATTAGGAAGCCTCTTTATACTCAAACTTGCTCAACAATACCGTGAAATATTGTTCCTCACTCACTCGCGCATTTATCTTGTCCCGACGGGTATTTCTAGGCACTTAATTACAATTAACTAACGCGTAATTCACAGTCCCACATTCGTCTTACTAATATACCTCATGTTATTTACACTATAACCTTCCGTTAATGTGTTCAATTACTTTGCTGTCTACCATGCTACTGCTCACTTGTCCATGCAGCTCTCCCTCTGTCATCTTGAATTCCACGGTGCTAAACTACTCGGACTCCAGTATCGATATTCAGCGATCCTGTTTTCCCCTTCTCGTTACGAGGTACAAGAATTCACGATACAAATATCTTGGGTTGATGTAGCCTGCTGTACAGAATAATTTGTATTAGCATTGATCTGGAGTAAGGTCTAGAACACAGAAACTAACACATTACTGGGAAACAATTAGTAGTAAACTGCGGTTTACGTTCATCACTAGACATATAGCAGTATATGCTTTGTGTTGTTTCTACAAAAAAAAAAAAAAAAAAAAAAATGCTTTTTCTTTATGATATACGCATTTATTTTATTCTTTCTCACATCTTTAGTTTCCTACCTAGTTAACTAAATGGTGAATATCAACAACAAAAATTGTAAGCTTATGCTAGTATTTCTGTTAACATGTGCATGTTAAAAGGCATTCCATAGAGTCTATTGCTTAATGCCAGAAACAATAACAAAAATAAATATACCAACTCATCGAGAAATAATCAACACACAATATTATGTTCTAAGCGCCTCTTGCACCAGGTCTTATGTTTAAGTTTGCTGAGTTTTGCCTCTTAGACCCAGTGTCCTTATTTAACTAGTTTAGGTTAGCTGAATTTGAATATTCTAGAATCTAGATCAAAAAATAATGGAGTGGCTGCTAGCAATCCTCCTCAAACAAACAGGAAACCATTGCTGAATTGGAATTGCTTAATCCACGACGATAGAACAATCAGGTCTTTGGGAACATTCCTATGCAAAAACCAAATTGCACAAGGGTGGGAGGGTGAAAAGTAGTAGGCTTTGTCGTTGAAAACGGTCACTGAAAATGTGTGAATCGACAATTATCTACGGCATGAGGATTGAGAAGGCGACAAGCAGAGAGACTGTAAGATAGTTTGAACAAACATGTGCTGGAAACAGATGACGATGTAGATACTAAGGCAATAGTTCTAGTTAGAAGGATAGAATTTGACAAAGTTTTCACAGGTCGGAATACAGACAAATCAGTATCAATGTATAAGATTCATTTAAAACTGCTAGAATCTTTTGGAGACAAAAGAATCTGAAGATTATACGACCTGATATCCAGAAGTTTTGAAACGAAAAAGATTCCAAATTATTTTAATGGAAGTATCATGTTATCACTTTCAAAAAAGTTACAAGCTGACACATGTGAAAATTATAGCTCAATGAGCCAAGACTAACATGTTTCAAAATTACTAACTAAGTGAATTTAGAGAAGAATAGAAAGGAAAGTAGAAAAGATATTAAGTGATGATCAGTTTGTTTTCAGGATAAATCTGGGTACGCGAGAGGTAATTAACCTAATACGGCAGAAGTAATACTAGTAAGTGAATACTATTATTCTAGGAGTAAAGTTACAAAAATTTACAGGAGGAGGCTGAACAGAATCATGTGAGTGTACAAGGAGCATATTGGTGACAAAGCGTGGAAAGATTTTGGTGGAAGAATTAGGGGAGGTAGAACTGGTTAATTAGTCAGTGGAGGGAACAAATTGAAGAGGAAGGCCATGATTACAATAAATGGAGCTGATAACTGGGTACATTTTGTGCAATGGGTATGTCGAGATGAAAGCTCAAGATATGAACAGATGACTGCAACAAATTGGTTAAGGAAATAGCTAGAGGGGAAAAACGTATGGGTTAAAACAACTTTGACGGTCATAGTAATCGTAATGATGGTATTAAGCCATAACATTATTGGCAAAAGATATTGGTTATAAATGATAAATTGCATGAATAGTTGAATATTTCATACAAGTTAATAGTATATTGTAAGGTACATAGTCCTTGCTGAAATTATGTTCCTGTTTGTCAATATATATGTATAAAAGTAAGTTCATAGATGATATTACTAATCTTGGCAATTTAGATGACAGGTCCAAGAAATAGATAATGACAGTCTGGAGTATCTTTAGCAGACAAATGAAGAGAAGGTAAGAAAAGATAACGGTTTGATGGAAGCTGGAACGTGAGATTAATTATCTGAAAGAGAAAGTTTTAAGAAATATAAGCTTAAAATAAAATTGAATCTTTCCTAATAGTTGACAAGTTTGTGAATAATTAATTGATAATGCAAATGTATACATCCCCAAGGCAAAGAAACAAAAAATTGGTATATGACCTGTGAATATTGTGTGTCGGTATCGATAAATGCACCGAAGATAAATATATAAAAGTAATGTAAGAATCAAAAATAAATTGTATGTTTGATGGCTCTAGAAAAATTTACTGAATTATTTGAGAAAATATTTATTTAAATCTCTAACGATATTAAGATTAGAATTTTTCAGATGCTAAGCTGTTGGATGAGAACCAGATATTGTAAGCCAGGAGGAAGAAATTCAAATGTGGTAAATGTCTGGTAAGTATTAAAAGAAAGATAAAAAAAGGTCACATACATTAAACAGGATAAACGCTTACGATATGCAAGTCTCTTTTTTATTGTACCTTGTTTCAAAAGATTTTTTGTACTCTATAAAGCGATAATTTTCTGCACATCATCTCTGAAACTCCAGGGAATATTGTCTTTTTAAGTATGTTTGCTTCAAGTTTGGCTGGAAAAGAAAACTTACTGAACTATAATACCGTCACTAATTTCATTTTTTCAGGGAATAAATGGGTTAAAGAATTAGAACATCTTCCTCCACAAACGTTACTTCTAACCTCATGTTTTTGACTGACAACAGCCATTGACCTTTATCTTCGTTTATCTCAGTCAGTGCTTTACTTCTTACCTCATCATTATTTTAAACATAACGTATGCATATCAGTGATCATTTCAATAGCACCACCAAAACGTACGAAATACATAAATTTCTAAAGTAATGAGTTTCTTGCATTTCGAGAGAACACGGCTTCATATAACTTTAGAGAAATGCTACTGAAAATTGGTGAGGAAATGCCACGACTTCATGCCGGTCAGCTAAGGAAAGGTCAGCCGGACCTGCTGGATTCTACAGACCATTCTGTATCACGCCAGGAGCGAAACGTAAATTTGGATGAAATCGTACTGCGACGATCATCTAGAAAATTTTCGTATCATGATATTTTCTAATAAATATTTTTTGCTATATCTCCGAATGTCAGAAAACTATAATGATTGAATTACCTTCAGAAAAATCAGTTCTTATCGTTCGGTGTCACACATAAGAATTTTTTTATTATTATTTTTATAAATATTCATGTCAGTATTAATTTTTGTGGGCTATGACGCTGCTTCATTTGGCTTGTAGTACAAACGTTTCGGTCCCACCCTGTGGTTATCTTCAGAGGAAAGTTTATCGATGAAAATGGGTAGACGCTCCCCTGAAGATGACCACAGACTGGGGCTGAAGCCTTGGGATTGGTAACCAAGGGATGAAGAGTGATGGATCGCAAAAAAATTTGGTTAACATTATGACGGCGGCTAATAGCTGGAAATTTTGGTGCTGTCGAAAAATTTTGGAACACTACTTGATAAATTATATATTTATATACTACATTTATACTTGTACTTATATTTATATATTATATTTGTACTCATGTATTTATACTTAACATTTTACGCAGTACTCGTAATTGTGTTTATCAAAATACTAGCGGAGTTCCCCGGAATAATTGAGGTAGATTACCAGTACCCTATTTTTATTCCCGCAATGAGAAACATTGGTACAAAGTCTCATGAAATTCGCGCTAGCTTTTTTCGGAATTAAAGCAAACCTAGATTCACCCGCCCTCTACCAAGAAACGGGAGGGTTGAAGTTTATTTGCACGAACACTATTTTTATTCGTCAGAAAAAATACACGTATATCAAGCTTCGTTCATTTGGATACAAATTTGCATTACTACAGGTACATTACTGAACAACGCTAGACTATGTTAGAAACTTACATTTGATTCAATTGCGAAGTGAATGGATATACTTTTTCCTCGAAACGCTAGATATATTAACTCCGCAGAGTCAGCCTTTTATAAAAATATCAAAAGTGAATCTGGAATTATAATATCGTAAACAGAAGACTAATACTGATAGCCAAAGACATTGTCCAGAGATTGTGCTTAAAGAAAATCTCTGTTGTTTTTACGGCTATCTATGGCGTTTAAAAATTGAATATCCCGAATTAAAGGAAAGAATACTACAAGTTTCGTTTTATGTTTAAAATAGTTATCATAGTATTTAAAGTTATCTCTTTGCTTGCATTAAAGACTATGGTCAGAGACATTGTAGTTGTGTTTTTAGTGCGAAGTATGCAATATCTAATCCTTCCATCTTTGGTGTTTGACATTATAGGTTCAGAATTTCATTTAATGCTTTTGCGTTATTTTACGTTGAAACATAAAAAACAAATGAATCGAGATTCTAAGCTTTGTAACACTGAAAACCCCATCTAAATCTGCTACGTAGTTTTTATAAGACCAATATCTCCGGTTTTCGTTTTATATATATAGATTTTTACTCGTTTGATATTATTAAACCTTGTTTTTTGTGTTTATTGTAGTCTTGCTTCCTATCCCATTTGATTAAAAATTTTAAACCGATATTCGTTGTTAGATTTATAAGTGATGTAAATTAATAATGAAATTTCGGGATATTATAGTTGCTTCCAAAAATATTCCATTTTAAGCTTCGTTAATAAGTTGTACCTTTGAAATAAACATGTGCGGACTTCATATTGTGACACATGGAACTCAAAAGTAAGATAGTATTATGATTTTTATCCCAGCAGAAGCAGCGCACGTGAGTAAGCCAATAAGTGATCAAGACTTCACACCGTTTTTCTCGATCATAAAATCATAAGTTCGTTACTACAATCTCCGAAATGTTCTCGTCCACTATCATAGATTTGAATACCTATTATTCTAAGTTGCAGTGTTAAATAAATCTACAAAACAAATCGGGACAATTTCAATAATCTGTAGAGGTTAATAGTCACCAAATTGTCGTCGATTTCCACGTTTTGTAATTTGCTGCTAGCATCACCGTCGATTTCCAAGGCCAAGACGTTTTCTGACAGGTTATTACTGAATTAGTTGAAAAGTGGAACTGAGATATTTTGAAACATCTATGGTTCTGACGTAAGACATATCATTGCTGGCAAGCACGACAAAAGCAAACGACTGAAATAGAAGAAACAACATCAGAGACCAATATTCACGAAATCGATCACTAGCAGAAAAACCTTTTTACCACATCTGGAAAACTAGAACTGGAGCGTGAAATGGCCTACACATATTGGTCTCCAACAGAAGGGCCATTCCAGTTGCGAGAACTCCTTTCCATACAAATTACATCGATTTCCAAGCAACTTATATTCGGCAAAAGCTGTAACACACCCTGATATGCACATAACAAACATTAAATAACAACTTACATCATTCATCACCTTTACAGATACTTCCATTAGCATAAAACCATCATCCACGCTACAAGTGAATTGTTTCCATTGATCATTACGAAGTGAACTGAGGCTCATTATGTAGGTCTTATAACGCCGTTCAAAATGCATGTAGGTACCGCATCGAAACTTTTCGCTGTGTGCAAAAATGCACTTTACATTAAAACTATGTTCAACATTTTTTACAATAAATTATTAATGTATTGTTTGCATATAAAGAGTGAAGAAACTGAAGTAACGGATAATCCTTACGTCTCGCAAAAGTATAAGACATGTTCTTTCTGAATCATTCTCTTCTACGAATACGTCATTTTCATTTTAAAAAGGAGATTGTTTTATTCTGAAGCGTTGTATTAGTGAAAACTTGCGGATCTTTGGAACTCAACATGCCTTTGTTAGTGTGATATCACTCTACGCTACACAGTGTAATATTCAGACTGTGTATAGTTAATGAATTACTTGTTTTCTGAAAATGAAACTACATGCATATTATATGACTATTCTTCTTTCAGTTGTTCATTTTTTATTAATGTTCAATATTCGTCGAATTATAGGTACCAATAAATTTAAAAATTTAGTGCTGAGAGTAGCAACTTTAAGATCTAACTGATGCATTGTTCCAACCAAACGAAGTAATCTCCACAATAGAACATTCGCATACAGAATAGGAGGAGAATTTTGTTGGCACCGGTAAACCGAAGCAGATATGTATTCTCCACAAAGAAACCTCTCTAAAGCTTGAGGTATAATTATGTTCACATTAGAATTGTTCTTCTAGTACCATCTAAAGTCCAATTTACTTTCGATCATCGAACAAATTACGAAAGATACTACACAACGAAAGTGGATTTTGTCCAATCCCCATGTAACGTTATACGTACTAGAAATGCCGTCATAGGTAGCTTTAAAGATTTTTATTAAGATACTCTCCACTTTGTTTAAAGACGGAAAAGAAAATTTTCATCTCGTGCAGTGAAAGTCTTTCTCAGGAAAAAAAGAAAAAGAAAAAACATATGGCGACGCGTTCTCTGGCCTACGGGAACACTCAACCTAATGAAGAAGGTATCCCACGCTCTTCCAGAAGCGCACGTGCGCTTCTAATACGAAACATTCGAAACGTATCAAGATTTCGTAGAGTTAATGGAAAACATGGAAAACTGCTTTGCAAAAACTTTATTTTCTTAAAGACTGTAGTATTTCTAATTTGAGCCAATACTGAAGATAAATTGTTACCAACCACAAATAAGAGACGGATCAAAGTTAGTGAAAAAAGTATCTTTGCGCATTGCACTCAGCCATAACTATTATTTTCTGTACTGTTACAACATAAAAAGCTCTGGTTTGTGTCTATTGAACATATGCGGCATTTGAACGTGACATAATTTGGCTGATTTCAGAATGTAAATTTTGGAAAGCTCCACAGAAAGATAATTCGAATAAAATAATCTAATCAATCTGAATGAGCAAAACTGTGCCGTTAATTTTAATTTTGTTTTATTAAGCATTTAAATTCATAAACTCATTTACGTTAAGAGTTTTGGGGCTTCTTGAGTAACCTGCTATCGAAACTTACCAAGGATCAATCAGAGTTTTTTGCTTTCTTAGTTACGCAGGCAATTGCATTTCATCAGATGGTGTGAAAAACATTAACTGAGAAATGAATGTAAGCATTTACATTTTCATGAAAAGAATTTTATAATTATAAATAAATGATATAATCACATTTCTGAATGTGTAGGCCAAATAATCCTCTCGTTGCCTTATTTCATGACTCATGAGTCAGAAGTTAGGTTGTTTACGGAATACAAAGTTCTGTATGATTCGATTATAATGAAAGAGAAATGTAGCCTATATTGCTACGGCCGGATCTGATCACTATAACTCAGTGGTCAGATCAAGAGATAAAGAATTTACATTAAGAGAATAGATAGATCACTATCATATATATTATTTCTATAAGGTATTTTTTTGTCACAAGCCTGTATCTTCTTTCATACTTAACCGAAATCAATGAATGAGGTGTCATTTTAAAGCTTATGGTCCCCACTTTGGGCACATCACATTATAAGAAAGGAATTTCTGTAATTCGACCCTTAAAGGGCAAAAATGTCAATATTTCTAAAATGCTGTTTTCTGTGTTACAAGTCATTTATCTCCCTGGATATCGATCTGAAATCGTTTAATGAAGTATCATTTTAAAGATTAAGATTTTTTCTTTAATGACGTCATATATTAAGACAGAAATTTTTCGGAATTCGACCCTTAAAGGGCAAAAGGATTAATATTTTTGCAATTCGTTATTGTGTCACGAGCGATTTATCTCCCTTAATATCTAACCGATATAGATAAATGAGGTATCATATTAAAGACTAAGGTATCCGCCGTGGTAACACTATATTTTAAGAAAGGAATTTTTCGTAATTCGACCCTTAAAGGGCAAAAATTTTAATTTTTCTAAAGTGCGTTTTCTGTATCTCCAGCCATTTATCTCCCTGGATATCTAACAAAAATCTATAAATGAAGTAGGATTATAAGGAGTAATGTCTCAGCTTTGTGAAATAATTTTTTAAGAAATGATTGTTTTGGAATTCAACCATTAAAGGGAAAAAGTATACATTTTTCTATAACGTATTTTTGTGTAACGAGCGATTTATCTCCCTTATTATCTAACCGATATAGATAAATGGGGTATCATATTAAATAATAAGGTCTCCGCCATGGTAACATTATATTTTAAGAAAAGAGTTTTTCGTAATTCGACCCTTAAAGAGCAAAAATGTTAATTTTTCTAAAATTCATTTTTTGTGTCTTAAGCAATTTATCTCATTGGATATCTAACCAAAATCGAAAAATCAAGTAAGATTATGAGGAGTAATGTCTCAGATTTTGTGACATCATATTTTAAGAAAGAATGTTTTTGGAATTCAACCCTTAAATGGAAAAAGTATAAATCCTTCTATAACGCATTTTTGTGTCACGTGCCATTTATTTCACTTGATATCCAACCGATATAGATAAATGAGGTATCATACAAAACATTAAGGTCTCCGTCGTGGTAACATTATAATTTAAGATAGGAATTTTTGGTAATTCGACCCTTAAAGGGCAAAAATGTCAATTTTTCTAAAATATCTCCCTGGATATACAACCAAAATCGATAAACGAAGTAGGAGTATGAAAAGTAATGACTCAGCTTTGGTGACATCATATTCAACCTCACTTTTCACCGAATTTTATTTTTCGCAAAATTTTCGCATGGGTCGTCTAGTTTATTCATATAGCAATAAAGTTTAGATATTTTAGGATCATAGGATAGAAGGGGAACTGCTGGTAGAATGTCTAAGCTACAAATGTTTTGCAATGTCATCTAATTAATAAACTAAACCTGACAACCCAAACTAGGTAGGTGATGGGGTAGAATTTGTTTTGAAGTATATTAGAGAAAGTACGTATCAAGTAAATAAAAGAATTGCGCTATAAATCTTCCATCAGACTATTACTTAAGTTTGGTGATAAGATATACGATCCTCATTTGCAACAGGTATTTAATACAACGCGGTTATATGAAAGTGACACATGCGTCTTTATGAAGAAAGATAGAAGCAGAGTAAAAGCCACAGATTTCAAGTACTTGAGAAGCATTGTAGAGAGCAGCAAAGTAGACCACGTACGTAAGGAAGGAATTAGTAGAAGACAACAAAAAGAAATGGCAAAAATGTGTAGTGTGAATGAACGCCTATCCAAGTTGGCTAAGAAGATTCTTAGGAAGAAGGCATATTATTTGGTCCAGGAGACCGGAACAGACCGGATATTCTAATCTGTGAAGAAGAAAAGATACGGGAGTTTGAGGAAATGCTTAGGACTGCAGCTGGATATATTTGTGGAAGTATTTGTCTCTAGAATGCATTTGGTAAATTATTTAATAAGATAGGAAGTTTTGGTATCCACTGAAAGACTGAATTTGGTAAAGAGAGGGTTAGGTATACACTTGACATACGTTAATGATGATTTCTAAAAGGATTATATAAATAATTAGGAGTGGTATCTGAATTGGTGAGAGGACCATGATTATAATCAAGGCTGGGAGCAAATTATCGATGGTGATCCTAAACTATGTACCTGAAACAGTGAAATGCGTGTAAACTGTAAATCAAATAGTGTTATTTACATAATTCTTACTATTACTGGATTCCCTATTTCATCAGTTCTTAGAGATTTTCAACCAATTAGAGAGAGTGCATTATTCGATAATACTTACCTTAACCGTTTTCTGTTTGCTTCTGCATCTTACAATCTGCCCACAAGACTCAGCAGCAACATCGCCGTCACTTCTTTGGTGCTTGTTATTTGTACGCGTACAGTGAAGAGAGCAATGCCTTCACTCGTGGTATGTAGTAGTCATAAGACGTTATCTCTATTCCAAGGCTCAGTAGAAAGTGGCCACTCAAAACTTGAGATTACGTACGAGTTTTTAATTAATAATTCCAGCAACGCCATCTTTAAACGCCCGTTTTTAAGAGGTGAGGGGTCAGGAGCCACAAAAAAAGTTCTTCACACATAAGCAATTGTCTGTAAATTGTTGATACCTTTAGGAGAGGTGAGAAAAATGAGACATGTTTGCCAAGCAACAGCCGAAACGTGTTTACTACCATACTCGTACATTAAATGTACTTAGAAATAAACAAATTTTTGTGTCTATTCACGATCATTTTATTAAATTCCAATTATTAATGTTTTCGACCGAGCGAGGTGGGTGGGCGGTTCGGGAAGACGTGGTTTCGAATTCCCATCCGGCTATACAGTTTTGGTTTTCCCATGGTTTCCCCTAATCGCTTCAGGTAAATGACGTGATGGCTCCTTCAAAAGGTTATGTATTAATTCCTTCCCGTTCCTTGCCCCTAGTCCTTTCCTACGTCTGATGACCTCGAAGTCAACGAGGAGTAAAGCCAAAATATTCATCCAGTGTAAATATACTTGCAGTCATATCAACAGAAAACTAACAGACAATAAATAAATAAATAAATAAAAATAAATAATAATAAAACTGAGTCGCAGATGTAGGAAATGTTTAAAGACCAATTGAAATGCCAGCTGATACCAGAATTCCAATCGAGTATCATCGCAAGAATGCCACATAACCACGGAACAGCCGGAGTACCATTTTGCCTCTACTGGGCGAGGCTCAACTTGTTTTGCATACTGCTGTTCATTGGCAGCATCAACATTATAATATAGAAACATATTTTATGGAATTTTCATAGAATATTTTAACTGCAAAAAATCTATGAAGATTATATTTTCTCATAAATGACTTTTTTCTGCTGGAAAAGTAACATTAAATTCCTATGAAAATTACTCTCGCAAACAAATTACGAAAGGAATAACGTTGGTTTTTAAAGCGATTCAGCACAGTCTGAGTAGTTGGAATATCATCTTATTGATACATATGTAAAATGCTCTGATGTTTTCAGATTTATTCGTTTTACACATTTTCTTTGGTTTATTTTATGGCTTTACGTCACATCGACGTAGTTCTCTTTGAGACAAAGTCGGTAATATATCAGCATGAAAGCCTTCTCATCGCCAGAAAATAGGACAGTCCTTTTAGTATGAATGACGAATTTGGATCTGAAATTCAAACAAGTGTAAAATGAGTGTAATACTGACACATACTTGTTGATTTACGTGGATACTTGTCTTTGAAATTGAATGAGGGATTTGGAATCATAACGTGGAATAATAGATACAGCAATTTTCTATCCTTACATTCTTATAACCAGGGCTCTAGCCTTGCATTCGCTAGGATGCAGGTTCTAATCCCCGTCCGGCCATCCAGATCTGGGTTTTCCATGATTTCCTGAAATCTATTAAGTCGGATTCCTTGATGGTTCTGTAACAGCCCTAATACCTGAATTTTGAATAACATTGGACTGTGTGAAATATTTGTAGTGAGCCAAAGTTTGCTTGAAAGTGATTTGATATGTTTATTTTGTAAATTCTTGTAAATAAGTGTATATAGACTTTGTTTTAGGTAAGAAAATTATTTAAAGACCATTTAATATATTTAAGAACCGAATGGTGCAAGAGAATTTATTAAAAGTTTGTAATTACTTGTATTAATGTATGTTACGATGTCTACAGGACGATTTTCTACCGTTTGAAAGGATTTCTGTAAATAATTTTGTATTTAAGTATCTATAATTACCATTTCTAATCATTTTGTAATGTTATTAATTAATTTTGTATCAATTCCGATTGTTTTTAATATGTTTGATTGTTTGAGTGATTGTTAATGATCGAGAAATATCGGGCGGATGCCTTTGAAGAATTCTCGTAAGTTCGATAGACTCTATATAAACAGATCGCCTGGACAGAGAAGTCAGTTTTGCATTAGTATTAATTCAGTGTTACAGAGACATTCAGGCAAGTTTTCATTCAGTTTTCGATTCAAGTATTCAGTAAGTCAGTATTGCATCTTTGGATTGTAACAACTATGCTTGTGAATGTCGCAGACTTGTTTTGATTGAAAATAAACGAGCATCAACATAACCTTGTCTTTGGTGGACTTTTTTAATTAATTAATGCAGTTCTAAAACCACGAAAGAACCTTAACATGGCGACCGTTGACATGACGAGAAGTTCTTAAACATCTGTGGGATGTTTATCTTCTAAAAAGAATCTGCAGAAAATTGCAACGGATTATCGGCGATAAGCGAACATAACCTGCGAGGAAATTTCGACCGGCTACGACACGGATTTGACGCCAAGCGGACCTTCTTCGGCCTAAGGCGGAGAATTTTCATCGGGAATCGGCTGTAATCTTTCGACGACGAGTGGATTTTCTTCGGCCTCAACATCGTCTTCCTACAGTGAATTGTGAAAAGTGTGGTTAAGTGTTTGAAGTCAGTGTGGTGTTTAATGATTAATTAAGTGCTTCTAAGTGAAATTTAATGTGATACAAAAGTGAGGAATAACTGTAAGTACGGCATTGAATATTCAAGTGATTTATTTTGCATGTAAATGTGTGGCAGTTTGGAAAGATTTTAATTTTCCTTAATTTTGTTTTGTATGTTGATTTTGCTAATTACTAAAAATGGCTGAGAGTCAAAATTTGCAAACAAAGTTAGAATCCTTGTTATTACGAGTATGTAGTTATCTGAATACAGAATTTTCTGAAATTAACAGTAAGTCAAATATAAATGTTACTGAGGAAGCAGTATACTCTGAGAGCAGGAAGGGGGTGATTCAAGAGATAGAAATTGTTCCTAATCATGACGATTGTGGCTTCTCAATCATTTCAGTAGATGAGAATAATGAATTTTATGTTGAAGATTTGCGGGATGGTCATTGTTTGATTACTAAAAACAATGCTGAATTCATAGTTCACAAGACAGTTTGGCTAGCTGAAACTGGGGGGCCACAACATGGCATTATTGGGACTATGTCTGGTTGTATTGGTGGGAAGAAGGTTTTTAAAAAAGCTCAGATTAACGAATTTCTTAAATATCTTGAAGATGAGGATGATACTATAGTGTCAGTAGAAGATTTATATGCGGAGGAGAGTCGGGAGGTAGGATGTTTTTCCACTGAACCAAGGAAGAATGAAAGAAGTTGTGTACAGATTCCTAAGTTGGAAAAATGCTCTGAATTTGACTTAGATGACACGATGCTTGGCACTTTATTTGATGTAGATGAGGATATAGAAGAAATGGGTAAGATTGTGGGTCCAGGTACCAACTGCTATAGCTTTAATACCATCTTTATGAATAATCCCCGAGAAGATTTATTGGAAGAGGTAGGGGTAGCAGCAAGTGAATTTCAGGATAAGGTTATGATAGATGTAATTAATGATGTTGATGATGTAAAGGTTGGTAATAAGATAAAGCGGGAAGGGGACCACCATAGTACCTTATCACTAGAATCAGTGTGCGAAAGTAATAATTTTCATGTAGAAGATTTTCGAAATGGTCACTGCTTAATTACAAAAAGGGGTGCAGAATTTATAGTGCATACTACAGTGTGGCTATCAGAAACTTGTAAGGTCCAGAATGGCATAGTTGGGACTATGTGTGCTAGGATAGGTGGTAATGAAGTTTGTAGAAGTGCTGAAATCGAGGAGTTTCTCAAATATCTTGAAGATGAAGGTGATACAGTGGTGTGGATAGGAGACCCAGATGAGGAGGAGAATTGTAAGTCAAAGTATTTGTCTTCTGAAGAGAGAGAGGTTGAAAAGCCATATGTACCAATCCCTAAGTTAGAAAAATGTCCTAATTTTGACCTAGATGGTACGTTATTTAGCTCTTTATTTGGTGTGGATGATGACATTGAAGAAATGGGTGGGAGTAAGGATTTATTTGAACCAGTTTCTAATTTGGAAAAATGTGCAGAATGTGACTTAGATGACAATATGTTTTGTACCCTCTTTGATGTGGAAGCTGATAGTGAAGTAGTAGTTGCTGAGAAAAATAATTATTTGGTGGATGAAGTCAGTAAGCCAGATGTTAAAACAGTTTTAGGTACTGATTCCTAAACTGTAGTAGTGAGAATAATAAATTTGTAGTACCAGTTGAGTCAGCAACATTGCTTTTAAGTGACAATCAATTTACTAAAACAGAACCATTTTATGTCTCAGCTGTTGTGTGGTTGTACCAAAGTCTGTTGTCTGAGATGATTGGAAGTTTGTTTTTTTGTATGTATATAGTGAAGCTTTGTGTGAATAGAAATGTAATATTAGATGTGTATACAAAAGTTGAAGAAAACTGGAAGGTTAGGAAAAAGTAACTTACAAGGTTCTGGGTTTCCAGGGAAATCCTGGAAACCACTTATGAGAATTAATTGAAATGCATGGTTTGGGGAGGGGTCCCTACATGTAAATATCTAATTTTGTAAATAAGTTTTTGAATGGATGTATGTAAATAGTTTGTGTGAGTACTTAAGTTCAGATGCAGATGTAAGCATTTCAATGTATAATTTGTGACAGTTTTGTATAGAAACTTTTGATGTTTTCATGATGTTGTGACTTTCTACATTTTGGTGACAAATTATCAGCTGTAAAATGTAAATAGACTGTTGTCATAAACAAGCAGACATCAAGTGTGTAATTTGGAGTGAAAAAATTGTAACTTAAGGTGATGGCATTGAACGTTTGTTGTGTAAAAACAGTAAATGATAAAATGATTGGACCTGAGAAAAGACAATTATTGTAAACAAAATCAGTGTCATGGACTATGTGCAGATGTTGTATGAAGAATTGTATTTGTTCATTGTAAAAGTCATTATGGTTGATTGATTGTAATCTGTTCGTGTCTGCATTATGTGTACATTCAACCTGCTTAGATTCGTGACGGATTCAATCAATTTTATCTGTGTAAAATTAAGTGAATCCTGGGGAGGGGTTGTAACAGCCTTAATACCTGAATTTTGAATAACATTGGACTGTGTGAAATATTTGTAGTGAGCCAAAGTTTGCTTGAAAGTGATTTGATATGTTTATTTTGTAAATTCTTGTAAATAAGTGTATATAGACTTTGTTTTAGGTAAGAAAATTATTTAAAGACCATTTAATATGTTTAAGAACCGAATGGTGCAAGAGAATTTATTAAAAGTTTGTAATTACTTGTATTAATGTATGTTACGATGTCTACAGGACGATTTTCTACCGTTTGAAAGGATTTCTGTAAATAATTTTGTATTTAAGTATCTATAATTACCATTTCTAATCATTTTGTAATGTTATTAATTAATTTTGTATCAATTCCGATTGTTTTTAATATGTTTGATTGTTTGAGTGATTGTTAATGATCGAGAAATATCGGGCGGATGCCTTTGAAGAATTCTCGTAAATTCGATAGACTCTATATAAACAGATCGCCTGGACAGAGAAGTCAGTTTTGCATTAGTATTAATTCAGTGTTACAGAGACATTCAGGCAAGTTTTCATTCAGTTTTCGATTCAAGTATTCAGTAAGTCAGTATTGCATCTTTGGATTGTAACAACTATGCTTGTGAATGTCGCAGACTTGTTTTGATTGAAAATAAACGAGCATCAACATAACCTTGTCTTTGGTGGACTTTTTTAATTAATTAATGCAGTTCTAAAACCACCAAAGAACCTTAACAGTTCCTTCAAGAGGACATGGTCGTATTCCTTCCCGCTCCTTGCCCCTTGTCCTCACATGTCTCTAATAACCTCAATGTTGACGAGTCCAAAAGTCACAAGTCGAAAAAGTCTCATTATAAGAAATAGATAACAAGATATAAAAGCACGAACCAAAAAGACATTATGCATATATACTACCACGATTCACATATTTTGTGATGTACGAGTTAAAGGTAAGTACTTTTACTTCTTCCTAGCAGTCCACTGTTCCGCCTGCTTTGCGTCCACTTTACACTTCTGACAGCTTCCTTAAGCTTTCGTAAGTGGTTTCGCCAGGGCTGTAGGTGAAGGTGTTGTGGATCTTCGACGTCCCGGTAGACAATGCGTTCCTGACGTAACGGCGTATCCATGTAGGCGGTCTGCAGGGATCCGCACTGGACCAGAGTTGTATTTCATTTACGCACCACGAGTGAACGTGGTCCTTTATGCAGACGTCACGGCCTGCCACACATTCGTCACAACAGACTAAATAATCGGCCAAGCTGTGATGGATATCCATCAACTCCTCCAAATCATACGCAACCATATTGACGCGACTCCAATGGTGACGTGTACAGCAAGGGCCCGATCCGCAACAGCAGGCTAGAAGTGGGTTCCAACGGCTCACTACCACCGTGTTGCTCTTGACAGCAAGTTCATATGGCGAGCGCATGCCGAGGACGTCAGGGAAGATAACGCGTACTCTACACTCTGCTCATCAGGGAGATTTCATTGGCACCTCATTTCCTCTCCTGTACACTTTTCAGGTTGATAATAGAAATAAGCTTGCCCCCTGTGTCCTCCAGTTGTCACCTAAGAAGACTACCGGGGTTACAGTACGATGAGAATTTTATCTATTTCACCGACGCAATCCATGATGGTTCGAGAATTTTGCGTGTTGGAAGCCGACATTAGAGGTCAATGGTGTTCATGGAGCCATAGGATGATCTGAAACTACGCCATGGAGATGACAAAGCAACTGCAAAGCTATGTCACTCCAAAATGATTCAGGAAGAAAATGTCTGAGGAAAATAACTTCCACCCTATTATTAGGAGAGAACAGGTGAGAGCCTCGTTGACCAGACTACCAGAATCGAGAGATTGGGGCCTTTCTCTGATTTCTAAATTTATTTCGTTTATGGGATGAAAATATTGTACTGACGTTCCATTTTAACACTCAATAGTCACTCTCAAGTTGTTTGTTAGATCTGGTCGTGAAGTTACTACACGATCGATGGCAGGGTACTAATTTCTGGTATAGAAGCCTTTTGTAATCACCCTTTTAACTCCTGAGATCTAAGTTCACAACAAGGGCAAACTTTAGCTACAGCGTCATCCTTAAGAAAATTCAATGTTATTACACGATTGAGACTAGTATAAATGATTGTTCTGCCAGAGACGGCCTCCTTCCAAAACAAAACGAAACTGAGATTTCGGATTCTCGTAGCTCCTCGTGCTATAAATTAATTTCGTTACTAAATAATTTTAAAAGATCTATACAATTTGAAGATAACCAGTTTAAATAAAGTTATTGTTACCATGCAAGTATGTGGCACAGACAAGATTTCTGGAAGGTTGATGTTAGACTAGTATTCAAATAATTTTAAACACATAGTTTCGGAATGGCTTGGCTCCCACTATCAGTCCACCGTCCCATTAAGGGCTCTTGAACAAAATTTGGGAACACAAAAGTGGTCAATTGATCCAACTTATAAGAAATTGCTAAATTTCTTCCTCTGAAAGGACAATGTTACCGTCTTTTCAGCACTTAGTATATTTTTCCCGTAGTACACACTCCTAAATAATTCCAGAGACGTATTTTAACATATTGTTGTTGAGCAATAGATGCGAAACAATTTTACTACCGAGGGGGGCGGTGTAAACGGTTAGCGTTCTCGCCTCGGATTCGGGAGGACGGCGGTTCGAATCCCCGTCCGGGCATCCAGATTTGGGTTTTCCATGGTTTCCCCAAATCACTCCAGGCTAATGCCGGGATGCTTCCTTCAAAAGGCCATTGCCGAATTCCTTCCCATTCCTTGCCCCCATCCTTTCCCGTCTCTAAAGACCTCGATGTTAAAAAAAAAATAAAAAAATAAAAAAAAAAATTACTTTCGTCTTTTGAAATTCCTATTTTCATTTCTTATGGCTTTACGCCTCGTCAACGTCGAGGTCATTAGAGGCAGGATGGGTCTGGGGAGAAGGAACGGGAAGTAATTCGGCCATGGATTTTGAGCAAACCATAAAAAAACACAATCTGAATGTCCGGACGAGAATTCGAACTGGCGTCCTTCCCAATGCGACTCCAGAGCGTTAACCACTCACCCACCACGCTCGGTTTGAAATTCCAATGTAACTTTTAGATTAGCAACAACATTTAACCTTAACCAACCGCTTTAATTTTCTTGCAGTATTCTTCAGGCTGAGGAAAGTTGGCCCTGTAACTCCTTACAATGAATGTACGTATCTTCGTTCCCCAATACTCATTTCCCTGTATTTCCATGTAGAGCTTGATGAACTCGAATCGACTCTTGTTCATTCGGGAAGGTTTCTTATTAAAAAATTCTTTGCACTCATTTCAGTTATCAAACTCCCCATTTATGTTCTGAAGTATTGAGACATGTGTCTGTTTATTTCTACACAAAATGTTATTCACATAAGGTGTTAATCTATAACAAAGAGAGTGAATTACAGCAAAAGTAGTTAGAACGGGATAAGTAAAGCAAGTGTGATCGTATCATATCATTATTAGAAAACTATGAGGATATCAAGACATTAATAGAATCAGATAAACACACGTCAACGTGCTCAAATAAACAAGACTGTGAAATAGTGAGTATGATGAATGTTGATTAGAGATAAGGCCGATAGTTTTTGTTATTAAAATATGCTATTTGTCGTATTGTGTGAATAAATTAAAAAGTAAAACTTCTGACCCACCTGGGAAGGCATTAAATTAGTACGATCTGAAATTTTTCTCTTTAGTTCTGATTAGTTATATTAACTGTTAAATATAACAGATGTAAACAGCTTTAATTAATGCACGATCTAGATCATTTCTCGTATGTTATGATACAGATAACTTCATAAATTATTGTACAGATAAATCCATAGAAATTACGCAGCCTTGATGAATTTAGAGGTCAAATTAATATTATTTAATTACATACTAGTCGGAAAGGATTTAATGCGTAGCATTTTGAGCACACACCATTTTAACCCGGCGATTAATTCATTTGCCAAACCACTAACCACGTAAGACACTAAATAATTCTTCTCCTGAGAAGTTCCGTGGATATTTTGATTGGTCATTAATTTTGTTTTTTTAGAGCGACACCTTGTCTTTATACCGCACAACGCTGATTAATAGTTCCTGCAGTAATTAATTATCTGTAATTTTATCTGAAGTTTCTCTAAAAATCATGGGGGAAACCAATATGAAACTGTTTTAACCTCACACATAATTAATGACGGTATCGAGCAATTTGTATTATGCCAAATTAGATATCAACGTGGCTGATCATAAGCAGTAGTCATGGAGCGACGACTTTAACTTACACTTGCAGACCTGCTCCATTGTTTGCCTTGGAGCATATATTCAGTTTGCCAATTATACTTTTTACAATGACAATCCACTTCGCTCTTGACAATATTGTCTCTGATATTAGTTACTAGATACTAAGCCCGTCAAAAATGATGGGTTGAACTCAGTGTCCTGGAAATTCATTTCTTTGAGCTTTCAGTAACACTGACAGAGAATATATCTCAAACATCTACAACGGATTTAAATAGATTTTTATCAAGGGAAAAAAAACAATCTGAATGCAGGATTCTGGCAGTTCATTTCCTGGCTAATGGCTAATTGCATAGGACTGTTATCAAACATTGCTCTTAACCTTTAATAACTGGTAAAACTGAAGTACCTGCTATATCTTTTTAATTTTACCTATTAATTACCTATCGTTAGTTCAAGGTTCTATCCTGCTGCTAACTGGAGCGTATTGGTTTTAATACACCACTTGCACAGGTAACCAAAAGGCATAGAAAGCAAATACCAAGGTGAAAACCCTCTTACATTTCTCCAGTGTTCGAACTTTTTTGGACATATAAGGAATAATAATTCCTTTTGAGATTATTAAAGCAATTAATGATTTTTACACTGAAGCAGTGCTTCCAACCCGAAAAGATGAAATTTCGCTATGGGCCTGACAGAATTCCACTGCAAGCAGGTATTTATTGTAAACAATAAAAAACGTACCTGTTATGATCAAATTTCTTGTCAAACATAGGAACTGAATTCTGGATAGAGATTTTAAGTTACTTCCAGCTTGGATGTCGAATAGAGAAAGACTGAAGATTTAAACTTTTTTCGACGTTTAATAGTATTATTAGCAGCACCAGTTGTTATCGCTGACGGCGATTTTTTTTGTCACACCAATAAATATTTCAATAAAAAAATGACGGAATTCATTAGTTGGTTAATTCAGGTAAGTGTAGAAGGAATAAAATATTGAAGGATTAAATGATTCCACTTTTTTGATATTATACATACGTTATTTACTAATCATTTCAGGAAAAGGAAATATAACAGTGTAACTACATAGTCTGTCTTTATCAGAGGAGGCAAAGGTTTCAGTTTCGTTTTCTTTAAACTGATACATATGCTTGAAATGATCATTAGTAATTCGACAGGTAGAACAACAACTGTTTTTAGTTTGCAAATCTAATTTAACTCTTAGCAGATCACTGAGTGTTTGAGGTTACAAGCTGTTCCTTTTGTTTGTTCATACAGAAAGTCCTTTTTACCTGTGCATTTCCATGCGGCAACATTAGAAACAATTTTACTAACTTGCGTATGATGAAAAAAAACATACTCTCCTTCAAAACTTTTAATTTTATTTAACGCACACCAAAAAACAACAACATAGTTTGACATTAACAACTCTTTATCTTCTGAAAAGTAATGTGGGAGCTTTCCAAGCACTTACATTACTTATTACGGGTCTGCAACGTGACACTGAATTGATTGAATGTTGGTAATAAATGAATCAAAAAGTGAAGGCGTGTTTTGACATAAGGATTTTGAAGATCTAAAAAAATCATATTGCCCACTGAATTTTTCGTCCTCAAATGCCGTATCTCTGAACAATTTGACGAGTAAATTCCACTGCTTCAGAATACGATCAACACAATTTGACAACGCTAGCCATCTAATATTATTAGAACTTAAGATGTTTAATTCAGAAGCATGCATAAACTTTGAAATTCCACCAATGCTTTGTCGTTTTGGTTAACGGGAAATTTTATGTAACAAGGCTTCCACATAAGTATGAATTTCATTTGATGTTGCTACGGCAACAAATGAGTGATGTATACAGGTGTTTACAAGAACTTCTGGACTTTCAATTACGAGGTGGATTTTGAACGATTCAGTTTTACTAAGCACAACACTAGTGTTATCTGAGCAGAACCCTAGTAAATTGTGAACATTCCATTCGAATCTAGTCAGGCAACTGCCGAAACATTTTTAAAGTCCTTTAGCATTACCATCATTACTACGAATTGGGATAAAACCAAGAAATTTTTTTTAACTTCGTGATGGTACATGTATATGTATCTAGCTCTGGAAATTTCCGCAGAACACAATCAATAACTGATATTATAAAAGAGCTGGAAAATAGGAGGAGGGTGAAGAATCACGGGAGTGTAAAAGGTTTATATTGCTGATGAGGCGTGGAAATATATTCTTGTAAGAATTAAAAGTAATGCATGTAAGGGACAAGATGACCATGACAACAAGCTGACACTCGATTTCAGGCATAAGGGTGAGAGAAGATTTTCTTTCGTAAGTAAAGGGGTTAGAGACTGTAAATATTTAAAAAGAGAAATGATGAATCAGTTACCAAAACGATGAAAGAATTTTACGTTAAAATTTGTAGAGTGTAAAAGTAGGTGGTTATCGGAAAGGGGTAAAATGAGTTTGTGGGGAAATTGCCACAGGAGCGTGCGCAATTAAATTAAATTAATTAAATACAACAATATAGTATTGTTGATATCATACTCTCATCAATGAGGACCTAAAAACATTGTTTTTATGTTCCTTAGTCACATTTTCCTTGACGATAGAACATTTCGAATAATACATTTACATTAAGTGGGACTTGAACATTTTTCGCAACAGCTGAATGCTTAATATTAGCTTTGCAAATTTAACGATATAACTGACCACGCTGAAACTAAAATTATGAGCCGCAACTAATAAACTAAATCTTATGTCCGTTACCGTAGCTTCGATTTCTTTGTCTTTGATTTGAAAATTTTAAAGAAAAAACGTGAAGTAAAGCACTAGAATTGTATATGTAACTCGAATAACTGAAATAATGTCGCACTATAATCGCGGCAAATTATGAGAAGTTTTGGTGTACTAGGTCGATTCACCTTTCTGATACCACGTTATATTGTTGGAAATTGCACGTCAGCAAACCCTAGGATTCAAACCGCGGCCTTCAGAATTAGAGGTCCCTGGCTAAGTCATTAATCACTAAGCCCCACGATTATTTACTCATACGTGGTACAAGTACAAATTATAGTTTATCTATCTCAGAAACTAGTTATGTGTTGTCGATGGCTTTCACGATCTTGAAGTTTCGTTGGCTTTCACTGTGCTTTACCAATTCACAACTTTACAAGCCTTAAACCTTTCTGAAATAACTATATTTAACCTTTCGGTATTTCTCGCAGGTATTCTTGCGTTTTCTTGGGTGTAGAACAACCCGCTTCTTACGTATCATATGTG
>JARYHS010011408.1:237124450-237167956 GCA_031002005.1 Vandiemenella viatica
TTAATCCAGATTAGTAACATATTTTCCAATGATACAGAGACCAAAACCGTAAATTCTGAAATTTTTGTCGCTTTGTGAGTGCAACACCAAAAAACTAATGAACTGATTTTAATGAAACCAAATATAATGATAATTTGCGTTATCCGTTGTGACACACGATATTGTTCATCAGATTAGTAACTTACTACTCTATGATACAAATTCCAACTCCTCAAGTTTTGGAATTGTTGTAATTTTGTTATATTTAACCATATTGGTAATTTACCCCGGATGATATAGAATCGAGAATCATAAATTTCCAAACACTAATAAATGGATTTAAGCTAAATTATATTTAGTGACAGACTATGTCATTCGTTGTAACAATTTTTTAAATGTTATATTATTTTTTATTAGCTCCACAAATTAACATTTATAATACACAAATGTATTAAAAATTAATGATTTTAAATTAAGCCTTACTGTAAAAACTTCACTTGTATATATTACTTAGATATATTAAATTTAATGATTTCAAAATAAGTCTTTAGGTAGTGAAAAGTGAAATATAAAGAAACACTTATATATATATGCCTTATATTGATTACAACTAAATTCATACAAAATTTTAGTACATTAATGGTGGTAGTTCATTAGTCGAAGGAAAAATAATCGAGAGCGTCTTACCGAATGTGATTTGTGGTAGGTAATGCTCTCACATCGCATTCTAGACGACGCATGTTAGAATCCCCGTCCAGTAATCAAGATCTTGCTCTTCCAAGGGTTCCCGAAATTTATACAGGTGAAAAGCGGGATGGTTTCGTCAAAAGACCATGCCAGATTTTTTTTCCTGCTCCTTGTCTCAATTCCTCTCCCGTTTCTACTGATCTCAGCGTAAAGCCATAAAAAATAGCTTCTGTTGTCTACGTTGACGAACTTACAGGTACTGCAGTGAAATATAAAATCAATGAATTGGTGGTGGCGCGCTTTTGAATAAATGTTTCTGATTAGCTTCGTGCGTTTTGCGTGTTTTATTCTTAAATGTGTCTTTTTTTGATTTATGGTTATATTTCTTGTTTTCTTTTGAGTGTTGTGTATAGTGTTGAATCCCTTAGGTTCGTGTATTCAATTGTTACTTTCACTCCTTCGGCCAGCGGTTAGTGATTGTGACAATTTTACTGTAATACTAGTGTTTGTGGTTTGCTATTGTTTATGGTTAGTATTTGTATATCTGTCTGAGGAAATGGCCCACAATATCGAGATATTAAAGAGACAATAGTTTAGGTAATTATTCAAACTATAACATTAAAAAGCTGCTAGAAATTTATCTGATCATCACTTACAATATGACTCCACTGTACAAACAATCAAATTATGGAGTGAAGTTTTTCTTGTGATTAATTGCGTGTTCCCATTCCTCCTACGTGTAATGTTTTTCTCAGCAAGTGAAGTATGTGGACCTGCCACTATTTGAAATAAAATAATTTCCTAAGAGAAAAATAGGGTAGTATAATTATAATCGAAGAAAAGATTATTATTTTTTGCTTGGAGAGAAATTAGAGCAGGCAGCGATGAACAAAATACGACACCCGTTTTTTCGACGCTCTCCGTTTTATTTCTGTGACGGGTCAAAGGGCCAATTAAGTGGTAAAAATGATATCCGTCTGAGGCGGCGGTAGTAAAAAGCACCTCCTCAGTTTGAGCTGTCGTTAATTTATTTCTCCCCCTCGCCTGCTCCATCACTGAGGGCGGTGCGATCAGCTGATAGAGCGCGTGCTGGCTCGGGCCATTGTGTTGCGCGCCGGCCAAGAGCCCTTCCAGGGCAGAGATAGCCCGCAGAGATTAGCCACACACACCTCTCCCCCCACCGTGTATGTCGCGTACGTGAAAACTCTCTTTGAAGTCAAACTCCTTTACGTGCACCAGTGGTGAAAAATTGATACGAAAACAGGTGATATTTTCATGCAACGGATGTGGTGACGTCACAAAACAATCACGGATGTTCGATTTAATTAATTCTTTGCTATCACACTGGAGAATATGCGCCAGTAGAAATTTTTCTACTCACCTACTTTCCAGTTTCATAATTTTTAAAATTAATTTCAACATGAAACTCATTGAAACCAGCCACCTACTTTTTCTCTTATGCATAATTTCTAACAGTGTTTGTGCAAACTGTTCGTCTTTCAATCAGTAGAGGTCACAAGGGCTTTATGATGCCCTTCCTGAAGGAATCAGTGCTTGCATCCAGGTCAGGGTATGTGGAATGTCATACAGATAAGTGGCCTCACACTGCCATGTTATTTGTAGATTCAACTTGATTATCAAATAACTGAAATAACATCACATATGCTCCCACTCCGTACAGTTTCATTTCATTTCTTCCTGCCCTTCTGGGTGCTTCACTTTTTTTTGTTTTTTTTGTTTTTTTTTGTTTTAAAGAGTGTTAAATTACATGAAAAATACAAAAAGGAATCGATATTTACATTACTATAACTTACTAAATATGCAGATCAATTTCGTATACGTGGATAAATATTTGAATTCCTAAAAACAGAGTGCTATCAAAAGAATTTGTAATGTTATATAATTACTAGCCAAAAATTACTTTAAAATGAATTCTGCAAGTCCAGTTAAGGAGACAATACTAATATCTTATTGCAATGTTATAGTAAAGAAAATGTTAATAAACACATGTTCGGAAGACCAGGACTTGATTCCCGGGCCTCCGATCAAGATTTGGGTTTTCCAAGGATTTCCACTCTAGGTGAATGTTGGTATGTTTTCCTCAGAAGGCCATGACTCATGAGTGAATTTCATCTGTTCCTTCCCACTTATCACCTCCAGCTGAAGTTGATTAGACATATAATCATAGCAAAAAAAAAGCCTTTAAGAGAAAAAAAATGAGAAAACTAAGTGAAGGACTAATTTTTTTTTCTCGTAACTACACAAAAAATTTTGAAATGTTTTTCATTTGGTATAGTTTATGAACCTGAAAATTAACGATGGCAATATTATACACATTTCTTGAAAAGTAAGTTATTTATAATGAAACTCTTCTAAATAAGATACTTTACAGACATATTCAAATATTTCACTGATAACTTTAGAAAATGGAATATTAATGGAAAGACAAAAAATAATGGTGCCAATTACCAATTATTTTCCTGCTCACAGAAGATGTAGATTCAGTGAGACTTTTAAAGGATGATTAAGACGGTATTACCTCAAATTAGATTTGATATAATTACATTCATTACCTTCGTGTTGTAGGCTACTATGTTTGAACTGTAACAAGTAATGCAAGTGCTGAGAGTGTCTTTACCTATCCGATTGTTATGAACAGTCAACTGACTTTACAACAAGAAGAATAATGTATTCTTTCAGAAATGTTATCAGATGGCAGTGAGTTTGAATAGCATTTATGAAATATTTGAATTGCATTTCCTCCTCCTCAACTCTTCATGTAGTTGGGTACTGAACTTCCTCACAGAGACTAAAGATACGAGTAGTTGAACGGAAAGCGAGCTGTCTACAAGAGTAAGAGATTAGATACAGAGAAATCAATGAAAACATTAAAGGACTGCGCCATATGCGTATCTCAAGGGAAAAGACAAAAATAGGAGATAGACATGACATAGTAGAGTAACACGAGAAAATAAGGAGTGTACAATTTTCTGATGGATAGAAAACATTTGTTTGGTGAATAAATAATTAGCAGGGTCTGATGCGAGTTTACTCGTTCCGTTGGCTGAGTTGGTTACGACACGTTGATGGTATCCGGCACTGCCATTGGGTTAGCTAGTTCGAGTGGTGAAATAAATTTTCGTCATTAGAACTTCGCCGGTAGGATAGAAGAGATCGTGGTGAACAATTCATGATTACGAGATTGTGTACTAAAGTGTTGGGTTAAATCCTAAACCTCTCCGCATTGCATATGGAGTGAGAGCATCCGACATTATTGATGTTGATTCGTCAGTCTGATGGGGACGTTAAGCCTAACAGCCCGTATCAGATATTAAAATCAGAAGACGTAAAGTTTTATTTGGATGTTATGGAATGTTCTGTAAATGGTGAGAAAAAAAATAAAGAACGTCGAATATTGGAAATGCTGTATCCAGAACAATAACAGCAATATGAAGAGAATTGTGGAAAACTAGGAGAAGTTAATAAAATATTAAGAAGAGGTTTCATGTGAAAAACCAACCTTAGGCCAGAACACTTCATGTTAATCCCTACCAAAGATACAAGTTGCAGAACAAGGTGAAACACTCTTCGAAAGCATAAACACCTGCAAATTAGGTGAAACAAACGTTGAGAAAAATGTTTGAAGGCCGTAGCATGTGCTTCAATCACGTTGTCTTCCATTTTTGACATTCTTCGAAATGTATTGGAACGTCCGTAAAACAACGTAGCTCTATTTTCACCTCCTGTGAACCTCCCTCCCCCCACGTAGCCCGACGTGGCTTTTGCCTCTATTCCCCCTCTCCCCCACATAGCACGTAGCTTTTTTCAATTTTGATTCCAGAAGAGATTTTTTACAGTTTTCTCTTCTCAGACTATTGTAAATTACATACTGAGATAATTAAGTGAAGGAAATGAATTTCACATGCTGTTGTGTGTTATGTACCTCATTTTAATTGGGAAAAAATGGCATGTATGGAAAGCTACGTGGCCTGGTTCGGATCACCCCCCTTCCCCTCCCTCACTTAGCACAGTGTAGCCTTCCAGCCAACCCCCTCCCCCCTCCCCATAGACCCAACCACGTAATTTATGCACGATACTTATCTCCTAACATAAACTCACCGGCAGGTAAACACGAAAGGAACTTTTTAGTTATTTCAGTGACTTTAATTCTCCTGTTAATACATCTGTTCCCCTGGAGATTGCTAAGTCAGCCTTACTGTGTGCAGTGCCGGTCTGTCTCACGGCAAGTCTGCTACCGACAAGGACCCGCCGATTGAGACCTCGAGTCACGTGCGAGTACGCCGTTGCGTGCCCAGGAAACGACCAAAGAGTCCGGAAACGTAGCTACAAGTCGGCCGAGCGGCCGGTCTCCGAGTTATGTAGTGCCGCATGGGTCCCAGGGGGGCGCTGTGCCGAATTAAACAGTCCATAAATCGCGCGTGCGACCGCCGCCGCACAATATTATCGCTGGGGAGGCTCCCTCCGCGGTCCGCCTCCGACTGCTTGCTGCCGGAAGAAAGAGTTATGGCTTTCTCTCAAAATCGACATCTCGCGGCGAGCCAGTGCGACGGAGTTTGGAGCAAGCAGAGTAGTTCAGAAACTTAGCACTTGTTTCCTACCTTCATCCTGTCCTGCGAATATCAAGAAACAAGGCGGTCAGAGGGCTTTGTGTTTAAGACATTCGGTCGCAAAGTTCTGGACCCCGGGTTCAAAACCCGCTAGACCCATCAATTTTTTAGTGTTATGCTTAATCATATTACTCGTAGCTACGCCAGGAAGCTCCCAGATTTGAATTTCACGTAAAACTGTACGACAAGCCAAACAGAAAATGTATGCGCGGCAAATAGGAAACTCTGTTACCAGGTTTTGAGGGAATTATTTGAACAATTTTGAACTCAATATTTGGGTCTGCAAAATTTCACGTGGAAAAACTGAAATCTTGTGGACTGTATTTTTATAAAAACTAATTAAACTAATATTTCATGTGAGAAAGGTTAGAAATAAAGACATTAATCGTTTAATGTATGTACTTCATACAAAATTTGTGAAAACTACAAAAATTGAGTATTGTGTTGACAATCGCATGAATAAATGCTTCAATATAAAGAACGGAGAATTCTTTGAATTACCCTTATAGGCAGCAAAATTTCGTAGGTAAGATCTTACAAGGCAACCGGCATTGTGTTTAATATGATGAAGAAATTAAGAAACGAATCAATGGTCCAAAAATAAACCTGATATTTTTACAATATATACTTAGCTTCAAGCAGAATTGTTGCTGCGTTCCGGCATATGGAGGGGTCCAGGGCTACTGGCTCTTTTTCCACGACGTCTAGCATAATAAGAAACAACTCACAAGTATCGTCAATGGAGGGGAAACCCGTAGCTTTTGACCACTCAGGTCATCAACCTGTAACGTTCTACAATACAATTCTATTTCCGTCTAATTTTGAAGCTGCAGTATCTTCTCAATAATTATCCTCAACCTAAATAACCGATGCCGGTTTTTGTTCTATCTATCAGCAAAGAAGAGCTGACTCAGATAGGTTGATTTTTCTCCAGAATTAAAACGGACCTTATTATTATCATAAACTATTCAGTATTTTACTTAACTATATTTGTTTACAAGCCTGTAGTTTAAGCAAGTAATCTGAATAATTTCTTAATATTTTTCGTCATTTACTTTTGTACTACAACTCAGTTTTTCTTTCCCTGTTCTCTATTGTTTTCCAGCTAATCTCTGAAATAAAAAAAACTTTCACTGTAGTAGATTGTAACCGACGCATAGCTAATAAAGTGTTGCTAGAAGAGATTAATATTCCCTCACTGTTTGATGCTTAACAGATAATTTGTTTCCCAGATTCATTGCAGCGTTTCATTTAAGTCTTCATGAAATATTTCTCTTTCGCAAGAAACTCTGTGTAATCTTTAGAACCAAATAGCACCTTATTTACAGCCATCCCAGAATTAAGAGTCACAAAATACTCAGTCATGCTCTACTTTTTGATTCAGTAATAGTTAATATCAGTAATGAAATCGCTAATCTAAAGAAATTGACTATAGGAGGTATTGTGGAATTTTTAATTTCCCTATTCTTGCTTCATTTCTTATAATGAGCCTTTTGAACGTTATATACATTTTACCTACCTAACATATTACATATGCATTATTACTATAGACCGTGTTCCACTAACATTACAATTATTTCCCGTTACCTCTTATCGCATTGTCTGTATCCTCTTACCAAAGACAATATTCTGCACCATTCTTTATCCAACTTCTTAAGTGAGCTCTTCACTTCAATCATTAATGTTCCTTTACCTGAAAAAAAATTAATAATCATACTCCATCTTTTCTTGCTCTTGACAACAATAATCCTTTCGCCATCATTAATCTCTTTTATTTTCACTAAACTTCACATTTAATCAACCAACTCTATATTGCACTCAGTTTATTCATCAACACAATTATAATTCTCGTAGCTCAAAGTGTATTTATTTATTGTTCTTTTGCTGCTCTAACCGCCACCTGCAAATATGCATCTCTTGCCATATTCTTTTTGCGTCCATCCTTTCTTGTCACAAATATAATCACTCTGACATAGTCTCCTATGGCCCAAGGTCGCTTGAAAAACAATAATATTATCACAATTATTTATGCGGAATCATACACGTAATAAAAATATATTAATATCGAACTACCTACAAAACCACGGGCCTTGGGAAGTCACTAGGAATCACACTCTCGATATTTATTTGCGTGTTATGTGTCATGTTACATCCATCGTATTCACGAAATGATTCGACGCTAATGCGTTAGCAGTGTGTGAAACTACTTGTCTCACAGCAGAAACACGAGTTGTTAAACGAGAGAAGTTATTCAGATAAGTGGTCTGCAGTCCATGTCTCATTTCCCCACTCTCGTCGGAGTCTGTTAATAACACCTATCGCTCTCAGCTGCCAGTTAAAGCCGCGATAAAGACTTACTGTAAACAACTGTGGCACACACAGCCCGAGTGCGACGTTAGTTTTTTTGTACGCATTTAAGAGAAATGGAACGCGGGGTAGTAAATGACGCTCGTAGAACGGGTCCCAAAGTTTTCAATTAAATCACGCTTAAAAACTGGCTTTCGGAGCGTCCACAATTATCTGACTGATAGAGGGAGTAAAAAAGGCACGATGGGAACGGAGATAGAATGAGACGGGTCGGCGCGCACACACGTACAAATAATTGGAGCGTTCTTCCGTCCTCGAAGTTATTAGGACGGTTATCTCGACGTCGGATACAGGCCTGGAGGAGAACTAAAAAGAAAAGGGAGAGCGAAACACCGACTGCAGAGAGACGGCGAAGCCACTCGGCTCGTTGTCTGCTCACGATCTGCCGAACGCGCAGTAATGAATGTTTCGAGGTGTCCGACATTGGGAGTTTCCCGTGGCACGAGCTATAGCTTGTACGGAACCGTTACGACGACTCACCGTTAAAGTAGCCTTCTCATTCCACAACGAAATAGGTACTTATAGATTACGTTTTAATGTTAATTTTAGATAAATTGCTTATATAGCACATTCATCATCACTTCATCCCTGTAGTGTTTAGTTTAAACGTTAAGTGTGTAAGGTGACAAGTCCCTTACACTTTAATTTTTGTGAATAAATTTTGTTAAAAGTTAATTAAATATTAGTTGTGTTGTGTTGTGAGTACAAAGGTGTTAAATTGTTATGAAAAAATGATAAAGATAAACGTATATTTAAGTGCCAGAATATCTATGGACAATGATTATCTATGATAATGTATATCTTTGGACGAGAAGACAAAGAAAATATGGCAAGGGTTTGGATGAGAATAAAATATATCTGGTAAGTCGTTGAGTAAAAAGGAATGTAAGAAGTGTGTTTGACCCTTGTGAATATAAATAAAAGTGTTTTTCGAGCGTTACTTCAAAGAATTCGTTGTCTAGATATTTATTATTTGTTTGTTTCTGAACTGTGAATGGAAATAATCTGCCGATTTCAGCAGCTTAGGTTACAGCTTGAAGACGGGCAGATTACATTTACCTAAACCTAAATACATTCAGAGGGGATCTTACAAGTGGCACAGTAGAGTCAATGGCTGTCCACTATGTCACGCAAATGGAGTTGATCACAACAGCATGGTTACCCCATTAAACTAATCTT
Source organism: Vandiemenella viatica (assembly GCA_031002005.1). Lineage (NCBI taxonomy): Eukaryota > Metazoa > Arthropoda > Insecta > Orthoptera > Morabidae > Vandiemenella > Vandiemenella viatica. Next base: position 237,133,291 of record JARYHS010011408.1, read on the forward strand.
TAGGAGTAATTAGTTTCATTTGAGTGTCTTCTATTGTTTGTCAGAAATTCGAGACATTCTGTAAATATCCATAGGAAACTTGTGATTATCTCAGCTCCCACTAGGCACATAATTAAGAAATCACGTTCTCCTTTTTGTGCTTAAGAGACACGCCTCATGTGGGATAGCAGATAGGAATTACTGTATACACTGGTAGATAATGTTGGTTGTGACCTAAGATCAGTTCATTGAGTTTCAGAGAAGAACAATAAAATAATTTATTAGAGATGAGAGAGGGTTGAGTACAAGGAATGGGGAGGAATTCACCCGTGTCTTTTTGAAGAAACCATCCCAAAATTGGCCTGGGATGGTTTTGAGAGAACAGAAAAACCTGCTAAATTTGAAGCGCATCCACGTCAAATCGCCTATGCAAACGAATATACATAGAAATCTTTCAAAACCCTCTAAAGCCGGGTACTCACCAGCGAGCTGTTACAGTAACCACGTTCTAGTGTGTACGCGTGAAACGAACTTTGCTCGCGACGAACACCGAGCCACCTCACTGAGCGTACTCACTAGCGAACTGTAAGTGTAATCGAACGGATACAGGAACGAGGTTTTAGTGTGTAGGCTCACTGTAACAGTAACGACAAGCCGCCTCTATCCACAGTGTTCGTTTGGAGCTCCGCTATGTCGGACGAAGTGTATCTCGCTTGTGCAGCATACATACTTGTAGATGCTTTACTGGATGATTATAAACGGCCACGAAAATAGCGTATTCATGGAATATACCTTTTAAGAAATCAACAAATGAGTGATCATTGCAAAAATTTCACGAGAATTTCTCAAACTGATTTTGAATATCTAATGAACATAATTGGGCCCAAGACAGAACGAAGAAACACTTCGTACCGTGAAGCAGTGTCGGTTCAAGATAGGATAGCCTGTGACGCTGAGATACTTAACTACCGGTGATTCTTTTACAAGTTTACAACATCTGTTTCGCATTTCCAAACAAGCCATTAGCTCAATTGTACATGAAGTGGGTCAGCCGCTGATAGGATCATTGAAAGAACAAATCAATGTACTCCTTTATTGAATAATAAAAAATAACAATGTAATTTATTTAAAAAATTAATACATAATTTTTTAAACTCATTTCTGATGAATACTCTCTATTGTTGCTGTACGGGGAGTATGGCTGGTTCTGCAGTGGAGTTTGTTGGTTTTGATTTGGGGAAGAAGTGGATTGGTGAGCTATATATCGATTTATAGTGGAGGAAGAATCTGAAGGGTGTGGAGCTTGTGTAGTGGGGTGATAACCATAATTTTGTACGGAGTTGCAATATCCTTGATCAGCACTCATTATTATATGAAATATTACATGTTGAATTGCATTTTTCGTTTCCCTGGCATAATTTTTCATTTTTTCCTGTATAAAATCAAAGAAAGACCGTAGTTCCTTATTCTGACCCAGGCGTCTTCTTTCAAATGTTTTTTGTAGTAATCATTGTCCTTGGGGTTCCATAGGACACTGCTGACGTTGTATGCGTCTATTAACTGAAGACATTTATCTTCTGTCCATTTACTCATAACGCTTGAGGATACTGGTAGCTTCGCAGCGTGCAACAAGCTTCACTCTCGACGTCCACAAACGCACTGCGAGCGCCCTTTGATTTGCAGCAAAAACCGACAGTCGTCGGCTCGCTACGAATGAAACGCGTTCCGCTCACGGCAGGCTCGCGAGCCACGTACACACTATCGTATTTGGTAACAGTAACGTGCAACGATTATAGTTACAGCTTGTATTGGAACGTCGGTTAGGGAGGGGGGAACCAATACGTTGATGAAATATAATTAATAATAATATGTATGACATCCAATAAGTTGGTTATTTGGTTAAATGGTGAACTAGAACCATGATTTCTACAAGAAGTTAGTTTCACACAAAATTATACTCAATTTATTTAGTCTTCTGGCTTATACAAGGCCGGGTATAGTTAACGTTACGTTAAACATAATCCAAAGACAACAAACAAGCAATACCCGACATTTACAATCCGCCGGATAAAAGCAAACATAAAACTGATTTAGATATCTCAATGATTTTGCAAAGTCAACATGTTTTAAAGTGGCATCACAGGCCAACAACTTAAAGTTAACATTTACAAAAGAATCCCAGGGGCGCCGTTTAAAGTTTAAAGCATCGTTTGAATTTAAAACAATGAGCCAGATGCTTTGAATTTGAAGTTAAGAATATGAAACGTTGGATAGCTCCGTAATTGTTATGATGGGAGCAGAGTCTTATCTCAGGAGCTGTTTACGTGTTAGCAAGCCTCGTTAAAACCCAATGGAGCTGTGGACCTACGCGTCGGTACTTTACCGTAATTTCATCTCCTCGACGAGGTGTGACACGCTCTATGCCACTGCTGCAACGAATGCCAGATTTGCGGATATGTCCGCGCTAGCACATCAGCTTACAATCTCTGGCAGGTGGACCGCTCAGCTTCCAGCCCATCTGAGCCAGACTATGCGACCAGACACAGTCACTGATCAACGGCTAAGGGCGTGTCGGGTGACACTTCCGCACTGTATCTCGTCTCGGCAGCAAGTGAAGTCGAATATGGCGTCGTGTCCTCTTGTCGCGGCAAAGCCAGCTTTCATCTCCCCGCACATGGAACAGAAGCCTTGAATTAACAACTGTGAACCCCTGTATCCGTTCACGATTGGTGCATCGATATATGTCCATCATCACGTGCTTCGTGTCGTCGCTAACATTTGCTACCCGTTCCCGCACATTTTGCTTGACCTTGTCGAGGCACTGGGGAGGGGTGAGGTCAGTACACTCGGCAGGTAACGGTTCCCGCGCGCCACCCCTTTGTGAGCGAAGGCGTCACCATGTCGGCGACACTGGGCATTGTCCCGTTCTCTGAACGTTCAAAACTGCAGTTCCAACTTCCCACATTTAATATTTTCTGAATTGCAAGTTTTGCACAGAAATTAAATCATATAATAATAAATCTGGCTGCCCAGGTTTAATACAGAATTATTCACCTATGAATTAACCCTAATATTTATAATATTTACAATTTAGATAAATGAATATTACAAGGAAAATCTGAATATTAATTAATTATTTATTAATATTCATTGTGGATGACTCTGTCATACCACAAGCTCGCTAGTGTGTACGTGGCTTAAGTGAACATAAATCATCCCAATGCTTCAGGTCGACTTACTTCGTGGGAAGGACATAGTGATAACGGATGGATTCACAGTATCTCCATATCAAAACTGTAATTGTTGCTTGCAGATGATTTTGGTTCCTGTGTAGTGTTGTGATCACATATTTTATAGACGGGACAATTCAAGGTGAAATTTTTTTCTAAGTTAATATGTTTACAGTGGTCAAATTTTCGAACGCCCTTAGACCAGGTGGATGACTGATGGTCAACGAAGGCGCCTGCAGAAAGTAGTGGGGATGAGAGGAAGATATCTTCCTGAAGGTGGCTTCCCATGGCCCGTGCCTTTGTAGGCCGCGGCGGTCTAGCTTTCAACAGTGATCTATGGGAAGGGACCCGCCTCTACTAGTAGGGAAGGCGCGCCTCTATCCGTCGCCCAGTCGGTAAACATCAAACGCCCGGGTAGCTGAAACGACACTGGGTAACGTTGTGGGGAGGTGGTTCCGAGGTGGCAAGGGATAGCTGTGTTGCCTGCTGATCCGCACAATTCGGCTGCATGACGCGGCTTACAAAACGACGGGCGGTGGAAAGCCACGATTAGGTTAAGGGTTTAGGGGAGCGAATAGGTTGCAGTATTATCTTCGAACGAAGTGCCAACCAAGATGCAACAATTATTGCGAGCTTTGACTTTCCGATGTTCTTCGGTCTACATTTCGACCGAGTGAGGGGTTGCTTAAAGAAAGGCGATAGGAGAAGGACAAGACAGGCGGACATACTGGTGTTCAACGTAGCAAATAAACGGTGAAGGCTGCCTCTGCTATCAAATTTTCTATGTGGCTCTAACTTTATAAATGTTCATTATGCATCAGTGATCATAGTTCTTACTGTCTATAGCCACGCAACAACTATTATTTGTACGGTATTATTTTGTCTGCGGAGCTATAAGTAACTTTCGCTGCCAAACAGATAAATCCCAGAGAGACCTTGTATGCGATGAACAATTCATCTTCGAGACTCCCCAAGAAAGATTCAATTCTTCGACGAGATAGCGGTGAAAAATTTTTTAAATGAAAAGGAGTTATATTCACTAAAATAACTTTGTTTTTACTGTCTGAATTATTGATATCAAATCGACGCCCTTCTGGCATCTTCCGCAATTTAATCATGCCTGTTAATTATGTATGTCAATTTTATTCACGATACAATTAAATTTGTATTTAAAATTATAATAGTAAAATTGAACTTTTTAGAATAAATTAATTTTTTTCTCACATTTAGTTGTAAGGCAGAACTCAGTCCCACTAATTTTACTATTTTGAATGGCGCATTTTGAATCAATATTAAATACCGGTTAATTAAAATAGAAGATGAAATTATTATCATATTGAGAAACTCACTTGAAAATAAGATTAGAGAGTTTTGAGCAGGTTTATTTGTCTGGCTTTAACCGAGACTATTTTCTCTGCGAACCGTAATAAATAAGTATCAGAGTAAACCACACAGTGCAGAGCTGTTTGCGACAGCTGATTGTATTTCCTCAGAGTCAATAGCAGAAGTTTCTTTTCCCACGTTGCCACCAAATACTGAATCGTTAATTCCTTCAAAGGTCGATGTGAACTATGAGTCAGCACAACTTGCGTTGAAACTGTTTGGACCGAGTTTTAAACTTACCTTTTTTCAGTTGATATACCTTCGTGCCGGAACGAGCGCGCTGGGTTTCATTGATTCCATAGACGATAAACAGTTCCCGGAAGGACATTTCCGTTATCGTATTGATCTGCCTGTCGACTATGTTCCAGCAGGGTATACCGTCTGATTTCAGTCATTAGAGGTCAGTAACAACTTCTCCGTGCACAGGAGTTTACGGCTCTATAATAAGTATCTATCAGGTCTCGTCCTATATCTTTACAATTTGAATTATTAATTCATATTAGAAACTATCTAAGTGGTTCGGTAGAGTGCATACAATGAAAGGTATTATAGGAATTCATTTTTTCTAGCATCCTTTGAGACACAGCGTGCGTGTGTTTATACTACAGAAAAATTAGAGCAAATAGTAATCAAACTTATAAAGCTTGTTGAAAACTGTATTCAAATAAAATAATTGATAAACGTGGGCAGGTGTTCATGTAAATACACGTAGATAACAAAAAGAAAAGTTGGTAACCCTTCCTATCAGCCTTGTAACACAATGTTGTAAGGGTATTACCGCCCTACATTAATTAGCAAAATACTCATAAGCCCAGTTATGGGAAATGTGAATTACGTAATAAAATCGTAGGACATATTTATGCACTGCACGCGTGTTCATAAATCTGTTGTGTACGGGAAACAGGCAGGGGTCATTGATCCCTGGTTGAGCCGAAATTTCCGGAGTGATGTACCTGGAAGAACTTTGTCAAGTGGGAGGGGGGAGGGGGAGGGGGGGAGGGGGGAGCAAGGCGAGATACCACTCACCTGTCACGAAACAATACGTGAATGGATAGCTGCTTCGGAACTCAACAAGTGGCGTGAGATTAGCTTTTACAAGACACTGTAGCTAATTTACATTGGCGACAGACTGTCACTTTAAGAAAATTTGCGACAGCAACGGTAAGCCTCCGTGTCCAATCAAAAGAATGAGATTTTAACAAAAAGCACAGAATTATCATTTTTCGTCATATGATGTTAGGCAGAGATGGAAATAACGGATGACTTTCTCGAGCACCCACGTAAATAACCGAAGTGCTACGAAATTATTCACCTAATCACGGTAGAGTATAAGACAGTGATTCCCTTAACACCTGGCCAGAGATAATGTTTTAGCCAGTAAAAAACTTGTTTCGTTTTAAATTACTATTTATGATAGTTTTGTCCGCATGTTCTAGCCCATCAAGAGATCTTGTGACATTATCACTAACGCCCCAATCATTAATTATTTTTAATTTACTATTACTGAATTACGTTACATTTATTAATTACAAGTATCCTGAATAATTGTGTTGATGTTTGTAACTTGATATATTTCATTATTGGGTTTCCACAGTCTGTAGTTTGTTTTGTAAATGGAGTTGCATACTGTTGTTATATTTAAGTAACAATCTTTGACGCTGGCCAGCACAGCTGGGCGGGCAGCAATTGTTGAATGGCCGCATGTATTGTAGCATAACAAGGCGCGGAGAAGTCAGTATTATTTGAATGTAGCACAAGTGATTTAAACCGAGCGGGGCGGTGTAACGGTTAGCGTTCTCGCCTCGCATTCGGGAAGACGGCGGTTCGAATCCCCGTCCGGGCATCCAGATTTGGGTTTTCCATGGTTTCCCCAAATCACTCCAGGCAAATGCCGGGTGCTTCCTTCAAAAGGCCATGGCCGAATTCCTTCCCATTCCTTGCCCCCATCCTTGCTCCCCATCCTTTCCCGTCTCTAAAAGACCTCGATGTTAAAAAGAGACGTAAAGCAGTTACAAAAAAAAAAAAAGTGATTTAAGAGTTATTTCAAGGAACGGTATTGATTAAATTCAGTAGTATTTCCACCAGAATAGTGCCCCCAATTTGCATAGTAGTCATATGCCAGAAAATCGCAATTAAAACTATCCGAGCTAGCGGCATGCATGTGTTCAGAGCGGAGAATTGGGCCGTTATCGTCTAGGTAACACGCCGTCTTCCACTAACGAACTGATTAACTCATAGTTGACTGATCATTTTCAGGATAATTGATGGCTCACATTTGGCGACCAGTGTCAGGATTGCTCACATTTGGGCGATCCTAGGAAAATAGATCACGATCTGTCGAACGGGATACGGTACTGCAGGAGGCGGCGACCTGAATTGGATACTGGAGAGGAACTCGGCCACGGCTCGAATATTCAACGGAGCTAGTAGGACTTAAAACTATTCAGGCGATACTGGGTCTGTGGACAAATGATGGTGTTAGATTCTGATTAATACTGCAACGAACAATCTGACGGTAAAAGACATCATCAGACTTTAAATCAAATGTTTGGAATTTGACTAGCACCCTGAGAGTCGAAATAAGCCTGATAAGCATAGTCGGGTGTAGTTATTTGAACATGAAACTGAGCTAAAGGTCGTCATTCATGTATGGACAAAAATTAAAGGGATTAATCCATTGTGGGTTCTTATTCCCATTGTGGGTCCTTATTCTATTCAACATTTTTACCATGATTTTATAAAACCACGTTGTATCATCATAGTAATTTCAGTCAATATGATTATATAATGTGTTTTGTTTTGTGTTACGATAGTAACTTGCATACTATAACGACTGCTAATGTAAGATGGATGTGTTGCTTGTCATTCTTTTAACTGTTTATAAAACTTAAAGTTTAATTCGCCTCAAGTCTGTTGGTCATATTTTGTTTAAATAAGTGGTCAGGTCAGGAGGATCCAGGGGGGGGGCTAGGGGGGCTAGGGGGGGCTAGGGGGATCAAGCTCCCCCCAAAAGTATCTAGGTCCATCCCTGACACTGTAATTTTGGAGACCTTTTTTTTTTTTTGGTCTACGAATTTGAAGCCCGAGAAGGCTATAAAAGCCCTCTGAACAAATTTCATTCAAGCCAAGCACCCCCCCCCCCCCCAAACCAAAGTCCGCTCAAGCCCCCCCTCCCCCAAACCAAAATCCTGGATCCGCCCCTGGGTCAAGTTATGACGTTTCTAGTTTTACCTGTGTCAATTTTAATACTTTTCACATTCAGTAATTTATGTAAGTAATTCGTCAAAAATGTCAATTGTTAAATTAATCATGATTAAAAATTAATTAGGGGCCAAAAAAATCCGGAACATCTCAATAGCAAGTCACATGCGGTTTCTTCTTTTCCGATCCTTGTCTTAGGGATCCCTGTTCAAATTTCAATACATTAATTTTAATTGTAATTTGATGATTTCTGAAAAATGTAAAGGATCAAACACCACAGGTATGCATCTTGTTATGATGGTGGAATGTTAAAATACTTGCGTGGCTTTTGTAAAATATATAAAATGCTTAATTAAATATAATTTGCTGAATAATCGGTAGTACAACAGGTATTGGTGGGTAGTGTAACGTAAAATTATCCTCATACGTATTTCAAAATTTCTTATAATATGGCTCGATTATGAGCCATTAAGGACAAAAGGTCTAAAGTGAAGAAATTATTTTACGAGAAAAATTGGGTGATCATCTTTCATTCCCCTGCTTCCTACATAATACGTTTCTCATAGATTAGAGCAATAAAAACACGTTGTCAGTCAGTCAGATTTTAAAAACTCAAGTCGACCATGCTGAGTATTGTAAGACGCCGAATGCTGTAGTTCAGGGCGTTTGCTGTCCTAACCTTAAGGATTCCTCTTCGTCTTTTGCGACGATCACATCTGGAAAACCATTTTGACGCTTTTTAGTTCTTTTTGTCTTGAGGGTTATCCAATGTTAGTAATGCGCCAGGCTTCACCATCCGTTTAGTTTCTGGTACGGCAACCAATTATTGATATTAGTAATCCGCATGATATTAGCAGCTACAAATGGAGATAACAACTAATTCTGGCTATGGGACGGAGAGGGCTAACTGGTAAACCTTGTTTAATAGATCAATAATAAAGACAATACGTGAATACTAAAAGGACTATTTTCGACCTTAAGTTCCTATAGTGATAAGGGACCGTGCACAAACTACCTGGCTCGGTCCAGGGGGGGGGGGGTTGGCTGGAAGGCTACGCTAGGCTACGTGGGGTGGAGGGGGGAGGGGTTCCAAGCCAGGCCACGTAGCTTTCCTTTCATAACATTTTTCACAGTTAAAATGAGGAATATAAGTCACAACAGCATGTGAATATTTATTTCCCTCATTTAATTATCTCCGTATATAATTTACAATAGTCTGACAAAACAGTGTCTTCTGGAATCAAAAGGTAAAAGCTACGTGTGCTACGTGGGGGCAGGGGGGGGGTAGAGGCAAAAAGCCACGCAGGGCTACTTGGGGGGCAGGGGGGGGGGGTTCACAGGAGGCCAAAATGAAGCTACGTGGTTTATGCACGCTCCCTAAGATGGATAAAATCTATCACCTGTGGTAACAGTATGCTGACAGGTTAACCTAACTGGCGAGATTGGCAGAAGATGATACTCAATTCATGAGTTTCGATATAAAGAGGTGGAGTATTGGTTGTGAAGCGTCTCTGCTTCGACTTTCCTTAAGCTTCATACCCACTATGCGCAAATGCCACGTGAGCCATGTTCGAGCGCTCCAAACCGGTTATTTGCCGCGCGAACCGTTTCTGTTGAGTGTATCTGCCGCGCGCGGCAACGCAACCCAGAGGCAAACTGTCCATGCACCGTCATTTCGTGAAGTCACCTTGGACGTTTCACATGCACGAGCAGCTGCCAATTTCACTGTGATGCTTCACATTGTGTGCTAGAAACCTAGCCGAAAAGTGCATCGATGGATAAGGAAATTGTATTAATAGAATACATTATGGTTCGAAAGTCATGGAAGACATGCAAAGATAAGAATCCATCGAGGATACAATTAAAAAGTGTTACGAGAGTGATAACGGTTGAGTTAAAGTTCTTAAAATCATTAATTGAGTTAAGTGTTGTAATGAATTAAAAGGTACAGTGCCATTAGGCACTAAGTGATCCCAAGGTGTGTGTGAATATTGCCGATGCGTCGTGTCAACGAACAGAAACGTGACGGAACTAAAGCGTCCAGATTTACACGCACCTTGGGGGGTGCTGACAACGTCCTTCTCAACGTGGACATAAAGCGGATTTATAACCCCCATAAATAACTGAGACCCGCTTTCTATTTTCGCACGTTTCGGAAAGTTCCCGCCGAAAACTGGCGCAGACTAGCAAACTAGTGACGTTTCCTAGTAAATGAGTGCTTTATGAGAGTAGGGGAAGACGATCCAGCCAATAGAGAAGCCGCCTCAATTTATTGCCGTGTTGGTGTTTTTTCTTGTCTGTTCTGGGGCCAATGTGACGCTGTTCCTTTGGCGCGGATTGCGGTGATTCGCCAAGAGCCGGACCCGACATCGCATTACGACAAGTACAGAGTCTTGCTCGGAGGAGAAGGACGGACGACGAGACATTCTGGTGCAGATCTTCATCTAGTACGGCCGAAGTGATTTTCGCGGAGTACGAGTCGGCAGCTGGGAACGCTGCCACCACGCTGTGCCGGTCGAGATAGCTGGACGACCTCATGTGGCGCTGGTCTTACCTGGTCGCTGACCTGGGCTGTGAACAATGGTGAAAGCTACGGCCCGGACGGAAGCTCATGCAATCGTTCCACCCAGTAATGACCCTGAGATTTTGCAATGACCCTGAGATTTTGCTCTAACTGTTTGACATTCAATGATATGTAATTGTTAACCTCAGAATAAAAACAAACTTCGTGTTTGCCTAATTTCACAATAATAAATTGTACACCCAATTTTCAATTTTCCTATTCATTATAATAATATTTCATGTGATTAGCTGAAGATTAAGTATGATTTTTGATATTCCAAATTGATAATTTTGCTAATGATAAAACAGTATGACGCAAAAGTAAACGTCCGCAAGGTAGACGTAACAACATGGCACCCTAAACGTGGAGCTATCGAAATATGAATGATTGCAAGAGTTTCTTTGAAACATTGATATTAAATGAATGGTGAAATTTTATTTCAGTGGAAACCAGATGATCCAGCAGAAAATTTTATTTTATGATATATGTGATATGTTAATGCTCTGCCATTGAATTATTTTATTTTAGTCCTGCAACGGAGATGGATGCAGTTTGAAAATCATACTATATGATGTATTGTGTTGATACAATGTATCAAATCGACGTTGAAAAATTGTTTTGTTTGTCAATGGTGGAAATATGATTGATGATTGTCTTTCATTCGATATGTTGTTGTGTTGTTGAAATATGATTTTGGTTTTCTTTCGATTGTGATGTGGTTTTGTCTAATTTTGGTAGTGAATGGTAATGGATCTGTTGAGACGATTTCTAGAGACTGGTGTTTAATGGTAAGATTGTTTCGTCGATTCAGCGTTGAAAAATGACATGTTTGATTTTTGAATGTCTTCTGGGACGGCTATTACTTTTTATCTCTTTCGTATCTTGCTTATTCGTGTTTTATGTGTGCTGACGTGTCGACAGAATATTCATTGTGATTTACCTGTGGTATCGGGAGGGAAAATTACGTTTGCTGGAAATCATATGTCACGAGAAGTGTTACTGCACTTATGTGTTTTTAAGTTGATGGTTGATTTTAAATTAAAGCGGGCTGACATCTATTTTTGGTTTGATTTCTTTCCATATGATCACTAAGATCTCGCGTTATGCTGAAATTTTTTCTAATTGGTTTTATTGAAACAAATTCCAAAGATACGAGATTTATGTGCGCGAAGGTAAATTCTGTGATTGAGTTTTTAATGTCTTGCGGGAAATGCGAAGGCAGGTCTCGGTTCATTTTCTTTGATACCGTTGTGTGATTGAACTTTCTATTGATTCTGATGATCCAGAAGCTTGTTCAAGTTGTCTATTTTATTTTCCTTGTGGTATTCGCGTAGTGTTCGTGGAGATTGAATTACGGGGGGCCGTAAAGATAATTTAAAGGGAGGTTTGACTAACTTTTATGGCGTAAACGATTCTCTAAATTAACACTGCTTTCAAATGCGATTGCTAAAAGTTGAATTGAATGCTGCTCCGGAGTGGAAAGTTTATTAAAATGGCACAAAATTTGAATCAAACGGAGTTAGGAAATCTTGACGTAGCGATGGAAGGAAATCACGCGAATTTGACAGATAACTCCACGATCGTGAATTTTGAACAAACTTCTAGTGAAGCGGGTAATATAGTTTGCGCTCCCATCAATGATTCCCGTGACGAAACAATGAACCCATTGCAAAGCAAGCCGGACGAAATTCTAGCGCCTCCGTTAAATGATTCAGGTATTTCTGGCCAGATTTTGCGGATGTTACAACACATTATCGAACAGCAAGAAAGATTCAATGAGCAAATGAGCGAAATACTTGAAAAATTTCCTGTCAATAGAGCGGAAACGAATGAAAAAACTAACACAAAATCGGATGCCTTCGGAAAGAAACGGGTTGAAATAATGAAACAAGTTAAAGTTGATTTGCGAAAAGAAATGTCGGAAGTTGATGGCTTGAAAAGTAATAGTAATGGTCTGAATGGAATAAGTATAATTCTTCAAGAAAATAAACTGACTGAAGAGGAAAGTTCTAAAGAAATAGGAACCAGAGATATGGATAGAGAATCTAAATCTGACGTGCGCACAATAGAACCAGACAGAAAAGTGGTTGAACTTGAAAGGAAACAGGAAGACCACATGTGTGATGAGCACAGTTTTGCATTTTCAACTACCGAATCAACTAAAATCAGGATGGTGGAGGAAATCAAGTCCATCCGGCAACAGCTATGCACTATCGCACCCAAACCAGGAAAAGGAAAAATCAGAAAAATAAAACCATGGTTATATGGATATGGGGAAAGAGGATATTTGAAATATGTAAAATTTCTGCAAGTGCAAGGAACATTTGATGTGGTGCCAGAAGATTTGAATACTTTGCATATCGGACGGAATGGTAAATGTTGGGATACACTCCAGGTAGAACACCGCAGGGGGTATGGGCTAACGATCCAACAGGCAATTCACAGAGAGCTAAAAGGAATTCTCGAGACGACTGCAGTGCCAGAACATATGTTTAGCCAAAATTTTTGTAGAAATATGGAGACAAGAAGTGACCAACAAAACTGTAACAGATCGTTGATCGTCAAGGAACAGATATGTTTAACGCATCGAATGATTTTTAGTTTCGATGAGCGTGAGAGCACAAATTTTGATTTCGAAAAATGGATTCAAAGGTTACATGGCCGTTTAAAATATTAAATTAGATGACTGAGACATTTTTGAAACACCAGATTCATGTAAATGACCGTGCAAGATTTTGGTTTAAGTTTGTTGTAAGTGAACTGTAAATGCAGTACAGATGACGTAGTTTTAAAATTTGTATTGCTAACTAAGGAAATGCATCAGAATCCGTAATTTTAAATTGATAAAGTAAAGATATTTTAGTCTGAGAATGACATTTTAGTTTGTTTATAGAAAACATTTCAAACGTATGACGAGCGGCAACAATAATAATACAACCCTAGAGTGAAAAATGAAACGTTGATTGTTTATTAATATAAAACTTCCATACGCAGCAAAAGCTATTATAAAAATAATAATAATAATCCTCAGAGAAATTGTTAGAAGTGAAAGATCGTGTTTGATTACGGTTTCAATTCGAGACGGGTTTGCCAAAATAGTCGCGACGATTGTAAAATCATTAATATTCCGTGTCATTGAGTTGTGGATTAAAATTGGTTGGAGTTTGACCTTTGAGAAGAATAAATATTAGCAGTGTGTTGATGTGTTAAAATATTAAGAGCAGAAAGAAATGACGTGTTCGCGATAGCGCAGAGTAGATAAAGTTCGTTAAATGTAGATCAAGAAATGATCGTCTATGAAGAGTTTATAAAGAAGAAACAAAAATATTGCGGACCTGTGAAACCGAAGAAGGTATCGGCCAATATTATTGTAATGACGAAAGAAATCGTCAGTTGGAGTTTAGAGGATGACAGATAGTCATCGAACTTAATAGCCGAAGCTAGAATGAACATGTACTTAATAAAATGTGAGTAGGGGTTGTTCCAACACGCTAATAATTTTAAGAAGAGGAAATTCGAAACCATGAATAGATGAAACACTAATGACACGAAGTTATTTAAAGAGAAATGTCTAAGGACGTAATCGTTTGTTGATTAAAAATAAAGTGTTGGGTGAACTATGATACGATAAGAAACAAGAAATACTGATGAATCCGCGATGAAAATAAATTACTGCGTATAGAATCAGAGGATATGGTGTAAAAACAATAAATTTTTGAATACAGAGAAGAAGATTTAATTAAGAAGTGTGAAAATGTTGGTTGCTGCTAGAAATATGTCATTATCTTTAAGTCTATGGTTACAAGGGCTTATAAAAAGTAGTAGTAAAAATTAACAATACGAAATAATCACAGGAAATATTATCTAATTAAATATGTGAATAAACCTATCAGTGCGGAAGATGTTGAGGATTTATTATAATTTTTAATTTAATTGAAATAAAAGATTTTAAGAGATCGTTTGACAAGTTAGCGCTAAAGTTGATTGTCAAACTTGGCGAATGCAGCCTAAACCGAACGGCAGGAAACTGTAATCTTTTGTCCAAAAGCCACAATAGGGAAACGACCCGTCGCGCTGTCGAGAACCAGTGTCTCTTATACCTGCTACCCTTAGAAAGTGAAAGCGTTCGCGGAATCGCAGGTGGGGTTTGTTTACTCCAGTCAGCTGGCCTGGCGAAGTTAACCAGTAGAAATGTTATGAATGTCTCTGTTGTCTTGGAAAACATTCAATAAAATAGTATCTGTTTTTATAATAAATAAATGGAAAAAGATACCAGTCTGGGAAATTATTTCAACAGAGGTTGTTAAAAAAAAAGGAGGCTGTAATAAAATTTTGTAATTAATTACAAGCATTAGCATTTAAAATGCTAGTTCATGTCATGTATTGATTTGACAAATATAACTGTTAGGATACTTTTGTGATGAAAAAGCTGAATTAATAAGTCATTATAAGAATAATTGTTTAAAAAAATATTATAGATAATAAATAATTTTGCATATTATAATAATAAAATGATGTAATTTTATTTTAATTGAATATTTTTTTTTTAAAAGGGCAATCTAAGAAAGATTTAAATTAGTTGTATAGAGAATGATATATGTCACATGCTACTCATAAGATATGTAATATGTAGTTATAAGACATGCTGGATTGTCTCGCGAGTTCACTGAGGAATCAAGTAGGGCACAAGAGTAATTCGTGAAGTACAAAGCTATCACATGTTGTATTAAAATAGAGAACTGAAGATGGGTATATCTTAAGAAGTTTGGTAATGTAACTATTAACAAAGATCACAAACAGTTAGAGAATATTAGAACCGAACTAATCTCACTCACAAGGAACATTAACCCAATGACCAGAAATAAGTGAAGTTATAGTGTAAAACTGAATTGAAAATTATCCCATAGAATAATTTTCAATTGTACGGGTGATGGGGTAGTTGTAATGAATTAAAAGGTACACTGCCATTAGGCACTAAGTGATCCCACGGTGTGTGTGAATATTGCCGATGCGTCGTGTCAACGAACAGAAACGTGACGGACCTAAAGCGTCCAGATTTACACGCACCTTGGGGGGTGCTGACAACGTCCTTCTCAACGTGGACATAAAGCGGATTTATAACCCCCATAAATAACTGAGACCCGCTTTCTATTTTCGCACGTTTCGGAAAGTTCCCGCCGAAAACTGGCGCAGACTAGCAAAAGTGACGTTTCCTAGTAAATGAGTGCTTTATGAGAGTAGGGGAAGACGATCCAGCCAATAGAGAAGCCGCCTCAATTTATTGCGTGTTGGTGTTTTTTCTTGTCTGTTCTGGGGCCAATGTGACGCTGTTCCTTTGGCGCGGATTGCGGTGATTCGCCAAGAGCCGGACCCGACATCGCATTACGACAAGTACAGAGTCTTGCTCGGAGGAGAAGGACGGACGACGAGACATTCTGGTGCAGATCTTCATCTAGTACGGCCGAAGTGATTTTCGCGGAGTACGAGTCGGCAGCTGGGAACGCTGCCACCACGCTGTGCCGGTCGAGATAGCTGGACGACCTCATGTGGCGCTGGTCTTACCTGGTCGCTGACCTGGGCTGTGAACAATGGTAAAAGCTACGGCCCGGACGGAAGCTCATGCAATCGTTCCACCCAGTAATGACCCTGAGATTTTGCAATGACCCTGAGATTTTGCTCTAACTGTTTGACATTCAATGATATGTAATTGTTAACCTCAGAATAAAAACAAACTTCGTGTTTGCCTAATTTCACAATAATAAATTGTACACCCAATTTTCAATTTTCCTATTCATTATAATAATATTTCATGTGATTAGCTGAAGATTAAGTATGATTTTTGATTTTCCAAATTGATAATTTTGCTAATGATAAAACAGTATGACGCAAAAGTAAACGTCCGCAAGGTAGACGTAACAGTGTGGATAAGAAGAATACTCAATTATGGGAGGCGATTTCTGTTATTGAAAGAATCTGTAAATTCAACATTACTAGCAATTAAAGACTCGTGTAATTGCCTGCAATATCTTTTTCGAATGTCAAAACAATCATTCTAGAGAATATTTCTAAATGTTTTTAATCATATTATGCGTAACTGAAAAGAAAGAGTAAAGATAATGAAATGTTACCCATGTTATATTAAAGTTTTTATTGCTATTAAATTTTCTGTTGCCACTCTTAAAGAGAGCTTACTTCTTACTCAGGTAAAATATATTGAGTTAGTCAAGTGATTTCGCGATTCTATAGATTTGTTGATTTTTATTTTTGCCCATGGCTTTTTGAAGGAAGCATCCTGGCATTAACCTGGAGTGATTTGTGGAAACCATGGGAAACCTAAATCTGGACGCCCGGACGGGGATTCGAAACCCCTTCCTCCCGAATGCGAGGCCACATTGGAGTTTCTATTGATGGTTGTGGTGGTAATGGAGGTGATACTATTGGAGTCTGATTAGGCTGCGTATTTGTCATTCCACAAAAAAAATCTTTGGCACCATATTAAATGATTAAAAGGCGACACTTTTAGTTATCCCGGTAGCAAACTGTAATTGTGCCATCCGAGCCAACTCGAACAAAGACACCCCCGTCTCAACTACGCGCGAGCCAAGCAGTGGCGGGCCTTTGCAGCGCGTCTAAATACCAACAGAGAATGGTTCGCAGCTCGGTATGTTCGACCACGCCAATGTCCGAGTCGCCTCGCGAGCCAGCAGAGAATCCATTATGCACGGCCGCCGCCCGAGCTAATGTTCGAGGGTTTGCCTCGCGTAGTGAATAAGCAGCTTTACCGCATGAGATACACGCAACGTCATCAAATGGCATTCAAAGTCTCGATAGGTAGTGTCATGATGTTTTGCCTTATCAGTGTATGCAACAAAGTGCGCAGTCTGATAAGGTGCGGCTACTTCGGTTGATTTTTTTGAAAAAAATGTCCTCATGTGCCGAACTGCTGCAAAAATTACAATAAAAAATGTAGCATCTGATATGAAATTTCACAATTCCGTATTTTTCTTAAGGTAACACATCAATTATACTACACTAGATTTATTGTTTTCTTAAAAAAACGAATAGTAAGATCTAATACATTTTCCTTTGTATGTTAGCTACCACTTTTTCCATGGATATTATTGGTATTTGTAAGTTAAACAAAGAGTTACATACTCAGCGCTTTTAAAGCCATCACGCTGTCAGATAATGTATAGGGACTATTAAAAATATTTACCAGAGAAATCTCCAGGCAAGAAATAGTTTTGTTTGGGACCTGCCTTATTTCTTCAGAGGTAAATATTTCAAATAAGAAGAACTGTGATTAGAAATTTGTTAAATTAACTGATAACTTTAGTGAAGCTATTATTAATACTGTTTCACAGATCTGTTTAAGTGAGGTTGGAAAGAAAAGGTTGAAGAATTCTATAAAAAACAATCACCTGCGACAGAATAGGTCAGAATAAGTCAACACGGACTTTGGCACCAAAATATACATGGATAATATCTCGCTGGTACAGCGAAACAAACAGCAAAGCAATTCACACCAGATGAGTTGAGGTGATCAGATCCTTAAGGCATGCCGTCACGTACAGATTAGAAAAGTGAGATCAGAATATTTGTTCCGTCACCGGAGCTCAGTGCCAGTTTCACTGCTGGGGGCGTTCCGAAACTTGGCATGTATTATCGGATTCGCCAGAGGCAAACGGCGAGATTGGATCACAAAACAAGGTCAGGACGGTCTCCATGAAAACCGCGTCCCCGAAAATAGCATTGTGCCTGCGGCAATGGTGAGTGGTTCAGTGGCTATAAATACTAAACGAAGAAGGAAACATTTACGTTAAGGAGCGTTCGCCGATAAACTGCAACAGTATCAGTTTGAATGAATAGATAGAGTTTGGAGCCGAGGTCGTGGAACAAGAACGGGGAACAACAGAACAGGGCCTGGGGCGAAGGGAGAGGTATACGCCGCTCTAAATGTTTGTGAGGATTCCAAACGATGAAGGAACGCAGCGGTGGATCCGATGCCGGAACGGAAAAAAACAAATAAGCGTTACTCACTTCCTCTGCACTGCCTGTTCCAATCTCTGAGGCAGTTCAAAGGCCGGAGGCTACGCTGACAAGCAATCGCATTAGCGCAAACAAATATGGCGAGACCCGCCTCGCCCTGCTATTGCCCAGCAAATAACTGTCACGACTTTAAATAATTTTGACGTAAGCAAGCCGAACGAAGGCAGACATTCCCAGTTTTCCACAGTTCTCTGAATTTGTTTGTACATTCCATAGCAAACAGAAGAAAATACCAATTTTTCTATTTTTAACAAACACAGAACTGGAGGATACGCATATGGTGCTGAAATCGTTGTTTGAAGATTGGCGTAACCTACAGTATGTTGATAACCGTTAGCAGTGTATAATGTGTTTGGGCTGTGAATTAGTTGCGTTTGACCTTGCCAAGGGACTGACCTGTAATGTTGAGCCCAACTTTTTGGATGACCCAGGGCAACAGCCCTCAAACCTAAACATAAATGTAATTGTATTTTATGAAGCATTTGTAGTAAGCTAGAGTTTGGTTGAATATGATCTTGTATGTTTGTTCTGAAATTTTCTGTAAATCAGAGTCAATAGACTTTGTTTATGAAAAGAGGTTATGTAAATACCATTTAATATGTTTAAGGACAGAATTATGAAAGAGAATTGCTTAAATTTTGTAATTCCATGTATTAAGGGAAGTTACGATGGCTAAAGGACAATTTTCCACAGTTTAAAATGATTTCTGTGGGTAATTTTATGTTTAAGTATCTTTAATTTCCATTTCTGACCATTTCGTAATGATTGTAAATGATTATGTATTAATTCTGATTGTTTTTAATATATTTAAATTGTTTAAGTATTGTTAATGTTCGAGAAATATCTGTCGGAATCCTTTGTAGTGTTCTAAAAATTTCGATGGATCTTATATAAACCGAACATCCGAGACAGAGATACATTTACGACGGCCAAGGACTGTATTGTCTGTGGATGAAGTGTTGTCTGCAATCGCTGGATTGTATGTATGCATGTAACCAATATCTTTGACGTCGTGCTTATGTGAAAACAAGTGGACTGTATGGTGGACTGGTTATTTATCATATTAATTAAAACACGAGACATGTAACACCGGGTTTGATAGCTCTTAAAGGCATTTATACTTTAGTTTTACATGGTTTTTCCGAAATAACTCCAGACCAATCTCACATTGAAATTGTTATAAGCAATGAAACGTTTTCCTTTCTTTTCCTTGTTAGCAACATTCAGTAAGAGGAATAAAATTAGCCTTTTTTTCCTAATGGTTTTACACCTCATAGAAGTTGAGGTCATTAGAGGCGGGGAAAGGATTGGAACAAGGAACGGAAAGGAATTTGGCCATGTCCTTTTGAAGGAACTGTCGCGGCATTCTCTTAGAGTGTTTTAGGAAAACGATGGAAAGTCAAACCTGGATGGCCAGACTGGAATTCGAACTGACGTTTTCGAGGAAGCGAGGCCAGAGCGTTACCGCCTTTGCCGTGAGTGAACAGTTGTATACGTGCTTATGTACAAGTCCTATGATGAACTTTTGATACACTTGAAATTAGAGTGATCTTCGAATTAAAAAAGTAAATTGTTCTTAGATTTTACTGTACGAAGGAAGACTTTGATTGTTAGTAATGAAGCTGGAGAACTGTTGCTTTGGCTACCAACATTTATTCTTTCGGTCTACCACACTATCAACACAGTTTGTGCATAGGAAGAGTGCCTGGCTAGTAAAAAAATAAAAAAATTACAATTCAGGGATATGGCAGAGATAGAAATGAAGGATACTAAAGACGTTTTTAGTACAAAGTAAATTTTATACAATGATTTACAGTAGATAAGTTATATTTTTACAAAGTTTAGGGGTAGGGGAGACCGGAGCGGGTTGCCGTAGGGGGCATGTTGGCTACCAGCTTTTAATTTTGTCTGCAGTGTAGAAGCTCTACAGTCTGACCACGTGACCTTCATAGCCTTAACTACTTCCCAACAAAACAACAATAACAGGATTGACAAATCCAGACAGGACAAAATATATTGAAGCAAATTCAAAAAGGACCTGGCAAATCCAGTAATGACAAATAACCTGATGACAACCTCAAGATCTGGAAGGAGATGCGCATAAGCGCAAGAACTTCCCTTCACTCTGGGACTAAAGTTTTCCCAGAAGATTGTGCCCTGGCAATGTGAGTTCTCTATTTGTACGAGAAAGAAGGGTTGATTGCCGTAAATTTCGTTCAGTCAGTAATTCTTCTAAACCATTATTTGTTTTTTGTACAGCAGGCTGCAGAGGATAGGTTTAACTTGTGTAGTACATTTGAATCAGTGAACTAAGGGCTATGTTTCACGTTGTTAAAACATCCATTGTCGGTATTGAAGTGTTCCCTATGTTAGGAAAGCGATTTCTCGACCTTACTGTGGCCGTTCACTACCAGTTATTAATTTCCAAATAATATTAAGATAAAAAAAATCAGGTGGGCGCCAGAGATTGGAGTGTACCCTATTCTGAGCGAAGCGACATCTAGATCTCAAAGTATTGTTACTTAAACATGAATTATTGAACAACTAGAATTATTAATGAAGTCAAATGACACATTACATGACTGGATGGGATCTATTGAAAACAAGGTTCGCAATCTGACTTTACGATTTACTTATGTATTTTAATTGTTTACTTGACAAGATTTACGAAGATTAATTTTCTTTTTAAATCCCAATGGTACATAAATTTCTCAGTGGAGCAAGAGAGTCTGTCTGAGGGTGATATCTAGGGTAAAACGACGTTGATGCAAAAGTTCCTTATTCTGAATGGTGATTACCGTGCAGGCGAATCTTGTGCTGTCGGTGGGTTGACGGCCGGCTGCCTCCCTGCTGTCTCTCCCGTGGTCAGCTGGGCTGCCGATCTACCGCCCTCGGCACGCAACCTCCCAGTTCCTCTTGTCTTCCATGCTGCCTGACCAAGCGTCGCTTTCCACCCCCTCTTGATGACGTCTGCCAATTTCTGTATTTGGAGGGAAGCTTTTCTCGCTGGTTGGCTCGGGACATGCAACAAACCGCCCATTGTTAATAATAATAATCACACAAATTCCTATTGGCTGTACTCCCTGGCTTCCCCTCACCCTTCATTCTTGGATACATGATTTCATTTTATTTTTTATTTGTTTACATGAACAGTCCAGGCTCCTCTTGAGCAGTGGTACTGTCCCGGGACTGTTTTCTGCCATCCGTCATATCTAATGGCAACACGAGCAGAACCTCCCCTGGGACCGACGCACACACGACGAGAAAAGAAACACGCACACGTGTTTTTTATTCGGAACATTACAGTATGGTAGTTTTCACAACTGCCATCATTGTTATAAAAACATGTTTGGGACAGGTTGTCCATCTGTGTTCGGGGTTTATTGACACATAGGCAAAAGGGGGGTAAACGAAGAAACTAAGCGCAAGAGCAAAATCTATTTTATGATTTCTAGTGAGGAGGAGAGCCGACCTGTGAGTTTCGCTGACAGAGATAATAGCTTTGATGAACGTCTACATTTAGATTACAACGAGTGAGCCAGACCCTAAACATCACATGTGCATTAGGTAGAGCTTTCTAGCCCAGTTAACATGTCTCCAGATGATTATAATGATGAGGACCAAAGTCGAAGAGCTAAAGTGGCCTCAGCTCAAGAATAACTGGAAGCCTACAATGGTGTAAGTACTGGACGAAAATGATTTTCTAGTTTAAAGTGGTCTAAAAAAGTAGATGGAATCTGGTGAAAATTTGAAAATGTGAGAAAAGCTCGTGAGCCATAACTAATGATTCAAGTTCGTCGAAATGAAGCTTATTTGATTTAATTCCAATATTTGCGGTCTCTTGTTTGTATTAGTTTCTTTCAGGCTTACTTTCTGCCTTCTAATTTTTTTAAAAAATAAAGTATTTGCAAATGAGTTACAATTACATGTTTTTATTTTCTTAAAGCATGTCACGAATTCCAGGGTTTTTTCTCTCTCAACTCATTTTTCTAAACTTTTGACGTGGGCTACGCAAACTAACCACCAACTGTGCGCCAACCAACACCGCGTTTGGGGTTGGTTGGCCAACCGCGACTTGAACTATTTGGTGATTTTCTGCAGTCATACAATTCAATATTTGTTTCTAAAAAGATAACGAAATGGAACATAATAGATGTAGATTACAGTAATATATTCAAAATTTGGACGGTGTTCACAGAATCATCTGTAAAAATCAAAATGTGAAAACCTGTGCCAATCGTCCCCAGTCTCCCCTACAGAGGGAATGTTACTTCGCTAATTTTATGACAAGATAAGGAATTTTATTAAGCAATTTTAATTATGACTTTAAACATACTGCTCTCAGCAACGGTAAATAGTTAATAGATGTAAAATATAGCCAACCAGTTGCATCAGTCGGCTATTGGTCTTCTTCAGAAGTACATGTTAATATACAGTTTACACAATTTTCAATTTTAATTATATTTTAAAGTAAGATTAACGGATACAGAACGAAGTACAGAGAAAATATTTTTTGGGGTCCGCTGAGGAACTGAAATATAGCTAGTAAATTCTAAAAAGCGAAGGAAATACTATTCCGGATCATTACTTGATTTTAGGAACTCAAAATTTAGTTTATCTAAGAGTACCCCACTTATATAAAAAAAACCTTGACGATTCCTTCTTAAGTAATCAAACCTAATGTTGCGTTGGTTCTAATTCGTAAGGGGTACTACTGTATCTGGTAATGTATAGAACGTCATGCCACTACGACCGTGGTCTAACCAAATGTTAGTAACAACACAGTGGTTGGTTGCTTGAGCTCAACTATTCTCAAGTGTACTTCTAATGCTGTTTACTATTAAAGATTGTGGTCCTCCGTTCTCTTTCTTCTCACTTGATTCCTTTTTTATGATACTGGCTACTCATCTGTTGAAATTTTTTAGTTATAAATATTATTTATATTTGTTCTACTGAATATAAAAGAGCTTGGAAATTATCAAAAAATAATCTGTTCGCATGTGGACTTACCATCCATGACCAATATATTGAAGTAATTTTGATGGTCTGGTTAATTAATAACTTTTTAGTAAAGAGTCATTTTATGACTGTCTTGCATAATAGAATTGATAGATCAGTTCGAAAAGTCCCATTAATCAATTTTATACTACATTTGAAACCTCATTTGAAACCTTTTGCAATATTTTTATACACATTTTCATGTTAAACTCTTTTTTTAAAAAAAAGTCAATTTATTTTCTTAGAACAATCTCCTATACCATCGGTATCACCACCTTCCATTCTTTCCACCTATCTACATCACTGATTTCCAATATCATAAAGTTCCTTAGCGTATAACTTCACGTGCCCTTTCTTTATCCTTGGTTTCTAATTCGATTTTCGTATCCAGATATGTTCATCAGTATTTTGCCAAAATTCATTTCAGTGTTCCTATATGTTGCATTAACTTGCAACTATTATTTTACAATTGCTTCACTGTATCCTTTCCACTTTTCCAACGGATTTTTTGCATTTAGTGTTTTTTTTTTTTTTTACTGCTTAACGTCTCTTAACAGCGAGGTCTTTAGATACGGGTTGCATCATTTACTCTTTTTTCGTAATGAGTATTTTTTAGCTTACATTTATGATCCTGTTTCACGTGAAGCTACATTAATTGATAAATTTCCAGCCCATTATGTTCTTCATTGCTTTATTGCAATCTTAATTTTAATTCAGTACAGAAGGATTGCGAAATTACTGTATATCTATATGTTTGCTTAACAATTAAGAATTATGTCATCTCATCTTTGTATAACATTCGACCTTTTAATATTTCTCTCTATCCGTACGTTATGTTGTGTTCTTTGTCTCTTTGTTTTTACATAAATAAATGTGTTCCCTATAACCATAAATTTTGTATAATTCCAAAACCTACTGCTGCATTCTCTAATTTTCTGAATGTTTACCATTTTTCGTCCTTCTACAACAATGTTCTAGTCTCTCTTCATTACTACTCTCTCTCTTTAAATATTTAATTATCTGTTCAATATTCCCATGTATTTTCTCTTTTCGAATGACGTATTTGTAAACTTCAAAGAAAATTTTTAACACTGTGTTCTTCAATGAAATACTTCTGTATTTTTGTTCTTAACGATTATTGATCTTCAGTGACAGTATGTAAAACAAGACGTGCTCTAATTAATCAATATTTTACAAAATTTATCTAATTTTCCTTGTTTATACCCGCAATATTTCCTGGCTGTTTAGTGCGATGGTGTATCGTTAATTGTAATTTCTATTAATGCACGTGGAATATGTATTGATAATTAAGAGCCAACCGCATGTAACGCATCGCGATATTTATTTAAGCCTTTTCACAATGTCATAATAGAGTGAACAATTTAGATGAAATTTTGATTGCCTGATGCTTAAACACAACTTGTGACATAACAAACAAATACTCCTATTTAAACAACATTTCTAATAATTAAATTCATATTACGATACATTAGCAATATTTGTAATAGGTTCAATATTAATTTTCAGGCTTTAGGGCAATTATCCAGTGATCATATTACAGCTGTGAAGTGTTCATTATATCTGTTTTTCATTTGAATACCTTCTGTGTAACTTCAATTAAAACTTCCAATTATTACGTTATTAATTTTCTGCCAGAAAATTAAGCTTCGTTTCTATTGCACAAATCAGGACAAGCTTCCATAAGCTTCTCGATTCTTCCATTGATAGTGTAATAGAATAGGCCAATTATTTGCGAGGGTATCTCTGGATGACAGAGCATTCGTATTGGTTACCTTGTAGGATGTCATGTCTCATATTCAAAAGCAGCCAACTTAATGGTTCTGTTGCAATTAGTAGTCTCTTGTTTACGGTATCTGACGATACATTTCAAGTCTAAATGATGGCTGGAAACCGTTACAGATTTTTTTTCAGTCACGTTATTGCACATGTTGTGAGTTGTACGCAACGGATCAGCGAATCCTCAGCTATGAAATACTTACTTATAGGGGTCGTAACTCCATTGACCTTCAAAATAGAGCGCTACTACCTGGTAATGTAGGTGAGAGTAATGAAATTCTTTGCTAAAAACTGTTTTGTACAGAACGGTGGGCTGGTGTGGTGTCGTGATGAAGGAGAAAACTTTCCTTGTATAAATAACCAGTTATTTTCTTAGAATATTTCCGCGAAGACATCTTAGAACATCACCGTAGAATAACTAATTCACAGTCGACTCCGGTGAGATGTTCTGAATGAAAGTTTATCTTACCATCGGAGAAAATAGTGAACATCCTCTTCTCATTGTTCTTCGTAAACTGAGAATCTTCCACTGCGACGATTTTTGCTTTATTTCTAGTTCCTAGAGGTAAATCCTGCTTCCATCGTCAACACTAAATCTCGACAACAAAGCTTCATCTGTGGAAGTTCAGATAAAACATCAATGCGTCACTGTTTGTGATTACATGTCTTCTTTTTCTAATATTTTTACGTTTCGTTGACATCGAGGTCATTAGGTACGGGAAAGGTCTGGAGACAAGGAAATGGAAGGAATTCGGCCATAGCCTTTTCAAGGAACTATCGCGGCATTCACTTCGAGTGGTTTCGGAAATCTGGATGGATGGTAACGGATACGAACCCACGTCTTCCCGAATACGAAGCCAGAGCGTTAGTTGCTAACAGGCACGCAACAAATTTTGCCTAGATTCGATGCAAATCAAATTCTTTCGTTAAAATTTACAAACTGTTTTTTACAGACAATTTTTTTTTCAGTGATAGCGCGAATTGTTAGGCAAAGGTCTTCGTGAGGCATTTCTTGAACTTTTATATTTGTCTCAGGCGTGGTTGATGTTAATGTGACCTACTCCGATGAGCCTTTTGAGAATTACAATAAACGAATACAATTTTTAATCGTCCTTTTTAGCTGTTAGTTTGAAATCACCCTCATATCGTCCATCTGTAGTGGAACTATGGTTTGGAATATTTCTTCGATTAATTTATTTTTTGTACATATGCTGTTATGGTATAGCCTACATATAAAACGGCAAAATTATCCGTATAGTGATTTCTAAGCAATGCTTTCTGGGAGCGTCTGTTCCTGTTTTCTTCTTCCAAAATCAATTATTCTCTGCTTTATGTGCTTACTGTCTCTCCCTGGAGCTTCGTTTGCGAAAATTCCACAAACTGTTCACCTCATCACACTTCCGATATTACGTGTTTGCCAGCACTGCGAGGCAATGTTCTACATTCTAGCTTCTGGATGACGTCGTTGCCGGATAGTTGAGTTAGCTTATCTTTTTAATTTCCTCTGTTTGCTTACTTCTGTTAGGGGGCATCCATAAATTACGTGAGGTGTTTTTCCGGATTTCCGGACCACCCCCCCCCCCTTGCCCTCTGAAACTTTTTTTTTGTAACGTCTCACCCTTCCAAAGCTGATTACACACCCCCTTTTTTTACGAAATATCCCCTTAAAATCGACTTTCGCGTCATTTGTAGACCTTTTTTTTAGCTCTACACTCCAACAAGAATTTCGAAACCTCACGTGAGATTTCCGTTACCCCCCCCCTCCTCCTTGGTGAGATTTCGCCGGACCCCCCCCCCCTATTTCACCTCACATAATTAATGGACGGCCCCTTACAGCATAGCTACAACAACAAAATTTCGCGTTAGGGGATATGGCAGCAGAAGACCGACAGGACTACCTCTGCTTACAAAACGTCAACGGCTGCATCACTTCTCCTAAGCTCGTGAACATCCTACATCGTGGATCCTACATCTTTTTAAAGATATTCCGTGGTTTGACGAGATTGCAGTTGGTAAGAGCAGCAAGTAGTGTTTGAGTGTGGCGCAGATCCCTTGAGGCCTTCGACGTAGGTTGTCAGGAATATTCTGGGAAAGCTGGTGGTTGCTGCATCCTGGTAGTGACTGCGTTTATACGGCTTGGCCTGGGTCCTCTGGAAACACTGACCCTACCACTGAATGTAAATGGTTATTTTCAGATACTTGGAAACCATCTGCAACCAGTCATAGCCTTCACGTTCCAGTACAACGATGAACGTTTCTAGGATTACTATGCGCAATGTAACTGTACCAAAATCGATCATGATTGGTTAGAGGTCAATTGCAGGGAATGATTTGGTCATCTAGATCATTAGAGATAAATCCAATGGAACATCATTGAAAGGTCAGTTCGTATATTACACACCGATTGCACTTCTGCAATTATGGACGGCTGTGGAAGAGACATGACAAAATATTTCTTCTGGGGACTTGTTGAGTCAATTCCACGTCGGATCGCTGTACTTGGCCGGACAAAATGCGGTTGTAAGCTTTAGCAGGAGATTACCATCTTTTTTGACACTTCAGCGTACATATACGATTCTGCTCACATAAATAATGTCACTTAATGCTTACCCCTGAAGCTGCGATTACCGAAGTGACGGCTGTGCGCGGGTGGTAGTGTATCGCCAACGCAAGCGCTGCGCTGAGGTAAACTGTGTCCCAGCTGTCCGTCGACCAAAATTAAATTTAAATTTTAAACAAACGTATTTTAACGTAAAATTTGTATGCTGTGCCAGAAGTAGGGAAAAATACAATCAACTATAACTTATTGTATTGTCAGAGATAAACGGCAGTTGACAATGGATATGATTTATGGGATAACAGAGGGGTTGCCATGCTTTTGGAGGCCGAAGTAATTTTACTTCAAAATCATGGCGCTTGACACACCTTCTTCACTGTAGAAGGGTACACAGAAATTGGTGATATCATCATCATTAATGTTCTGCCCTAAGGTAGATTTCCACACGGCTGCTCTATTTGATCTCCTGTTATATATCTGCACTCTCCTCTTCATGTCCATATAGTTTCTATTCCCTTTAATGATATCTATGATCTTGCCCCTCCTTCTTCCTCCCACTATTCTTCCACGAACTAGTCCAACCAAGGCGTCCGTTAACAAGCACTCCCCTCTCAACAAGTGTCCCATCCAAATCTTCTTTCTTTCTGTTACGACTTGCAATAGTTTCCTGATCTCACCAACCGTTTCAGTCACTTCTACATTACTTACATTTCCCATCCAGTTTATCCTCTACATTCTCCTCCACACCCACATTTCAAACGCTTCTAACCGTTATTCATCCTCTCTTCGCGGTGTCCACGCCTTTGCCCCATAAAGTGCGACACTCCATACGAAACATTTGCCACGTGCTCAGTGCCTCAGTGCTTTAGGGAGCGTCCATAAACTACGTAGTTCCATTTTGGCCTCCTGTTAATCCCCTCAAACCACCACATAGCCAGACGTGGCGTTTGCCTATCCACCCCCCCCCCCCCCCGCCTCACCCGCCGTGTGACACGTAGCTTTTTTTGATTCCAGAAGACATTTTGTACTGCTTTCTTCTGTCAGACTATCGTATATTACATTCCGAGATAATTAAATGACGGAAATAAATATTCGTATGATGTTGTGTGTTCTGCATCTTATTTTAATTGTGACAAATAATATGAATGGACAGCTACGTGGTTTGGTTCCGCAATCCTCCATCTCCCCCCGGTAGTCCAGCGTAGCCCAGTGTAGCCTTCCAGTCAACCCCTTCCCCTAGACCGAGTTACGTAGTTTATGGACGATCCCTAATCTACTTTACCAGTTGTTAATAGCCTCTTCGTATTGAATGCTATCTTCGCTACTGTAACACAAGTTTACACCTCTTGGTGGCATCTCAAGTCCTCTATGATCGTACTTCCAAGAAATTTGGAGACTCTTACTTGGCTGACATTAGCTTGTATTATCCTTATATTTATATACTTACTAATCACCATTCTCTTTGTTTTTGTTGTACTGATTCTCAATCTACGCTCTTCACAAGCTTCATTTAGATCTTTCAGAATTTTTTTTAGGGTTCGTTCGCTTTCTGCTAACAAGACACTTTGGTGATATGGCATCGAATATTAGGCCCAGTCCATTTTTTTTCTAGCCCCGTACCTGACAGACATAAAGTAGATAACGTACTCTGCACTATGTTGTCGGGCGGCAGTACGGGGCGGACTTTTTGCCGCCTGGACTGGCTGTTCGCTGCTCGCGTCCCTCCGACCTCGTGCATAGTTCCTCCAAATTAGAGAGGCCTCAGCGAAACTTTGTGCTGCAAAATCGACCCACCCTATACTCGGAGCGGCAAACAATGCCAACAATGGCTCGAGCGAAGGGGAAAAAAAAATAATAAATAGAAGGTAAAAGGACAGCTGGAATACAACGCTCGTGGGGTGGCGTATTGACGGCTTTTTTTGTTGTTGTTTTTTTCAGCCTGAAGTGGTGTTGGAAAAGGGGAGGAGTTGACCGGCAGGTGAGCTGGAAGGCGAAGGTAGTGACGTAACCGTATAGTGGGTGGAACGGTTGGTGAGACCCAAAGTTATGCCGCAGCGGCACCACAGGTATTTATTGTACCGGCTCACGCATTTACCGCAAAGATTTACACCTGTTTTGGTATTCAACTGAGTATACATTGTTTGAACGCTGGATTCCTATCACTGATTATGTAACTTATTAGCACACTACTTTCTCTCTTTAAATTTACAGCAAGTATTTTTACAAGTTTTGAAGTGCTGTTTTCTTTTATTTAATCGCATTTTTTATGACAATTTTTCTCGTCCTCAGTTACGTCAGAAGTTATAAGGGAGTTACGCACTAGCAACGAAACAAATAAAGGAGAGACGAAAATGTTTTTTAAAAATATAATATAAGTAAGTAAATAAACAGGAACACATATTTAGTAAAATACTTCTTCTTATTCCCTGTAGCAATTTATACTGACAATACCAGTCAGGATATGCTATGATTTGCATTGTTCCACCAACTTAGTCCTAAAATAGTTCCCAACTCCGGTAAAATAGATGAGAAATTTATGGTAATTAATACAATAGTTGTGAATTTCATCCAGTTGGTTACCATTACTAAACTCTCTGGATTTAATTTAATTATCGCTCTTAATGAAGGAGCATTTTGGCGCTAGAAGTTAATTACGGCGCCAGACTGCCATCCTGCCACTGCCTAGGGCCAAACCAACCACTTCGCTTATAAACGAATGACAGGATTTTTGTTTCATTTTTAGGTATCCCAAAATTTTTATATCATTCTGCATATAATTCTTCTTCACTGACTATGACTCGTTATAAATAATTACCGTTTAATTTTAAGGAATTTAAATTTATTCTTAACAGGCAACCGGTCATCGTTTCCCTGCTGTTTGTTTTGTTTTCTGAAATAATTTAGGTAATTAGCAAACAAGTAAATTTATCAATTTGTTTAAATAATCGATGTTTACACCAAAGAAAATTGAGTTACTTTAAATTGAGATCACAGCATCCTGTTGTTACTAAATTTGTAATTGGAGTGAACAATTTTTTATGATGATTAAAGAAGACTCGGTTTTAATTTCCAGCCGTGTCTTACGGTTTTACATTATTCCGGACGAATTGGGGAATTAGACCTTCAAAAATATTACGATAGCCCATTTCCTTCCACTACGTAGACAACAAACTCTCCCGGCTTTAATTGCTCGTCGTTGACGAACCGTAAAGCTATAATGATATAAACTCACACTCTAATCCAGTGGGAATTATTGTAACCGGCATACCACAAAATTTTGGGTTCACTTACTTTACTATTTTGATGAAAAAAAAAACCCCATCAGATTACTCGATTTTTGAAAGAAAGATCCTGCTAGTTCTGTTAGGAAATTTGATCCAGATTCCTGTAATTATCTGTATAAATCTTGTACTGACAATATGTAATTGTGTAAGACTCAACTTGACGAACTTCATATAAAAAAAATACATATTATATTTGAAATACATTTGTTACGTTTCATGGTGACTGGAGTGTAAAGGTGAGTTTTGATTGTAAATATAATGTATCTCAAGTTTTAAATATCCAAAATTAAAATTATTATAATTTCTATGACTAGTTAGTCATTTCTTGCTCTATCTTTTGCTTATTCCAGTTTTTTATACGACACTAAAAACTCAGTTTTTATTATTTTTTTTAAAAAAAATTATTTGGTTGGTGTTACTACGTAGGATTAAATGTCAGTTTGGATGTGTCTTTAGTAGGTAAAAACGGTTTGGTAGTTATTTATACATTTGGTATGCTGGAAAAAAAAACTCAGTATTTTGACAAAACCATTTATATGGTTTACTTGAAGCAGTGACATCAAGCTAACATTACTAATTCAAATGCACATTAGCCAAATGTGCCAGATATATGGGCGTTCCCAAACAAACTCCTTCAACATCGCACTTACGCTTTCCCTCCAACTATATATACCTGTCACGAATCGGGCGGCTCTTCTTTGGACCATCTCTAATTCCTCCATTAATCCCTTTTGATGGGGACCCCACACAGACAATATTCTAAGTGAGGCCGCACTAGTGACTTGTATGCAATCGATTTAACTTCCGGAATGCATTGTTTTAAATTACGATCTAGAAATCGAAGCATACGATTTGCTTTCGCAATTACATTCTCGATATGCTCATTCCACGACAAATTATTACGAATTGTTACCCCTAGGTATTTAGCGGAATCTATCGTTCTAAGGACAGTACCATTAATTATATATTCAGAGCTCAATGGTGTCACCTTTTTACTTATACGTATGACTTGGCACTTTTTAGCGTTTAATTTCAACTGCCAATCTCTTCACCACGCAATTATTTTAATAATATCGTCTTGTAAGTGCAGTCGTCCTGGGTTATGTTTTCACGATAAATAATAGCATCATCGGCAAATAATCTTTTCATCCACCTTATTATGTCGCACAAATCATTAATGTATATGAGAAACAACAGAGACCATATTACGCTTCCCTGGGGAACCCCGGACCTCACTTCGGTAAGTGATGAACGCTCACCGTCGAGAACTACACACTGTGTTCTGCCCTTCAGAATGACTGGGCTAATTCCTTCCAGAGACATCCTTTAAGTTGCTAAATTCCTTCCATTTCTGGCACTTAGCTTCCAGATAATTACACGAATGCTACACATATATATTAAGCTATGTAAACCAATAACAAGTGACGTAAATAGATAATATTTGCTTTTGATTTACGCCTTGTTAACGTCAAGGTAATGAGAGATGAGAAGGGACTAGGGACAAGGAACTGGAAAGAATTTGGCATGGCATTTTGAAGGAACCATACCGGCATTCGCCTAGAGTGATTTGCGAAAACGTTGAACAACCCAAATCTGGATGTAGTCTTCTCGGGAGACTAGCCGAGTAAGTAAGATGTTTCCACACGATATTTCGGCGATCTCAGTCTCCATCTTCTGGTGAAGAAGATGGCGACGGAGTTTGATATCGCCAAAATATCGTGTGGAAACATCTTACTTACTCGGCTAGTCTTCCGAGAAGACTACATCACTTCACCAGAACATGGCGACGGAGCTTGAGATCGCCGAAATATCGTGTGGAAACATCTTACTTACTCGGCTAGTCTCCCGAGAAGACTACATCAACTTCACCAGAAGATGGCGACGGAGTCTGAGATCGCCGAAATATCGTGTGGAAACATCTTACTTACTCGGCTAGTCTCCTGAGAAGACTACATCCACTTCACCAGAAGATGGCGACGGAGCCTGAGATCGCCGAAATATCGTGTGGAAACATCTTACTTACTCGGCTAGTCTCCCGAGAAGACTACATCCATTCTCAACGCCGAGAAAGACTTCGTTCCTATATAACCCAAATCTGGATGGCCTGACGGAGATTCAAAACCGCGTCCACCAGAATGCGAACCAGAGCCTTACCTCTCACCCACCAAGTTCGGTAATTGCACTAAAAATAAGCTATGGAGGGAGAGCTGCCTTATTGATGAAATGAAGTACCTAGCTTAAAAAAAAAATGTCTTTTACACCTGTTCAGAATCTTAAGCAACTGTTTCCGACGTGTACTCTTCGTCAGAAGGCAAGTAGTGTTTCAAGCAGGTCAGCAGATAGGAACAGACCAACACTTCAGAATCTAAAAACAGAAGCCGAAGAAGACTGAAATCGTTTTCGTTCTCAGCTGGAGTGTGGGACAGAAATGAGAGCGAGGGACTCCGATTTCTGCTGCTGGCGCCGTCCAATTACCGAAGGTTGGCGCATGTCCGCGTGACCCATATATTCTCCCTCCGGCTGCTTCCACTTTCTGTTGTGCCCGCTCCCGCACAGAGTTACCGCCGCGGTGCCTGGCGGAACCACAGAAAGAGAGTTTTGTCAGCCGATCTAATTCAATTTCCCGCATGTCAAGAGGAGCGATTGGGGTGGCCGAGCGCCGCCTCATAGCCCTGTGGGAACAACAAGCAATTCCGTCCGGAAGACGTAGTGCGCGCGGAGCTGTCAGTCGCAACGGCGCGTCCGGCCGATTAATTCCCCGTTTCATCAGCAGTCCCGAGGCTCGCTCTGTTTTGCTCCTCCCGCTCCGGCGCGCCACTTATCGCTTGTCCGAGCCCTCCGGCCGGGGTTTTTAATGTTTTACTGCGATGGAGGTCAGCCAACAGCCAGTGTTGGGGGCCCAGTCTATTACGCCTGGCCCTCGCTCTTGACTGGAGTCGAGTGGAGATATAGAAAGCCGTCCTTAACGAGAGCTGTCAATACCGCAGACGGAAACAATCAAGACAAATAAATTACGAATTTTCATACTTAATTGCAATTAATTATTTAACAGTTTTTAAAAAGTAACGTGAAGCAACTATAGCTTTAATTTTTAATATATCATTCCTCTGTACGGCTGCGGGGAGGGAAATTGGCGGGTAATTGCGAGCGCGCTGTTGCCGCACTTCGGAACATTCTCGCATAGCGCTCTCTCTCTAACAGTAGAAAATGGCAACGCTGAGCGTGCTGTATTGCCTATTACGAGCGTCAACCCACAAACATCTACTGCAAGCTAGCAAATGAATTCAACTATTAAGTGCACGATTTGGTAACGGTGTATTCGAAGCCGGCCGCCAATACTTCTGGCTGATTTATTCGTTAAAAAAATAAATCCCTTTGGTTTTCGATGTTTTTTAGAGATGTTTTGGAGAGTGGGGTTGATTATTGGGGCATTCCTGGTAATTTTTTTGGTTTCATTACCCATAGAGAAACGGACACAAATCACGCAGCATAGTAAAAATAAGATAAAATGGTATTCAATGACATATTCTAACAAATAAATACAGCTAATCACAAACTATATAAAAAAAAAATATGCATCAACGTTTCACTTTGAGCAGACAACTCAGTTCAAAATAAATAAAAA
>JARYHS010011408.1:237168956-237196367 GCA_031002005.1 Vandiemenella viatica
TTAGGGAACAAGCCGCCCGAAAACCTTGGATCACAGCAGAAATTTTGCAGTTGATGGATCAGAGCAGAAGGCACAAACATGCTAAGGATGAAGCAGGAAGAGAAACAATAAAGACAATTTAGAAATCAAGTAAACAGGAAATGCAAAGTAAAAAAGAAAAATGGCTGTAAGAAACGTGTGAGGAAGTAGAAAAGGAAATGGATATAGGTAAAGTAGAGGTGGCATATGGGAAGATCAAACAGAATTTTGGAGAAATGAAGAAAAGAGGTATAAACATTAAAGCTGTGGATGCGAAACCTCTTCTAAGCTAAGAAGAGAGAGCTAACCAATGGAAGGAATACATAGAGAATCTGTATGTTTGAGATAATTTCCAAAACAGTGTATTGGAAGAAGAAGTTGATGTCGACATAAATAACTTAGGTGATCCTGTTTTGACGACAGAATTTAACAGAGATTTGAATGATTTTCAATCAAATTAGGCAGTTTGAATTGATGAGATTCGTCCAGAACTTCTGAAATCCCTAGGAGAAGAAGGGATCCCAATTTGTTCCAACTTATATCAAGAAGTTATGAAATAGGAGGGATTCCCACTGATTCTAAAAGCACAAGCAGACAGTTGTGGGAATTATAGCACTATCAGTTTAATATCATATGCTTCAAATTTAGACCAGAATAATATGCAGAAGAATGGAAAGTATAGTAGAAGCTATAGTAGGTGTGGATCAGTTTGAATTCAAGAAAAACCGCGATACAGGAGCAGCGATTATGGTGTTAAGATTAATACTTGAAGGACGGATCAAGAAAAACAAAAATACTTTTATGGCCTTTGTTGATTTAGAAAAAAGCATTTGATATGTTAGGTGAGACAAGATGTTCAAAATTTTAAAGAATTCGGTTCTAAAATACCGAAAGAGAAGAATACTTTATAATCTTTATAAGAATCAAGTAGCTATAATAAAAGTAGACAATCATGAGAGACACGCATGAGCTAAAAAGGGTGTGAGAGGTCTATCCCCATTAATATTGAACTCGTGTGTAGAAGAAGTTATAAAGGAAGTGAAAGAAAGATTTGAGTTTGCCAAGTGTACAAGGAGAAAAAATCAGTATGCTACGATTTGCTGAGGGAAATTTAACAGCACCAAAATATATGTACTTAATAAAAAATACTGTTTTCATTGATGTACTTCGTAATAAGCAAATTATTGACTCATTACATTTTTAAAAAATAAATAAATAAGAGTAAGTGCGACGTGAAAACAAAATCTTGGGCTACAAGAGAGGAAGATTCCGGCTTGCCCAGCGTATTCATGTGAAGCCTCCCATAATTAATTTCTACAGTGGTCAAGGAAAGCTTCACATTCATCTGGCTCACCTGAGTTAAGAAGTTTTAGATTGTTCTCGCCAGTTTTTCTGAGTAGGATCAGCGACTTTAGAAAGTGTGGATGTGGTGACAGAAGCCAAGTTATGGTGTATAG
Source organism: Vandiemenella viatica (assembly GCA_031002005.1). Taxonomy (NCBI): domain Eukaryota; kingdom Metazoa; phylum Arthropoda; class Insecta; order Orthoptera; family Morabidae; genus Vandiemenella; species Vandiemenella viatica. The sequence goes on from JARYHS010011408.1 coordinate 237,170,432, forward strand.
AAAACATTGGAGGACATGAACCAAGGGGGAGTTTAAAATGTATAAAAAAGAGAACATTCCAAATAACTTCAGCCAATTAAAATTTTTTCTCTGTTTTCTGGTTTCGGCGGTACCTGGAGAGAAGTCGACGAGGCAGTCCGGAGGTTGCTGGAAGAGCGAAAGGGTGTGGCCGAGTTGCCAGCGCAAACATTGGCGCCATAATCACGTACTGATGTAGTACTGGTGGTCGTAAAGTGTGTGTTGGCCACAATTCCAGAGTGCTTCGTCTGTCGTTAAGCACTGAAAGTTGGAGTGGTTTGTTTGTGTTCCCGACGCATACATTGCGTCTATATGTTCACGCAACACATTCAACAGTAATATAAAAAATAAATTCTCCATTGCATTGCTTCATTACGACAGAACTGAACACTTACTGGCAGGTCACCTTGCACAGATAAGAATTCTCGATGGCTCTACTCCTTGTTTTTATGGTAGTAAATCTGAGATTTCTTGCCCGAATTTTGTTTATTTGCAAGTTTATGTATTTTAGTTGTTTTTATAGATATGGAGATTTTACATGTTAATCTTGAATAATGATTTTTCATATGATAAGGATCAATAAAGGTTAAATTATAAAATCTGAAAGCTATATTTTTCAATGTAAAAATGAAAGTTATCCCATCACAGAATCTTATACATAAAAAAATATGTTTCTTTGTTTGTATGTTCGTCTTTTATTCGTTGCAATACCATTCATCCGATTACAATGACATTTTGGTGAGTTTGTTTGTGCATGAGAGTGAAGGCCCCTGACCAAAAAAAAACACATTTTTTTATCAGATTTCGTTGGAACTTTGCACAAATATACCTTAAAATAAACAGAAAATTACTGTCAACATTTGGTATTCAGAAACCAAACCCCCCTCACCCTTAACACCCCCTAATTTTTTACCAATGTTTTTTTTATAAACAGCCACAAGTTTTATCCGATATCGACGGACATTTTCACAGGTACAATATAAGCAGAGAAATACTGTATACATTTAATTTGTGAAAACCGAACACCTCTCTCCCTTTCCATTCCCTTAATTTTTGTCAATGTTCTTTACTCAAAACCACAGTTTTTATCCACTATCGACGGAACTTTGCATATGTATACTTTAGGAACAACGGAAAAATACTTTCTACATTTGGATTTCTGGTACCCTACACATTTTCCCCTTTCCACCCTCTTAATTTTTGTAAATGTTCTTCATTGATACACACAGATGTTATCCGATATCAATGGTACTTTGCATACATATACTATAAAACAAACAGAAAAATACTGTACACATTTGGTTTGCAAAAACCCAATCCCTCTCCTGCTTTCCACCCCATTAATTTTTGTCATTGTTCTTTATACAAAGCTATAGTTTCTACCCGATTTTTAAGGAACCTTGCACACTAAAGCAAACAGAAAAATACTGTCTACATTTGAATACAAAATCCCAACCAGTCTCCCGCTTTACTCCTACCCATTTTAATTTCAAAAGTTGTTTATACACACTCACAGCTTTTATCAGATTTTTGATGGAACACTGCACACGTATACTTTAAAACATACAAAAATGTATTGCCTACATTATGTTTACAAAAACCCACCCACTCTCTCCCGTGACCCTTATAAAACAAAATGTACACATGAAAACCATTCAATTTTTCGCGAATATCTCGAAAGTTGATGGTGATACAGAATGTTTACGACATTCCGATCAAAAGGGATAACACGTCAGAACTTTCATATCCAACCTCCGAGCAGAAAACGGACAAACAAAAATATATGAAAATCATTGCCTTTCAGTTATTTGGTTCATGTTAATGTGTCCGTTTTCTATATGCATGAAATGGGACGTCATTTATTTTAAAATTTTACCATGAAAATCGTGTAAGTTTTTTTAGGTTTCTCAGAAGCCGGACGTCGATTTAGCACGTCCTGTTTGTTCGACATTCTGCGATCGACAGTGCAAGTTACGCAAGCCAATACTTTACCAGCAAGCCAGAATACATGGATCACTCACTTCTTCACTGTCGGGCAACAAGTTATCAGCTAGGCCTCGGAACAGTTAGTCGCTGCACCAACCTTAGCATCCTCTGTTAGTTGTATACTGTAGAACTAAGTCTCATCCCTATGTTCAGTTGCACGGGTTACGGAATACCTCTCTATCCTGTACATCATCAGCTGTAGTTGGTTTACGGATTAAACGAGGTTTCCTGAACAGGTTGTTTGATTCAAGTAATCCTTTGCTGCCCGCTCCCAAGCTTACTGTCGATGTTCATGTTTATTGAGCAGTACAAGAAGAGAAGTGTGTCGGTCAGAACCACAAGGGCTCAAGAGCAGATGATACCTGAAGATAGTCGGCGCAAGTCATAGGACATCGTAGAAAAAAACCCATAGAACCCACGTGTCAGCCATCCATACACACCCCACAGTTTGTAACAGTACAAGTGACTGGTAGTTGCATGTGCGACGGTTGGCACCCCTGCGGTGAGTCGGGCGATGTCAGGCAGTCGCGTAGTGTGTGGGAGCGTGGCCAATCGTAAGATTACAGTGAACAGATTTGTCGAAAGTAAAAATGCTTCACACTCAAAGAACATCGTAATCTTCGGATACATGAAAGTAATTTTACTGACTGATGGCCATCCGGGAGAGAATGTGGAAGTAATATTAATAAATCACACTGTGGCAAACAGTAAATGTCAGGAGTGATAGAATTTCATTTATTCTCCTCTCTCTATAGAGATATCCCGGATATACCTAGTCTGGTGACCGTACTACAGAAAAAGAAGTAATAAAGTTGTTGTGAAAAGTTACTTTGCGGCAGGGCAGTAACGATTTTAAGACTGTGTAATTACAAATTATTACCCCTTTCACATACGTACCCACTTAATAAATAAAAATAGTCATTGCAACGCATGCCGTGCAAAGCTAGTAATCAATATTTAATAATCAATAATTAATCCCCAGCAGTAATGTTTTTTTTTCTCTTTTTAGTGATTATTTCATCTTTTTTATTTTTCAAACACAAAAATACTTTTTTTCTGAAAACGTTGGTAATCCTTGGTGCAACCACAGTCGGGAGGTAAAAGATGAAACTTCATTTTTTTACGGTTAGAAATTAATTGGGATAACAGTTAAGTTGAAGATGCGAGTTCAAGGCTATCGAAATAAATGTTTTGTATCACTCAACGAATGGAAGCTGAAGATGTCTTGGCAAGCTGTTGTTGGTGTCTGCAGGTGCGGCCTTCGGATGGCGACTGGGGCCTGAGCGAGCCCGGCGAGATGAGCGACCAGGCCGGTCCGGGGCCACCTGAGCGGCTGATACGCGGCGCGACGCCCCGCTTCACCGTCACGGGTCTGCGGCCCGGCGCCCGCTACAGCCTCGCCGTGTACGCCGAGAACAGGGGCGGACGCTCCCAGCCGCCCGTGCTGCTGTCCAGGGTGGCCGCCGCGGCCGGGTCTCAGGGGCTGGGACTCACGGGGGACCTGCACGGAGGTGAGTACCCTAGAGGACAAGCGGAGGGAGTGCAAGTTGGATACACATTAGCCTATTGTACACAGCTCTGAACATTAAAAATAAAAAAAATATAATTAGAGTTTTAAGAAACCTAGACTACATGCTTCAGTAGAAATATGAACTAAAAGGTTAAAAATAATCATTAAATTTAAAAAAATGATATCAGTCGTCTCAAATTTGCTATCGCTAGCTGTTTGTAAAGGTAGTAATCTATACTAATATTATAAATGAGAAAGTAACTCTGTCTGTCTGTCTGTTTGTTACGTTCTTGGGATAAACGGCTAATCCGATCGTGATGAAATTTAACAACGAGATCGTATTTGACATGAGGATGGACATAGGTTACTATTTTCTGTATAGATAATACATTTTGTCATTGAATTATGAAAACTATCTGAACTGTGAAATACAAACGCATAATATCTATACGTCTCTATAATGCGAATCGACAGAAAGCACTGGTACCGTAGAAGTAAGGTGCTGGATTTGTAAGAAAACTCCAGTATGGCTTCGGGTTCAAACCCAGCTGGGAGAAAAAATTTCTAAGAATTATTTTTCATAGTTTTAGCCAAGCCTGGGATTTTGTAGTAAGGATACCATGTTCTGTCAAATCGTAGGCGGTAGAACAGTGCCCTTAGCGTTTACTTTATTCACGGTATATTGGTTCCACAGGTAGTTTTTGTGTGATCTTAACTAATAATATTAAATATGCGAAAGTAGGTCTCCTTCTTGTTTTTTTTTACGTTTTCGACGACTATATGTGTATGTGCATCTTTAGGAAGGAAATAAGATTCTTTCTTCAGTTCTGAAAAACAGTTTTAGTCATGAGACAGGTTCGACGGTAGAATGGTATATCGATGTCGTTCACGTTATATTATGCCGACTCAGTGTTGTTTGGAACATATCTTAGGTAACTTTCTAATTCTAGCAATCAAATTCTAAGTTCGCGCGTATGAAGTCGCGGGTAACACCTACATAGTTATGCATAAGCAGAGAGCACCTCGAGCTTCTTTTGACATTTAAGTTTTTAACCGGTGACGTTATTCGTATTTTAAGCTTATTGAAAACAGTTGTACTGAACTGTGGGACATCCTATGGTTGTTGGACAAAATGTTTATATTTAAAGATTATTTTTCGGCTTTTAGTTCACATAGCTACAAAAGCGTGTTAAAAATATACTTTAAGTATGAAAATTTTTTTTGTCAGCGCTAGGATGTACCAAAATTCAGTGTAAGTTTTTGAATAAGCTTAAAATAAGAATAAAGTCAATTATTAAAAAATTAACTTTAATATAAAAAAGTGTGGGGGGCCAGATATCAGTGGTCTTAAATTCTTTATCATTGGCTTTTTTTTATGTACTTGTGGCTTTACGCCTCATCGACGTCGAGGTCATTTTTTGATGTTTATATTATTAATATTCTGAAGAAATTTTCCGAAAAACTGGTGCTTAATTACTTCAAGTATGTTGTTCTATACATTATATTATCTGGCCATGACGAGTCTTAATTCCCATTAATAGCACAACTTCGTAACGGATTTAAAAATTCAATTTTATTGTTTATACATAGAGAAAGAAATTAATTACTGTTTATCAGTAACGGAAATGTTTGAACTGTGTTAGATAAACACTGACCAATAAAAAAAAAAATCTGTTTGGTTGCCATTTAAATCAACTCCAACAAACATAAGAGTATTTTCATATTGCGAGCTCTTGATGTTTAGGGAACTCCAGATTTGTTTTATTATTTTCCTTGTGATTCAAAATGTCCTCTATGTGTGGTTGATATTACTTTCGTGGTACCACCAAAGAAAATCGAAATATTACGATTTGCTGTATTATGTGACAGACAAATAATTTCCGATAAAGGTAGCAATATATGTGACATAAACACTAAAACCAAATTCGTAAACAACGTTTACAAAAATTATTTGTTAGAGGATTCCGTCTGAAGTTATTTCTTAGTGATGGAAGAAATTAAAATATCTAATTTTTTTTACTGAATAAAAACTATTTGCGAAACGAATTGTACTCTCAGTTGTAATTAACTAATATGAAAAACTGCCTTTAAATCGGGTTCAGTTCCATTTGAAACTACTTGATTGTCAACAGTTCGATTAATAAACCCGATAAATAGCACAAAGTCAGTTACTGATGTCACTTCCGCCTGTCTCTTTCAATGAACAATTCCGCTTTATCTGCTCTAAATTCATATTTACAGCTTTTAGTGGCTTAATGCCGCAGATTGACTGATGCTAGTGTCACATACGGTTAGCAAATGTGTATATCCATTCGGATGAATCATTTTGCTTGTTGACGTTTTGACATGCAATATTACTGTAACTGGCCATTTTCAAAACGTTTTAACTGTCATATGTTCTGATCCACTGTAAGAAAGTATGACCTCATCCATTTAAATAAAATGGCAGAGTTAATTGCCCGATTCTTTGCAAGATGATGCCAATAAGGTAAGAAACTATATCTTGCAGGTTGCAGCTAATAACGGATCTAGCAACGATGAAATTTGAGCACACTGTATGCAACGACAGGTTTTATGAAAAAAAAGATGCTGGCTATAACTTCTTTCTGCATAAATAAATTTGTTTGTAAAGGTTCTGTTGACCTTAAAGTTTGCTACAAACATACGACTTTTTTGCTAGAGGTCAAGCATTAATTTTCATGCAGGGTTATTTCAGTTTCTGTAAAATAACACTTCTGTTTGCGAAAGATATTTGCGTAGTTTGACTCACTACAAATATTCCACTGCATATTCATTGTGGTCTCAACTAAACGCTACAGTAATAACGCAGCACCTAAAACAGAAAATATTGTATTAACAGGAACTGTTTTTAACAAAGCGTTTCTCTCAACAAGAGGGCAGTGAGGTTTGAAACCACAGATTTCTCGCTAAGCTTCCTGACTGGCGTACCAGAAACACAAAGTAGCAACGTCACGACTGACGTAAGGAACAACTTGAAAATCAGGTAGAGAAAAATGACCTTGCGTAAGAACTATGTAACGATAGGAGAAGATGACTTCTTCAGTATTCTGTAGGTGCAAAATTGATTTTTTAACTAGTTCCAAATGGTTAAATACTAGAGTTTTGTGGTAGTTTCCAATTTTTAAGTAACAGCTGGTAGATTAAGTTCAATGCATAGATTCATTGACGAAGAAAATCTTCAATCAATTAATAAAAAGCATGTAAAAACGGGATACTGCAGTTGTGCAACGATGATTCTACTCTCTACTGACCTTAACAGATGTCTTGTATGTAAATAGTGCCATGTTACAAAAATCAAAGATTGATACTTTTTCTTATTAGTTACTGGACTCCACTCAATGGACCGAGCGTAGTGGTGTAACGGTTAGCGTTCTCGCCTCACATTCGGGAGGACGGCGGTTCGAATCCCCGTCCGGGCATCCAGATTTGGATTTTCCATGGTTTCCCAAATCACTCCAGGCAAATGCCGGGATATTTCCTTCAAAAAGGCCATGGCCGAATTCCCTCCCATTACTTGCCCCCATCCTTGCCTCCCATCCTTTCCCGTCTCTAAAGACCTCGCTGTTAAGAGACGTAAAGCAGTTAAAAAAAAAAAAAAAACACTCAATGACTCCCAAAACCGCGCCACGCTTCCGCCCAGAACTACTGGTGAAGCTGTTTGGTTCCAGTAAAAGGTATTATGAGTATATTAAGATGCAATGAACTCTCAATAAAGGGAAAATATCAATAGAATATTATTAACGTCAATATAAAACCTTTTGCTTCTTTTGGTAAAAACTGTATTTCGAAGTCAATATTTTTATTATTTCTCATTTAAATACGGAACATACTGTAGGTTAGGAACAAATTTTACTCTGCGTACGTAAAGGATATTTCCGTGAAGATGCTAGGTTAAACATTTCAGTGATGATGAGAAGGGGCATCGCTAACGTATGAATTTTAAATGCGGATCTTCCGTCCGAAAACACTTCAGTTACAAGTTTCAATCTAAATTCTTCGTAGTTTTCAGGCGATATAGCATAAGAGTAGGCAACCAGACCAGCATATGAGATTATTGGAAGGAAATATCCACTAATGCAAATAAAATGGAGTGTGTTTTAATCTTTAGTAATGTAATGAAGATGACATCTGGTTGCTTTAACGACTACGATAGAACTTGTTGTAATGTCTTTCTCAAAGCGGGGAAACACCATTTTCATCAACTATTGAATCTGTATTGCTAATTTGTGAAAACGTTGCAGGTATATAAAATTGTTGCATCTAAAAACAAAGATTGTTCAGTTATTTCACTTCCATAAGTATCCCAAAACAATTTTGGTTTACAATACGTCACTCAGTCGGCGGTCCGGATGTTGCTATTCTAAAGATCGCCTATCGGGTTTAGATGCATAACTGATTTTGTTTATGCATTTAATGGATTTTAGTCTTCTCGGCCATACATCCAGGCTTTTACAAAGGTTTACAATGATTTTTACAATAGAGCTGATAAAAAAAAGACGCGCCAAGATGTCACACCTGCTGAATCGCATTTATTTATTTATTTATCGTATTAAATTTTTAGCAGAATACACAAAAATGCATGGACGGTTGTGCCCATCACAAACTCGTATAACCTTTTATATCTTGATATAGTGTTTTGATATATTCGGTTGCTTTAACCGATGCATGCTGAATGTCCATTATTGTTCCTTTGTCAGCCCCAAGAGAACAGACAGAAACGATATGATATCTTGTCTGTGAGGTTGCTCCAAGGTCACAATTTTCAGAACTCCCCAGCCTCCTTTGTTTAGTAGCTAAGCACATCTACCTCGTCCTGTTCGAATCCAGCTGATAATTCTACATTGATATCTTTGAATATCAAATCCTTATATCTGCATGGAAGGAGTTTTCAACTAGATGTTTATTGCGTGTATCTGTCTGTATTCAAAAAATTAAACTTAGCTTTTTGAGGTTGATTGTTGTACGCCCATGCGGTTTCCTTGATGTCAATCGATGGGGTTTTTCTTGTGTAATTTATTGATGTAAGAATATTGGAGGGTTCTTCTAAATGTTATTCCAGAGCGTCAAGAGCGCTACTGATTTTCTTAGAGCTGGAGGAGGAATAGTACTGAGAACATGAAGCCATAGGGTGTTTGTGCTCCGAATACGTCCCGCAATTATTCCCATTGTCCGATTGAGTTGCAAGTCTGTCTTCTTTGTGCGATCCAGCTCGGACAGAAATTTACAGCAACATATTAGTTCTTCAAACTTGAATATTTGCTCCCCATAAAGTGCTAGCAAGCCTTCGGAGACTATTATTTGTCATTTTATCTTTATTAACCACGTTTGAGAGATGCTGTTTGATAGTCACAATTTTTTAAATACACTGATCAACCAGAAGATTATGACTACCTACCTAATAGCCTGTATGTCCACATTTGGCACGGATAACAGCGGCGAAACATGGAAGCGATGAGATCTTAGTAGGTTCCTGGAGGGAGTTGGCTCAACATCTGCACACACAAGTCACCTAATTCCTGTAAATTCCAGAGAGGGGGGGGGGGGGGCGATGGGCTCTGACGCTACGTTCAATCACATCCCAGATGTGTTCGATCGGGTTCAGATCTGGCAAGTTGGGCGGCCAGCGCATCAATTGCAACTCGCCACTGTGTCCCTCGAACCACTCCATCACACTCCTGGCCTTGTGACGTGGCGCATTATCTTGTTGAAAAATGTCAATGCCCTTTGGAAACATGGTCGTGATGACTGGGGTGTACGTGAGCTTCAACCAGTATAAGATACTTATTGGTCATCATGATACCTTGAACGAGCTCCACTGGACCCATGGATACCCACGTGAATGTTCCCCAGAGCATAATTGAGCCGCCGCCAACATATCTCTGTCCCGCAGTACAGGTGTCAAGAAGCTGTTTCCCCGGAAAACGACGGATCTGCACCCTCCCATCGGCATGATGAAGAAATTATCGGGATTCATCAGACCATGCAACGATCTGCCATTGGTCCAACGTCCAGTGACGATGGTCACGTCCCCATTTGTCCGATGTTGTGGTGTTAACATTGGCACAAGCACGGGTCGTCTCGTCGGCTGCGGAGGCCTTTCGTTAGGAGTGTTCGGTGCACTGCGTGTTCAGACAGACTTGTACTCCACCTAGCATTAAAGTTTGATATTAGTTCCGCCACAGTTCGCCACCTGTCCTCTTTTACCAGTCTGCGCAGCCTACGACGTCCGACATCTCTAATGAGAGGTGGCCGCTCAACCCCTCGACGTTTGGACGTGGTTTCACCTTGATTTCACCACTTGTTGAAGACACGCGCCATCGAACTTCTCGAAACTTCGACAAATCAAGCAGTTTCCAAAATGCTCGTACCGAGCCTCTGGGCCATCACAAGCTGCCCTCGTTCAAACTCAGATACATCTCGCGGATAGCACGCTCACTGATACTACACACACTGTGCGTTGTCTGACTAGCAGTCATTCCTCGTCAGGTGTCGCTGCTATCGCCTGGATGGTTGTATATCGATAGTAGGTACGTAGTCATAATGTTCTGGCTGATCAGTGTGGCTGTTTCCACATATTTGGTGAACTGCAATACGACAATAATCGCGTTGGAATCAACCGACAGTGTTGCACCGAGCGGTTTAAAAGGATATTTACTTAAATAAATGTTGGAGTTGGCACCAATAGCCAATCTTAACCCGTATGGGCAATGTGTTGTGCTGCAGGTGGCTCTAGCAGTGGTCGTCGAGGAGAAGCACAGGCCCCTGTGCAGCCGATGCCGGTGATCCTTGCGGTGATAGTGTCCGCCGCGGCGCTAGTGGTCGTCGGCATCTTCTCGACAGCAGCCTTCGTCATCTGCCGGCGGCGGCGGCTTCAGCGGCAACTGCCCAAGGCCGGCCCTTCTGGGCCTGGCGCGCCGAGCACTTCAGGCTCCGTGGCGGGCGTCAGGGTGCGCTTCAGCGCAGACACCCACAACGGCGGAGGAGGTGGTGGCAACAGCGGCCGCGTGTCACTAGGTAATGCAGACTGAAACCACTTGTCATTGATCGCTCATTTTACTAAAATGCGTTGTGTCTGGAGTCTAGACGTGAAGTCAATAGCCCAGCCACCTTCAGAGAGTCTCGATAATGACCCGTATGTTAGTTACAGCTGCTACCACCACAGCGCTGCATGGCTAACCAAGAAATTTCAAATGAATAAATGCATTTGATTTTATTTGCACTTGTTTTGTTAAAAGCAATTGTAATTCTGAAGCCAGTTAAAAGGCAATTGTCTGTTGAGAAAATAACTGCGCACTATTACGTAAGCCAGAGGTAGAGAACTGTAATGCTATGAAGAGATATATCCGACTTTAGTTTAAATTTAAATGTCGCTATTTGTTTATTTCCGAAAAAAGAAGTATAAATTCATGTTATTAGAAAAGCATCTCATGTTTACTACCTATTCACTTTACCAGTTATTGAAACCAGATCACAACATAACCTATGAATTTGTTTTACAGAGGATAAGAATCAGGAAATTTTTTAATAACTCAAAGAAAGTTAACACGAAACGTAATAAATCACGAAATATATCAAACAAAAAATAAATAAATAATCTATATACATATTAGAATCTTTGCTTTCCATACAAAATTTTTCATAACAATAGAAACTTCTGTCATTTTTGACGGGCTTTGTGGAGGTAATTGCAAGTAGTACAGACAGGGAGGGTGAAGATAAGAAATGTTATAATGCCAGGCATAGATGCGATGGTCATTATTTCACTGCGACTTTTCTTTAGTCATTGTGTGTTCTGTTTACCTCTAATTTCCTTTTGTGAAAGAAGTATCCATATAACGAAGGACATAGAGGGATTTAAGTATTTACTAAGATATTTTTTTTTGTCACAAGGTATGAGGTGGTTATTGGTGTCCACTTTAAAATTTTGTCATATCATAAAACGAATTCTCGTAGATTTTATTGCAAGCCTAGAGCCATTTTGCAAAAACTAAAGTTTCTGTCATTATTTTAGGACCTGTAACTATATTAAATGCATCATTTAGAGCTACTGTTGTATGGTGCGGAGACTTTGAATCTGTGGAAAGGGGACGAAATGAGACTTGTTCTTTTGAGATATTACTGTGGCGGAGTATGAAAACGATCAGCTCGATGGGTAAAAGATGAGTAGGTTCTAATGATAACTGGTGAGAGAGGGAAATATTTTTAATATTTTCAGAACAAAGAAGTAACGTTGATTAGAACATCTGATAAGGCATCAAACCATTGTTGAGGATGCTTTAAAATACTGGTATTCTTCGAAAGGGAAAAGAAAGAGATTGGTGATTACAAATGACTGATATGTAATTGAAGAACAGATACTTGAGGATGAATAGAATATGGGTAAATAAAGCCAGGTGAGGAATATTTAGAGAAGACGTGCTAAGGGCAGAATTCTTATTATTATCCGTTAGAGCTTATATTATCCTAGTCGTTTTAACCAAAATGACGTATTGTTGCCAGAAGAGCTATCATATTATAGAATGATCAGTGTCGCGAACTTGTGTCAGTGACAATCCATAAAAATTTGCAGTCGCAGTCCCAAACCTGTCATCGTGTTGGCTGCGGTAGCAGAGACGAAATGATTGTGCCCGGAAATAGATACGGGGCTGGCTGGTTCAAGTCACTGTGAAAATAATTTTCATCATTTGGGATTTAAGTGAAAGAGGTGGTGGTGTAAAATTATTATGCTTAAATTTGTTTGCCTTGGGTTAAATACCAAATTATTCGATAGTGCGTATGAAGTGAGGGCAATCTACAGTATTAATGTTGTTTTGTCTTTTCGGGTGTGGACGAAAAGCACCGCATCCTTTTCTGTTGCCATCGGAAGAGCAGGCATCATCGGGAGTTATTAATACTATCGATTCTATCATCTTTATCTGTACAAAATTAGATAACTCACTACACTTAACAATAATATTCACAGTCATTTAGACACATACAGCATCAGTGAAACACCACTGTATACAAACCAACCATCTGATCGCTGATGAAACGTGACGTGATCTAAAACAGTACCGTACCGTCGTTGTAATTTCAGTTGGTGAGCTACCTTGGTTGTTCCACACAGTAATTTATTCAACTTAAGTTATAATCCACGTATTTTCGAACAAGACTGTGGGCCTGAGCCTGCACTGTTCTTCCACCACTGAGTTTTCACCGATGTTATTTCGGTTTGTTCTTGTTACTCAGGAAAATACAGTGCTCGTTATGAATAAGTGCACAGATTTTGTATGAGATTGCCTACAGTTTATATTCCTAAGAAACTAATAGATACGTAGAGCAGGTGTAAAGCAAACAAAAATAAATTTACATCTCTCTTTCTTTCTATTTACGGCCCTATGTAAGTTTAGGATCCAACAATCCGCTGAAAATTCTAATACAGTTTCACGGCATACCCACCATCCATTATGATAAGCTGAAAATAAAAATATTTCCGGTATCCAATTCTTTCTCATGTCAGATTGTAATTGCGTTAAGTGCAAGTAAAAGCTGATTAGGATTATAAAAAGAAGAAATGAACTATACATCTTTCTGTTGAGGGGGTGCAACTATATAAATATTCTAAAAATATGAGATAAGACTGTTCTAAATAATGAATGAATATTCCGCAGTGATCCCTCGTAAGGCGTTGATGCGGGATATTTAAGAGTATGAACAACTGTAATGTCTAAATCTCATTCTGCAGGCAGTAAAACATTTATAGTCATTTAATCGACTGACAAATATTTTAAGTTCACTATCAGTTATTTGATCAAAACGTATGCTGGAAAGTAACAGCTGCTTATATTTCAGTTTAGACGTAGAATTATTTAACCCAACTTTCTTTGAGCAAGAGATTGAATAAAAATTGGTTGCTCAAATAAAACATTTCAGTAAAGTTAAAGAAGGAAATATTTCTGTTTTTTTTTCGAATAATGCTATTGCATAATCGGAGGTGAAGTTAATGACATACAACAGTTTAAATATTTTATCTCAACATGGTTATGAAAATATTTAAGCATAAGCTGTAAAAAAGAGAGGTGACATACATAACTTTAATAAAAATTGATATCAAACTTTCAATTTTGTGCATTTAATCTATATGTATGCTCAAATCCATCAATATTAAAGCATGGTCAAGTCAGCTGCCAAAATTTAACCAGGAAAACCAATACCTGAATTTTTTTACCAAAGCATTGATGATATTACATGGATGACACTAAAAGACTGTCTTTAGCATCATGAGATTTATTAATGTACATCAAGCGCTTAAGCAGTTTGACGACATACGAAAAGTCCATAAAGAATTGTTCAAGTTGTTATAAAATCCTAATATTCATTCAAATATTTATCGCTGGAACTGGAACTGAACAATGTAACAAGCATGTCATCATCAATGTGTCGTAATCCTCTAGCATCAACGGAATCGTGTTGAAATTCTGATCTCAACAGGATTACCGGCTCATGGTTACATAAAGGTTGAGATAAGAGAAATGGAATTGATGGAACTGATTTTATTTTTGTTTACAAAAACCTATTTATTTGTACAGTTTTTTAAAATATAGTGATGATTGGTGAAGTCAACTCGTGAAATACAAGTTAGCAGGTTGGACGAAGACCGAAAATTGCAGAATGCTCTTCATCAAAAAGTCATTGATTTGAATCGAACGATTCGATGGTTAATTATAATATCGCTGATTCACTGTCCCGCACGCAGCTGTGCGTAATGGATCCAGTGATGCGATAATCGCTCCAGCGACCCCTGGCACACGTGTGGCAGGCAACCAATGCTGTGCAGAAGACAGGCTGCCTTGTCCGTAGGAGCGTGCGTCCGGCACCAGGTGGCAGGTCGATCAGCCGTAATGTGAACTGGTTCTCCCATTCATTCTCAGTAGAGGCTGCATATTCTGTTATTTATTTTAGAAATAAAATTTATCTTCAACGTTTCTGTTCATAAGTACGTCCACTGAATTCAGCTTATTCGTATAATAGTTTCCAACAAATAATTATTTCTACAAAACCAGGTTATACTTTACATTGATTTTCTTCTTTCACTCCTGATTTTCGTTCTAGTGCACTCAGACTCATAATGTAGAAATAACAACTGCCTGTGTGTGACTAAAAACTCTCTATTTAGTATAAGTGATAAGATAAGAGATCATATTTGCAAGCAACACCCCATTACATTTTCTAACACATAAGTATACCATTTACGTCGATATCCCAGTAAAAAAAAAAAAAAAAAAAAAAAGTAATTAGTAAGTTCAAAAGTTATTAAGCTTATAATGACTAGAATAATTTTACTGATTTAACTGTGCTCTGGAGTTTCCCGTATCAGTTTCCTATCCCACCACCTTTCCAGTATTCGCATTGAATCAGACGAATACCGTGAACGTTGATAGATTTGCAACATGAATTCACTGATGAATGATTATATCACTTAAGAAACTTTTAGAACACTCTTAGTGTCAGATATGAACAGTACAAAAAAAGTGAAACAAGTTCTGATTGTCTACTTCCGTGCATAACATTAATAGTTTGATTGCAGACACATAGCTACCGAACCTGATAATACACTTGTAACTAAAATTGAATCGTCGAAGATGGCTCGACGAGAAGCGAAACGCGTCCTTAAATAAATGAAATTCAAAGAGAGTAGCATTGGCATACTTATTAAATAATAATTAAACTAAGTAGATTTGAGACAATGTTAGTATAATACGAAATGATCAGTGAAAGTTTTAAGTCAATTTCTTCAGAAATCGGAAAGTGTTTTCTGCTTGAAGTGTAGTCCAATAGTTTTAATTTCACTGAAAAGATTAAGTACATTAGTCAGGTTTACGTTATTATTATTAAATTGTAGGGGTTTTCTTTATGTAAATTATCGCATCTTAATAAATCAAAGCGGGAAAATCGGAATTTTCTTTTAATTTACTGCTCTTCCATAGAGAAGCTAAACTTTTATTCTTAAAGATTTATATGCTGTTGCATTACACTGTATTTTATGAAAATGTCCATTATTCGTTAGTCACCACACCAATTAAATAATGAATAGTATTAATGATTTAGTGCTAATAACTTTGCTTTCCATGCTAAGGGGGCCGATTCATTCCAATTAAATTATTTCTTTAAACTTTCTCCTAATTGAGTATTCGTCAGTCTTGTGCGCATGAGTGCCAAGCAACTGAAGTAATGGTAGAAAATGATGTCGGATCATTAACTTCTGTTAGCTGTATTCTCCTTCCATTTCCGCATCCGATCGTTTTATCACTTGTTGGCTCCGCTCCAGCCGTTATGTGTCTATAAACTGCCGTAATATCAACCACTTTCCATGCCGTTAAACTCTCTTAATTCTGGGACTATAGCTGTTAAGAGGCTGAGTAGTGGTGTATTTTCTTGTAATAAATATCCTGAAACCTTAACTTGTTTGGTGAGTTGCAGTAATAATATAGGGCTAATCGAGTTAGTACTTATTGACATGTTATTTTAAAATAATCCACATACAATAACTGAATACACATACATTAACATTAATTTTTACTTTGAAATTTTTATCCTGGTAAATGATGTCACCTTCGTTCTCATAAGTTTAGATCCTAATTTTGAATTGTTATATGCTTACAAGGTCTGTTGAAGAAAAGTTTAAGTATTGCTACACTAAAACAGATTATTTTAGGTCAACGATAATCTTCAAATGAAGCAAGTTTTTGGTATTAATAAAATAAAAGACAACAGAATTGTAAATTTTATGAAGTTTACTGGTAACCTTCAAGAAAATAATTAAATCTAAAAAACTCATAACAGTTATAATATTACTTAGAACTGTGTAACTAAGTTTCTAAAGTCACTTTAAATTGTCTTCTGTCAAATTTAGAATATGTACATTATAAAATGATAAGTGTAAAGCCAATTAATGTTCCTGTCGAAACAGGGACTTAAAAAAAACCTGTCAAGCATTTGTATTAAGGTGGTATTCTAAATTAGTGACTAACAAAATTCCAATAACGATTTTTTAAAGATATGATTGTTTCCTTACTTATTTCTACAATATGCAAGCAGTACTATTAACAGATAAAGCTTAGAATCTACACATTTATTTCCATGTATTGTAAATAAGAAAAAGCTACACTAATCTGGTGATCAATGGTTGAATACCAAAGTGCAGTCACAGATGAACTAGGAAGAACTGATTTGTTAAACTTCCATTGATTTGGAACATTAAATACGTTTCAGGCCTTCAATAACTTTTCCACGAAATTATTTTACAGTTGAACCTATATATCAGCAATCCGTCATTTCTTTTCCACTCGCTATCCACGTCTCTAGTAACATCACCAGATCTATCGAAAACCGCGAAAACTTTGAAAGCAATTAAGTCTTCTGCAACTTATAAAATAAAATTATAATTTAAAAAATTCTAAAACATTTATATTTTTTCTGTTTAAGTAATTAAAATATTAGGACACATCCATGACATTATTGTACTATCATTAGTTATCAATACATGTGCAAAATTTCAAACAATGTGGACATCTGGAAGTGGATCAAAATTCAATTGCAATATTCTATTGTTACTGTTAAAGTAATGACAATATCGGAACATAGCTACAAACGTATTGTGTTATCATCGGTTCTCAATATATCTGTAAAATTTCAGATACTTCGGACATCTCCAACTGGGTTAAAATTTAATTTAAAATTCTATCACTTTCAACCATATTTCCATTGTTTCTGTCAAAGTAATGATAATAGTAGGACGTTGCTATGTAATTATTTTTAATACATGTGGAAAATTTCAAATATCTCAGATAGGTTGGTGAAAATTGAATTGAAAATTCCGTTACATCCAGGTCAAGCTAATATGTAACATGTTAAAAGCGCAGCAAGTGTTCCATCTTTAAAGTTCTCATAACTATGTTTAACGCGGAGCATTCTCCGAATAAAGCATGTATATTTACTAGGCAATGAAACTAAGTAAAACAACCAATGAAATGTTTGTTCGGTAACTAACATTTAGATTGTGATTGGATGCCTGAAGCAAGTTATGTTATGATAGTGCAGTATATGTTTTCGTACCATATTTTGACTCCACTTTTTGTGAGTTGTTATTTACTCTTAAATTTATCTCCAGTTTTTAATTATTATTTTTCCAGACATGTTCCCAGTGTGAAATTAATATTCTCTCTGCATTCAACCGTCTGCTAACATGTTGCTACACATCTGCTACCTGTTGGTTTTGAAGCGTCCACACCATGCTCATAAAAATAATGATATATGAACGATCGGTGATGTATATGCAGCGTAAAGATTACCGTATTAGTTATCGATATTATCGTCAGAGCAGTTTGTAAACTTAACATGGGGCCAATATACACAAATAAAAGCTCATGGGAACTCAAAAAGTGCATTTCAGGCAATTTTGGGAACATGCAAAGGAAATGGCAACAACTGTTATCCTAGGATGTGGAGAGAGAACTATTAAAAATAAAAGCCAAATGCATGGAATTTAGGTATCAATGCGTGCCGAGCCATGTGGGAGTAACAGTTAGCGAACAGGGCAGTCAAAGGTCCACTATTTGCCACATAAATGGGATCGTTCTCATATTCTTCACAGAACTCAGGCTCACCGCATCATCCATGGTAAAGAATGACTGGGAAAAGAAACTTTGTTACAACACCGAATTAAAAGGACTATAACCTAGGGTCATATGCAGTAAAATTGAAGCTAAACCTTAGTATGATCAAAAGGGAACTGGGTAGGAAGGAGATTACCTTGATAAACAGACTCCACACAGGGAAAATTCCGCCAAACGGAGATAATTAATTCCCCGAGATGCTGTAGGTGTATCTCGGGCAGGACATCAATCATTATCTGCTGAGATGTGAGCTATAGTATGAATTTGGCAATGAATTCACAGAAAAGAACTTACCAATAACTGATATAACTATATCATTTCCAAACAAGAAAGTGGCCAGCATAATCCTTAAATATGTATCATAAACCAAAGGTTTAGTCTAAAACCCCAGCAACTTCACTATATTGTTCGTGTGCATGTTAGCCCTATACTAATAAATAAAGAAACGCGCTTTTGTAACTATGAGAACTAAAAAGTTAAAAATAATATATAAATACCTTTATATAGATTTTGTTTAACAGCGATAGGACATCATACAATTTAAATTTTTTTTTTTTTTTTTTTAATAAGCTTAAAATTAGAAAGCGTCCAAAAAATAAAATTTATTATAAAAAAGCATAGAATCCTAGATATAAGTTGTCTTAATAGCAGTTTGTAAAAGTAGAGTCTAAAGGAGAAGTAATTAGATAGCTCCCCATCACTTTTTTACATAAATTTCAGTTTTTTAATCAGTGACTTTACTCTTATTTTAAGTTTATTCAAAAAACGAATCATACTGAATTGTGGGACAAAATATTTATACCGGTATTTAAATACTATTTTCAACTTTTACTTCACATTGCTACAAAAGCGGTTTTTTTTAAATAATTTAAACTATTATTTTAAAATATTTTTTAGCTAATATCTTTACAAAAATATGTTTTTTACTGTCTTCTTCGCCAATCTCTCTTATTCTTTGTGTTGTAGTTTCATCTTCGATTATTATTCCCACGAGTAACGGACAGTTAAAGGATCAACCCTACCAGTGCCGATAGCAGGGTAAATATAGAAGACTACTCATCTATAATTAGTCGAACTGACCCAAACTATGTAGTGAATATTCACTTTTTAACATCACTTTAAGTGATGTCGGCCACTGTCTTAGCTCCATAAATCAAACTGTCGTTAAATGTGGATGTGCAGAATGTTTCGCAACAAAACAACTTTTCTTTTGTTACTGTCAAAGTAATGAGAATAATAGGACACAGCTACGAAATTACTGTATTTTTAACCGTTCTTAAAACGTGGGCAAAATTTTGAAAAATTCAGTTGCCAGTTAAATTAAATGCGTATGGCGTTGTTGATCGGGAAATCTCCGAAGATTCCGGCCGCTAAGTGACAAAGGTGTTTCGAATTGCCGCGCATGCGTACTCATATCGGGGCTGCATTTGCCTTAGTCAGCAATCCAATCGTATATAGGAGACCTGCAGTTTAACCACTTTTCTGTAATTACTGTCAACGTAATGAGATTACCAGGACATAACTATGAAATTATTGTATTGTCATCGGTTCATAATACAGTTGCAAAATTTGAAACAATTGGTTACCTGGAAGTGGGTTAAAAATAAATTTTTCCATGGTCTCCCCAAATCACTCTAGGCAAATGCTGGGATGCTTCCTTCATAAGGCCATGGACGAATTCCTTCCCGTTCCTTGCCCCCAGTCCCCGCTTCTAATGACCTCGACATCGACAAAGCGTAAAACCATAAGTAAAAAAATAAGATTCCATTACATGCAAAGAAATTACTATTGTTACTGTCAAAGTAATGAGAATATCATGACTTATCTATAAAATTATTGCATTGTTATTGGTTCTGAATACGTGTGCAAACTTTCAAACAATTCGGACTTCTTGGAAGTGGGTGAAAATTAAATTTAAAGATTCTGTTACATTCGTACATAGAAACATAAATACATTCAGGTCACTCTAAAACAAATCATGTAAAAAAGATGGATGGAATTAGGTTAGTGTCATAAATCTTTGATAACGCATGGTGAAATTTTAATATTTTGCTGCCTGTCGAGTATTTTATTTTATCCTCAAGTCCTTGTAATATTTTATGCGCGGATACATCATTAACGTTGTCTTCAGGAATTATTTGGTCCTATCGATTTGCCTGTTCTAACTCCGGATAGTCTTATTCTGAACTCTGGAATTATGAGCAAACTGAAAGAGGAGCAGAGCATCCTTCGGGCTGGTTGTCGCGGGGACCAAATTCAGTTTGCCTTAGTTACCGTTGGACCGTTCGCTGCTAACCCAGCACACGCAGTGCGTAGCGTGCACACACAGACTTCCAGATCTCGCTCGCAACTCGACTCAGTTCGAGTAACTTACAGAAAGTTATACACGAAGAGGCTCGCGGTATATTTACCAGTTTCCCTTTTCCACTTCCCGAAACGCGTATTTCGCTTGGTGTGTTTGAGTTGGCCTTTATCGCTGTCGGGCAACTGTAAAGGTCGAAACCAGAGCAGAAATGGCTTCTCTGTTAGGACTAATAAAATTGTCATTATATTTCCAGGGGAGAAGGGAGGGAATGTTTACAATGCTAGGAACCGATAAGTTCAACACCGCTCGATTGCTTGAAATCATAGCCTGCGAGTGCAAAGTGAAACTTTATACACTGCGAAAAGTTAAACTTAATGTCTTTAAAATCACAAGCTTCTATACATTGAGCCAATAGATTGTTAACTGAAAAGTTACTGCTCTAACATAGAAGTCCTGGAAGCAACATTAGTAAGAAACCGATAATTGTTTACAAAAAAACGTTAATGGCGTTAAGCATGTAAACGCAGAAAACGTGCCCCTTAGAACAACATGTGGCAAACGAAAGACATGAAGTCACATAACATTTTTAGTTCCGATCACAACATCTTCAATCTTAAGGTTTCTTCTACCTTACCTGCTGTCCATTCCGTACCTACACCAATCTCAGCACACCCTTGCATGCACTATATCTATATTGCGACAGTAGTTTTAATAGCAACGCTGGGATAAAGGTAGTAAATAATTTATTCCCTCATTTTAACACTCCACATACACAAGTCTACTAAAGTAAGCGACAAGAATAACGCGAAGTGTTCATATCTTCAAGATATTGACAGTGCCTTACGAATATTACATGTTTCACAAGAAACACACTTTTTCAAGTTCAGTAAGAAATTCTTTTTAACATTGCGAGGGGAAGTTAGAAACTGAAGTTGCAAGCTCGATGTTCCTGGAATATCATCCGTTATAGAGAAATTAGTCTTCTTCTTCTGGTCCCTATACGTTCCGGATGTCGCCAACCGTCTTGGCTGTCCTGTATCTCTGGTTGATGCTCGGATTACCTCCGTAGTTGACTTGGAGGTCCATGTTCTCATATTTTTAAGCCAGGAAGTTCTTCTTCTACCAGCAATTCTGTTTCCTGGTATTTTCCGCTGGAGAACAGACTGCAGGAGTTCATAACGGCTATTGTTCCTCATGATGTGGCCAAGGTACTGTAGCTTCCGTGTTTTTACGTTGGTCAATGTTTCCATATCTTTTTATTTTATTTTACGGAGCACTTCAGTATTTGTGATATGGTCTGTTCATGGTATTCCCGACATTATTCGATACAGCCACATTTCAAAAGCTTCTAACCTTTTACTTATAGTTTCCGTTAATGTCAACGTTTCAACGCTATACAGGAGGACAGAGAACACATAGCAGCGCAGGAGTCTCATCTTCGTGGTAATTGATAAATTACGGCTTTTAAAAACATTATTCATTTTATTGAAAGTAGCCCTGGCCTTACCAATACTTCATCAGATGTATCCCCTTGGCTATTTACTGTGGTGCCAAGATACGTATACCTTGACATACATTCAATGGTCTCCTAGTTAATCACAATATGGCATTGGGA
This sequence comes from Vandiemenella viatica, assembly GCA_031002005.1. Taxonomy (NCBI): domain Eukaryota; kingdom Metazoa; phylum Arthropoda; class Insecta; order Orthoptera; family Morabidae; genus Vandiemenella; species Vandiemenella viatica. The sequence continues at coordinate 237,192,541 of JARYHS010011408.1, forward strand.
GTTGTTGTTTTTTCCAATGACCATTACTTTTGTCTTGTTTATATTAATGTCAAGTCCATATTTGTGGCTGCTTTGTGTCACTCTATCTATAAGATATTTTAAACTTTCCTGTAGTCTGCCAAAATGACTGTGTCATCTGCATAGCGAATATTGTTTATCCAGTTCCCAATCAACAGTACTCCCATCTCCACATTAGTAGTGTGCGGTAACTCTAATACATAAGGTTGGCAACTGTACAGCATTCCAGCCAGCCACCCCCTACAGCCCTAGTTGAAGATAGCCTACAGCGACTCATTTGGAAATCGGGTATCATGAATAAATCCGTTCGGTTATTCGATTTCTGTGGGCGAAACATGAAACTGCGGCTGAAATTCACCGGCAGCTGGTAGAGGAAATACCTCGTCAGAATGTCGCAGAATGGTGTCAAGAGTCTGGGGCGGGTAGAGAAAACGTCACCGAAGAGGATCACCGAATACGTTCCCTGGACCTTGCTCTGAGACACTTTCATCTTTTCCTCACCTGAAGGAGCACAAATGAGGCTGGAAATGCGCTTCAGACGAGGAGGTGGAACACTTCGCGACAGCGTGGCTGAACACGCAAGGACAGGATTCGTACCAGGAGGGAATATTCAAACTCATCCCACGAAGCGACGACTACACAAACCGATATGTCGACAAATAGCATAGTGTATGTATTTTCCATTGGCTGTATGAAATAAAACGTACAAGTTTCACTGCAGGCTTTGTAACCTTAGTTTCTAATCACCCCTCGTTTTAGGGCTGCTGTAATCATATTATTTCAAATGCGTTTGTTGCCTGATAGCAAGTTCTGTCACAACATTAGTTGTAACTACCCTTTGCCATGGATAAATCAAAATAACATCATGAATATTGAGTTAATAGAGGGAATATCTATCTCAATATTTAACGAAATATGACGAAAGTAAATTATATAATAATAATATCCAAATTCCAAAGAAATCCAAGGGAACAACTGAAAACAATATTCCTGTTTGCAAAGTGTCCTTCAAACGAACACGTATTAATGATTGAGGATGTATGAAAGGTTTAAAATAAGTGTATACAACCTGTAGATTGGTTTTTATTGCTAAAATTAAAACGCAAACATGTAACTTAGATAACCAAAACCTATTTTTCTTTTTAAATTCTGAATTGGAACTGTTGTGAAAAATTACTACTACTACCAATGATCGCAAAGACAGCAACGATGAGATTCTGTATGGATTACTAAAACAGATTTTAACCGTTCATGAAAAAATTTAAACAGTGGTGCAAACCACTCCTTGCCACCTCCAGTGTTCTGAACCGTAGATAAAGGAATTAGGAACAAATTCATATATTTCTTGACACTACAACATACAACTTAATAGCTGAAGAAGAATCTGTTTCGTTGGTAATGAAAGGGTTCAACATCTCTAGAAGAACTGAGTTTCGTACAAATGCTTTTTCTTTGATATTAGAAAAGTGAAAAACAAAAAATGTGAATTGAAAGAGACTTTCATAAAATTGATTAATATAGCTTCAATTGTTTATGTGTTTCGCGCGTGGCAATGTCAGCAGAAACTATAGCAAATATGGAATTAAAATTTTCTGCAGTACCTGTTGCAGTGTTTGAATATTTACAACATACGTTCGTAATTTATTTATTCTATTGATAGTATTAGTTGGGGAAGTTCCACTGATCTAGTAGCTTTTGCAAATATAGCAGAATTTACGTAAGTGCAAGTGATTGGCCCGCATGTTGAGTGCGTGGGAATTCAGCAGAGTCCGTTGTCAACAATTACGAGAGAAAGTCTTGCTGTACAACTCACTATTAGTGGACGAATAATTCATTTTTTTCTGTGGGGGAGTAGATCTCCGCAGCTACTAAAGCAGTATGGCTAGATTTCCTAAAGTTAAGTAATGTGCTACTAAAATTTTAAACGTTTCGTATGAACTATTAGTGTCAGGTTCACTGATTATTTTATTTGGTTACAACATCCCGCTTTCTTTGTAGTAGTGAGTTTCAATTTCAGTTTTCACGATCTGAGGTTTCATTAATCGACAACAATGGGAGACCTTAATAGTCTCCGTGCATGGTGGGCTGCGTAAAAATTACGAGGAACAATTTGTTGCTATGGTATTAACCAATGGTGGGAAACTAAGTAACACTTAATTTTAACTCGTCAAAAGGCTTGGTTGATGTAAAATAATCTCATATGCTTCACTGTGATTATCCATATTTTATCAAGTAAATCCACGTAGATTAACCACTCATGTTCTTGCAGATCATCAGCTTCTTCTTACTGGGGCTTATTTTCCAACCATTCTACTAATATTCATTTTCTTTTTGAAGCGTCTACATCTGCTATCGAAAGATGCGACTACGTCTGCTAACTACTTTCATTTTAGACAGTGTATCATTACGCTAATTTTCTCAAGTAAGCTATCACGGATTGATTATACTGGTTATTTTATAATCTCTATAGATTTTTACACTGTGATGTACAACCTGATCATTCTTGCAATCATAAAAAAAATATTCCTTATGAGTGATAATATTAACAATTTGGGTTGCTTGTGTTGTCGATATTATTTACTAGTAACTAATAAACCATTTTGACAAATAAATCAATGAATACAAAGGATAGGAGGGATGATATAACTTCTATACGTATTATAAACCAAATGAAGTTAACATATTCACACAAGTTTGTTTAACATGAACTTCTAGCTACAGATAAATGTTATTACTCGTGTTGTCCTTAAACAATTAACAAACAGTTTACACAAAATTAATTAATACGAAGCAAAACGTTACAGATCAGTGTAATAACGTCTCTAGCTCTGTGAAACAATAGGCATAACATAAAAGATTCTATCATTTGATTTGATTCATCCTTTGGAGACAGAAAAGCCGTAAGCTTTAGCTTACAAATGCCTTTCTTTTTCCTTGCAGCCAAGAATGATAATGCAGAAAACTCCATATGTCAACCATTGTTGTTCTTCTTTTTCTCCCACACTTTATTTTTATTAATTTTTTATTTAAAAATGGAATTCGACTAAAAGGCAATAAGAGGCAGCTCCAGTATTCCACCTACACGTTACTGATTTTTATTGGATTATATTTCGTTTGAGTTCAGTCAACAGAGGAGAGAAAGGAACCCTTCATGCGCGGTGTCAGACTCGTGCTGATTACCCTTGTACTACTAGTATAGAGCGAATATCTGCAGCAGCTGTCTTTAACTCTCTGCCAGGTCAAGATTCGAGTGTTAATAGCAAACTGCGGATGTTATCGCAGTGAGAAACAGCGCTTCGCGGACTAAGCCGCCGCGCCGTGCTCCCGTTATCCACAGGGACGGACGGCCCCCGCTAATCCGCTCTCGGGACGATCGTTCCATTTGTATTCGGCGGGTCCCATCGCGGCCGACGTAATGCCCCGCGCACGTGCGCCTAACTGTCCGCGCTCGCAACTCTGCCCGAAATACGGTCGTCCGGTTAAAAACAATAAATGAGCCCGTATTTTAATGCACGGATCCGGCGGCTTAGTGGCTGTTTTGCGGATGATGCGGATCGTCCCGTGCACTTGTTTGCTGGACCGAGTGCCTACTCGGCTCGCAGAGGAGCACCACCGTCAATGCGAATAACAATGGGGGAGCGGGTGGGGGTGTTCTGCCGACCCTGATCAATGACAGCTTTCAGCTCCACTTTGAACTCCACATCAGACTAGCATCAAAACTGCGTAATACTAAAACGTCCGTAGAATTTTTGCTTAGTAGTCTCACCTGATAGTTATTCTCTTTTTTCGTTGAGGTACGAGGAAAAATA